>CM041292.1:174120899-174623399 GCA_023052935.1 Piezodorus guildinii | reverse complement strand
GTAGTTATTGCAATGCTGAAACCTCAAGGATGGAAACAATGTTCTCCTTGGCAGTGTTATAAGTTTTCCGTGTTAAAGAAATTGCATAGAAATAAGTTTAAAAACTGAGCGTTTGCTATGTACGGGACATTTTTTTATTTAATAGCAAAAGGTTTTTAGACCAGGTACAATAGATAAAATAAGGATTTTTTATTTACTAAACATGCATGAATAAACCCGCCAAGTAACCCAAAGGCTTAATTTAAGCTGAAAAAAAATCATGTTACTATTAGAAATAAATATTTAATAAAAGTTAGCTTCCGTTACTTTTATAGCTTCAAATCCATAGCAATATCAAATTAATAAATATAACGATAAGCACATTTGTATGTTTTTTTTCGGAAAAAAAAGTTGAGAAAATAAAACAATCTGAATTATCTCATAAAATTTCATTAATTATTTATTTAAAAAAAAAATTTATTCCTATTTATGTTTATTCAAAGCCGAACGACAAATTTTTAAAACGATATGACCACTTATATATCATTTTACAAGCTTTAGTAGAAAACCAACTATAGAATAATAATCCAATAAATTAATGTATAAATTAATTTCTCAAAGTTTCTAAACACCTTCCTTTAATTTTTATTATGCATAATTCAAGTAATTACCCCTTTCTTATTATTAATAAAATTAATTAGAAATATAAAAATAAATTGATCATAATTTATTATCTTTGTATGTCTCTATACTGAAAGGTCATTGGCAACTAAGGCTTTAGGGAGTCGCTTCAGAGACAAATATTTTTAATTTATTGACAATAAATAAATAAAAACATTTTAAGCGAATTTTGGTGTTTTTTTTAATACACGGCAAGTTGTAATTTTTTAGTGGCTCAAGCACAGAACAAGACCATGATTTAAAAAAATGGATTGATTAATTAAACTAAAGAATTAAAGAGCCTTTTATTTATATTCTAGGATTTGATCATTAATCGAGGTCTGTTTAAACACGATGAATATATCAAAACAGTAAATATAAAAAAACAATAAAAAATAAAACTTAGCACATTACGACAATACATGGTTGCGTTGCACTGTGCAACGCTAATACTCCTTACTAATGAATACAGTAATTAAAAATTCTACATAAATAAAAAATTAACACAAATCTATGTCTACAATAAATAGTATGCTTGTCGAGACGGTAGAATCATTACACACGTTTTCAAATTTTTAGTTCTACACAAAGGCTTTTGCCAAAGGTCTTCTAAAAATAATCAAAAAAGTAAGTTGAATAACACTAACGGACCTAACGCTAATTCTAATATAATAATAAAAAAATCTATTACCACGGGGTGCAAAATGAATAAACATAATAATAATATAAAGAAGATAAAACACGCACAAAAACAGAAAATTAATAATAATAAAGGACAAAAAAAAATATTATAACGCAACATTCAACATAAAAACAATGATTTTTAAAATACTTTCGATAGAAAAATATACACGTATACAAATTTCGTTCATAGAGGCAATAAAAGTTTCTTTATAGATAAGAAAATGTTTAACATATATGATTTTTTTTTTTCACTTATGATTCCGTCATAATAAATAAAAGATATACAAAAAGAAATCTATAGATACATCCATTTTTTCTAATATTTCAAAAATCTAAAGCACAGTTGCATCTGGGTTTTATAACAAAAACAATAGTAATAGGCAGAGTTAGCAAATTTCAAACTGTTTAAAATTTAATCTTGGGGTTCCCTGTAGCATGGTTAGCATAACTACCTTCTATGCCCAAGTCCCCTATGCTAAAGATCCTGGATTCAAACCCGCAGGTGGCCCTAAGATTTTTAATGGGAGTAAAAACTCCTTATTTATGCCGTCCTTCGGAGGGCACGTTAAAAAGTGGTCCCGAGTCTGTGCAATGTAGCACTCGTTAAAGATCCATAACCTAATTAAACATTGGAAGGCAAAATTTAGGACTCCTATTAGCCATCGTCCGATTAGCCACAGCAGCATGAATGGACGTTAAATAAATAAATTTAATGTGATGGATTGCCAAATTAAAAAAAGATAATTTTTTGCGTAAAACAAGAAGGATAAACATTTCGATAATTTTTATAGAAACACGACTGAAATGAAGGAGTAGCCAATAATCAAATGAAAAAAAAAAAAAAAAAAACTGTTATTAATATTTTAGCCTCAGTCTATAAAGTGGGTAGGTTAAATATAATGAAATTAAAACGAAACAAATAAGTCGGTGAAGCAAAAATAAATAAATAAAGTAAAAAAACAGTTCCATAACATATAAAAAAAAAAACATTCTATTAAAAAAAAAAAAATTAAAATATGACAAAAAGAAATGCAAGTTGACAACCTCGCGTAAAGGGTGGTAATTGGTCTTTTAAGTAATGAATATAAGATGGAGAAAAAAGATAATAAGAAAAAAAAATTGAAAATTAGAAGTCCTACATTGCAAAACATGTTCTGAATAAACTGCCGTCATAAGTGATCACACTATAAATTATGAAGAAAGAGTCAACTTTTTATTATTTTTATTTTGAAGACTAATACCCAATTATTTATCACACGACACACCTATCATCAATAATAACATCATTAGAAATACGAATGTTATTAATTAGAATACATTATATCATTATAAATGCGCCTACTCATTAATTATTTCTCGACAAACACTAAGTTTCTCATTACCTAGACATATCTAGTAACTGTTTCGAGGTTTTTTAAATTCATCCGTACGATCTTATCCTGTTTAAAGAGTAAACAGTCTACCTTGATATCTCCGAGAAAAGCTACATACAGTTGTGTAACATATTGTAGAATGCAGTCGCGAAAACACGTAGTAATTATGATGCCATAAAACCTATGTTAATAACAATAAAATTATAAGTATTAATATGGTAAGCGCATCAAGCCTACTCAAATTATACCTTTCTTCTGGAACAGTTGAGTAACAATTCTACAAAAAGAAATTTTGTAGTGTTTCCATACGAGAATAAATGTAAATAAGGATGAAAAGCTCGGAATGAAGGGAGAAGAAAAATAGGCCACATGCGATATACAGTGCTGTTAGAATGAAAAATAGAAGATGGCAACGATTTATAGAAGGACGGTTGTAGGAATTTTTGCCAAAGGCCATTTGAAGAAGTTTTTTTTTCGTCAAAGCATTTAGCATTATTAACATTTATTATGTTAGTATTTTTATAGACTTTGACAAGATGAACGGTTACATTAATTGAATTATGTAAGGTCTTTTTAACACGTCGAAAAACTTTGAACTTTCAGAGAATATTATATTCAATATAACTCAAGTATGCTTTTACAGGTATTTATTAACTTTCACTTACCTATGTATGAAATATATAGTAAGATTATATATTAAATATTATATATTAAAATTGTACATAACTGTTATTCTTAGGGGCCTAGTCCAGAATAAATTTTTTCTATTCTATTCTATTCTATTCTAAGAGAAAGTATTGCGATCGTGAAAATTTTCGAATTCCAGTTTTCAATGGAAATACACATTTTAGGGTCTCCTGAGTCCAAATAACCAAGTCCCGCAAAAAGGTGTGTGTGTGTGAGTCCTAGGAAACTGAAATTTCATATTTAAGACAACTATACGTCCGGGTTACAGAATCTGTATCTACTTATACTATGCATTTTGCACCTTTTTACGATTTGCTCACAAACGGCTCTAACGATTTTGATTAGACTCGCTATGTTGATGTAAAATTTAATGGGCTTTAATATCATGTAGGTTTCATTCTGATTGATAATAGTCTGACAGGGCTTAAATGCCAATATTTTATGATTTAATTTTAAATATAATTACTTTCATGTTGTTTTACTTTTTATTTATTATGTACAGGGAAAGTATATATACAGCTAATAAAGTGAATCAATAAAACCCAAGTTGAAGGTTGAATATTATAAAAATAAATTACAAAATTTTCTTCATAGGGTAGCTTTGAAAAGCTCTTTTTTTATTCATTTTTTTTAAATGATGCCGCCAAAAAACGTAACAGTAACACTGTATTGTGAACTTAAAACGTTGAATGGAGTTCATAACATAAGATAATGTTTCGTTTGGCCAACAATGTTTTACCTTCCACTTTATTGTAATGGTAAAATAACAATTATAGTGCATTACACCAATTAAAGCCACACGTACCGAAACTATTCATTTAACATTGAAAATGTTTGAACTACAATGAAACACTTTTAAATGTTAAATGATATATTAGTGCAAATATAAAAAAAATCATTTAATTCACTTTAACATGTAGTATATGGAAGTAGGACCAAATAGAATTTCAAATTGTTGTGGAACGGTTCATCTGAATAGTACAACGGACAATCAATTCAGAACTCCAAAACCTTAAATTGTGTGTGTGTGTGTGTAAAAGGAAAACTCTCTTAAAGGACAACTCCCTCCAACGGACGCTGACCGAACACAATTTTTCACTAAGCATAAATTTTATCCCTTTGACGAATGTTTCAAAAATTTGAAAATTAAGTAAACCAGATCATTAAATGGTTAAGTTTTAAGGTTGAAAAAGTAGGTACGCGTAGAAACATTTATATACTGTCATTTGAAGCTAGAAAGCTACTATTACATCGAAATAATATTTTTATGAGCAATATTTGCAATAAAACAAATTCCATTTAAAAACATTTCTCTGAATAGGACCGTGTAATTCCCAATTAATTCTAGTATTTTAAATCTGTGATACAAATTCCCTCTGCTGTGGACAAGAATTTCCAAACTTTAAATCTCAATACGCTGCCGTTGTTTTTGATCATTTGACTCAGTAAGTAATTATTATTATTATTTTTTTTTTTTTACGTACACTGTTGTGAAGCCGAAAAAATCAAATTATAATAATAAACTCATTGAATGGTATAAATAAATTTTAATGTTACATAAAAATGTATACATTGATAAGAAACACCCAAAAAAAGAAGTTTTTTTCCTGCCTCATAGGGTCGGACACGCCCTAGCAACGAGCAAATTCATGAGAGCCCAGTCTATCCGTTATATATATGTTTTATAGTACTATGTTGAATATAAACTATTATAATATAGTTTAAAACAATAAAAATAATATATACACTGCTTGAACTTAAACGCCTCCAATCCGCACATAAATTAGTCAATCTAAAGCAAATACGTCAAACATTGGTTTCGGTAAATTATTAATTTTTACTTTTCTTTTTTAATTTTTTTGGAAGTTTTCTTAATTGGAACTTTTAAAAAAGCACATAATACCTTCCATTCATCATCTAAACCTTTTATTTCTTTAGTCCTTTAACATTTTTTTATTCAAGTCGACGTTTCGGGGTTGTTTCCCCATTTTCAAGACTTATCCTTGCTAGAACATTTTCACATCTCATAGCCACTGCTACTTGTCTTGTATTCTATTCTACAAGACAAGTAGCAGTGGCTATGAGATGTGAAAAATGTTCTAGCAAGGAATAAGTCTTGAAAATGGGGAAACAACCCGAAACGTCGACTTGAATAAAAAAATGTTAAAGGACTAAAGAAATAAAAGGTTTAGATGATGAATGGAAGGTATTATGTGCTTTTTAAAAGTTCCAATTAATTTTTAGTTTACAATTACGTTTATTTTATTTAGAACAATTATAATTAAATATAAAATATAAGTTATAAATAAAAATGAACAGTATAACAGTAAACGACTGACAGGACGATTAAATGCAAAAAATATTCGAAATATGTGAATAAAATTAAAATATAAATGTATTTAATTGATTAATATTGAGCATATATAAGTTTAAAAATAATACTTTTTGTACAGACTTGTAAATCGTTAGATCGTAAAGAAATAAAATTTTGAATATTTAGTGAGAATTAACAGCTAATTGAAAGAAATAATTAAACATATAAAATACTTATAATTATTATAGGTATATAAAAAGACCAAAACAATATTATTTTTCCTTTCTTGCGTTTTTCTAGGATGTTTTGAGCACTGGTGCAATAAGAATGGAATCCCCTTCAGTAATTCAGCAATATTTTTACAAGTAAATAAAATTTTAAACTCAAATATTTACAAGTAAAATAATTAGATATGATCAGTAAAAACCTTTATTTATAATTAGTCACCTGGAAGAAAAAAACACACACATTTACCTCAGACAAATAAGGACTTGAACACTTAATTGGTCAGAGAGTATCCTGGTGGTTGAGTGTGAATGTTGACCATATCAATTCTTCTATATAATCATTCGAGAAAAAAACAATGCTACCTTATTAAGTTCTGAAGACCATAATTATTACGTTTTAGACTTAATTTAAGCTTGTGAAGTAATTTACGAGTACTTTTAATTTACCAAATAATAATCGTTTGGGATTTTTATGGCATTTAATAGAGGAGATGTTTAACTATTATTAATTATTAATTGTACATCTCCCGCGTTCGAAAACGGGAAAGAGATTTTTTCGGTAATAAATCGGTTATTTAAATTAAGTATTGCGGATTGAATCGAAATTGAATCATTGTATGTAAATTGAATATTGATCTATCAAATTTTCTACGAAGCAAATCTTGGAATTCCTCAACTAAAACTTAGAATGGAATGTCTGAATCTTTATTGCAAGTTGTGTCAATAATCGTTAAATTTTTAATCCTTTGCACTCGGGCACCGTTTCGCACGCTACCAACCAGTAACTCGATCCTACTTTTTCGCGAAAACGTAAACACTGGAATCGTGATAAAACTTTAGAAACAAGTACTGTATTGTAGGAAAATTTGGTTTATATGTAGTATTCGTGGTTATAGATGAACACAAAAAAAAAAAAAAAGAAGGTTAGTTTTTCACATTTCCTACAATATGGTACATTCCTAATAAGAGTTATAGATTAATGTTGGCATGTTTAATGTTAAATAGAATCTTGAATGTTCCACTAATTCTAAATATTGCTCTAATGATTATTGAAGGTGCACTTCACAGTTATCATGCATCTTGATATTTGTATCCTAATTTGATATATTTTTTGTTTTATTTTATAATAAAACTATAGGAAAATATAAGTTTCTAATAAAATTAAAGGTAAATACGGTGGTATAAGTTCATTCTACATAATCGCTAATAAAATTCAATGTCCCCTCAGGTGCAAGGGGTTAAAATACTAGTTTTGAAAAGTAGGTGTGCCAGTTACTAATTTAGATTGGTATGTATAAGTCTAAACTGGGTTTATTGCATACAATTATCCACATCTAGCTAACCTAGCCTAATATTATTATTAAGTAGTGTTATTTGAACCCTTATTTTGTATTCCCAATAGAGCAATAGCACTTCTTTCAGCTCCTTTGGCAAACCTGTCCGCAAACTCGTTTCCCTTTCACCCCGATGTCCCTCAAAACTTTAATTTTACAAGTTGACTTAAATATCAATTCAACTAAAAAATAATAATAAATAATAAATAAAAAACTTGGAAACCCCTATTTTCAATTCAGCTTTAAGGTTTTTCTATTTATTTATTTTTTTTTTATTCAGTACATTTCCTAAACCTCTCTTTCTTATTTTTAACCTGATAAGAAGAGTAGTAAAGTACGCAAAATTATTAATTAGTCAACCACTATTTCCTTTTCCTGTCAGACTATTAAGCAAACTAAAGTGTCTCATCCATTCTTTTTTATAGTTGAATGCACATATATTGAGCTTATAATTCCAGTATTATACTTCTACTAGTACTCAGAGAATTCGCAAGATTTGAATATTAATTCATATCTTTACATCGTCGAAGTATTATCACATTGTTTGCTTTCAGTGAAGGCAATAATAATATTTAATAATAATAAGGCTATATTAAAAATAAAATAATAAATGCGGTCTCATAAAAAAAAGTTAATACCATTAGATAAAAATAATATTGATGAATTCAATATTCATCACTGCTCACTGCATTATAAAAAAAGAATCTGGTTCAGTAGAAAAAAAAAAATACAAAAAGTAACAAGAAAATAATTTTTAAAAGCAGGAAAATAAAAATATAATTAGATCGACAAAACATCGGAGAATTAAACTCAAAAACAGAAAACATCGATTAACTGCAGTACATAAGCTGCAATGATTCTATTTCATTTGCTACATCAGAAATGCTAATAGGGAAAAAGCTATAAGATATTAAAATTCCATAATAACTACCGATAAAATAATAATCAAAGTCGTAAAAACTAAGAAAAATCTTAAGTTTTCTTTTTTGTTTTTTAACGTTTTAATCAGTTGTTTGATTGTGTAATTAAACTAAATTAAAGTGTATCTCAACTGCAGGAAGCGGAGGTGCATTCTACTGCGTAGGCAAATAATAGGGAAATTCCGAGCAGAAGCTGGTAACATTGTAAGACAGATCTTAATGATATATATTACCTATTAATTAATTCGTATGGCTTGAAACCTTTTTTAATATATGTAATAAATACAGGTCCATACGTTATTATTTCATTATGAATTAAATATAAAATAATTAACACAAATGTTACTGGGTAATGAATATAATAAATTTGCGAAATACATCATATAGTTTAAGTATAATGAACTGTTATTGATAGAGAGAGAAAGACGGTATTGATTTGAAATGTTTATTTTTTTAAGAAGCGGTATGAAAATTTAATGAACGCCTACAAGACATAAGGAAGAAATAACGACGGAACCGGAGAGTATATTATTTTACAGCTTTGAAATAAAGGTTTATCTAAAATAAATAAGCATCATTAAACAGTTTTAACCATACAATTCTGTCAAACCTTTAAACTTTCTCGATTTTATTTGACATGTATGGTGGTATGAATGTTGGGGTACATTTCTGATACACTTAGGTTAGACTATGGGTCATGAAAGCTGATTTTGATTAATTATTTAGTTAAATATCAGCATATGACATCAGACGATTCGATGTTATCTTTCGTATCCATTGAAAAGATTTTGTTTGCACTTGGGAACACTGTCACAAGAGCCTTTACGTTGCAATCTCCTGGTGGGAGAGGCTGAAGGAGTTTTACCTGGCGGTATAGAAGTCGTTACAGTGTAGATAGTTGTAGTCCGGTGGGCCTTGTGGTTGAAACATATTAGGGAAATACCAGCCAGGGGGGGACTGGATGGGCATGTAACAACTTCTCCACTCGCACATCGCGGACATTCACATATCAGCACCTAGCGCGGCACTGGGGCAACAGGCCCGCCAGCGGGGCAGGTCAGGGGTGGGGGGCCGATCTCGTCCGAACCGGCTCCGGCTACCTTCGGATCTCCGCCTACTCTGTATCAAGTGCTAACAGATGGAGGTATCACCGACATTGTTGCTGGGAAACGTTGTAAGCAGCAAACAATATCAAGGACCCACTTCCGTTAGGGCATGGCTTTGTTATGTAAGCGGCGACATCCTAATTATAGTAGAGCTGCATAAATATTCATAATGAAGTATAACACAACTCTGCATTTTTGTTAGTCAGGTTCCAAAAGAAAAATGATACTTTTTTTATTTTTATTTATTTATTGTAATTTACAACTGTATTAAACAACACAATGAATAAATATGCAGAATGAAGAAAAGTCATGAAAATTTCTTGAGAAAGAACTGACCAGTGGTAGCACTTCACAAACTATTTTAAGGCAGTAGGTCCCGAGGCCACCTTCTTTTCAATCGCCTCGGAGGGTTATCAGTAATATCTATGGAAGATAAATTACGGAAAAATGGGTATGTGTACGCAGGGAGTTTAGAATGAAAAGAGGTGTGTTCTATCACGGACTATTCCTGCAACAAATAGGATCTTTAAGTCATTATGGAGGAGTTGATTTGTGACAAAATAAGGGGCATTCAGGATTTTACGAAGAATTTGGATTGAAAGGATAGGATACGGGAGGAATTAGATGAAATTAGTAAAACCCCGAAGCTCGATATGTCCACATAGGTCAGATAATAGTTATGTAAATGAGTCTTTTAGATGAAACTTTGTTTAGAATTTTAGCTAAATCAAAGATCGTTAGTCTAGACAGAGGTTTAGCCGGTACTAACTTTAATATAGTTTTTACTTCATTATAGGAAGTGGCATGGTCAAGTAGATAGAGGATTTCACTAGTTCATTCTCCAATTTAAGTCCAGACCCTTCCGAAGTAGTTGCAGAGGTACATTTTTACTTTTACCTACCTACATATGAAATATATAGTAAGGGAAATTTTTCCGGTTCTGAAAGTTTTCGAATTTCAGTTTCCAACGGAAAAAACACGTTTTAGAAAATCATTCTTAAATTGATTGTTTATTTATTTAATGTTACTTTATGCTACTGTGGCTAATCGGACATGCTACAGTGGGAGTCCTAAATATCCTTAAATTAATTTTAACAACGGAGGTAAGAGAAAGTTTGTGTATTGCGCGCACTAACTTTTTTTTATATGTTTAGTAACCTACAGATGTCGACTGTTAGGCATATACGGACCTACTATAAACCGTTCTGCAACATACTACAAGGACACTCAAACACGCTGTTCAACGACTTCAAGATTTCCCCAGCAAACGACTGAAGAGAAGCTGGATGAGGGACTTTTTCCATTAACGATTTATATTGACATCGCACCAGAATTAGGAGCTAGGGGTATTGCTCTCCCTTATGCCATATTTGCAACCAATGAACTCATTCACTGGTACTTAATCTTATTGACAAGAGTGAATGGACATTAACATTTTAACAAATAAATAAAAGTGCTTTATTTTTATTATAAATTAATAATTATAAAATGATAAATATTATTTGGTAAAAATAGTATGAACATGCATGATGGAGGCAGCATCTTCAAATTATATTTTCCCAGAGCGTCCCTCATCCAACTCCAGTGCAGCCAACCCTGTTATAATAGAAATGTCAGTTTATTAATGTGTCAAGTAGTTCGTGAATTAGTAAATATGAGAGACATTAGTCCATATAATAATAATTATATGCGTTGAGTTTCAGTCAGAAGAGTAGTTAAGAATATTTATATTTTTTTTTCCGTAGGCGCGTAGGTACTTGGCTGCGCGGTGTAATCTCCTTCTTCTTCTTCTTCCAGTGGCGCGACAGGCCGTGTAGGCTCTGGGCCTCGTGATGTAAACTCCTGCGAGTTTACACTCACGATTCACGATGCAATTTTTAGTGTAGGGTCATCACTCCCTACAACTAATTTTGTGATTTGCCATCCTTTGGCTGACGGATTTCACATACCCGGGGGAGAGGCTGAGAGTGAATCACCAGTTTTTTACATCCTTATAAAAGCCCCGCCGGGACTGGGATTCGAACTCAGAACAGGTAGCATGTGAGACTAGCGCGCTAGCCACTCACCCACGGGCTCCCCTACGTAATGTGTAATCTACTGGGAGAATATAGGGTACGGTCATCACTCCCTAGGCCAATAGGGTAATAGAAAATTTCCATCCCATTCAAATATGTAATTAAACGAATGAATAGCGTTTAAAATTTGGTGCCTTCAATCTATTCCTTCAATCATAGAATAAACTTTTCAAAAAGGCATAATCGCGTGTTTTATGACTGGGTAGTTGAAGTAGAATGGGGATAAATTGCAATTTGCCTTACATAGAGTTCGCGAAATAACTTTCTTCTGCAAACTTTACACCTTAAAAGAGATCTTGAATATCCTTCGTAAGAGCTTCTAAAAGAATATAACAATGGTTACCAACAAATATGTTTCGCGCTACTCTCCATCCAATTAGTGAAAAGCGCCGTCCAGCGGCCAAGCGATGAAAGAATTGCATAAAGAATTATTTTAGGTATTTTCTCCTTTAGTTGTTAATTAAATTTGCTCAACTTGCATATTTAGGCGTTATTTATCAATTTTAATAAGATGATTTGCCTAAAATGTTTAAATATACAAAATTAAAGATACTTTAGAGCAAGAAAATTTGAAATATCTGCATTTAAGCCCCATCAGACAATTTCAATCAGCATAAAACCTACATGACAATCAAGCCAATTAAATTTTACATCGATATAGGGATTCTGATCAAAATCGTTAGAGCCGTTTTAGAGAAAATCGTAAAAAGGTGCTAAATGCATGGGATAAAGTAGGACTTTCAGCCAGCCGATTTTAGTGAAAAAGTTGCTGTAACATCTCGGGCGTATAGTAGTCTTAAATATGAAATTTCAGTTCCGTACGACTAATGGTTTTTGCGCTACAATTACCACACACACAAGCACACAGACCTTTTTTCGGGACTTGGTCATTTAGACTCAGAAGACCCTAAAACGTTCATTTCCGTCGAAAACTGGAATTCGAACATTTTCACGATCGCAATACTTTCCCTTACTATACATAGATTTCGTTGATAATATTATAATATATTATTTAGAAATAAAACTTATTAATTAGTATATAGTTACCGCGCCTGTAATTTTTCTTCTAATTATCTCTTATGCCTTTTCTCGGCCTTCACTGTCAATATCTCAGCTCCTAAGAATGTTCCTCATTTAATTTAGAAAAATACAATGAATTTAGTAGGTAGTGAAGCAAGTATGTTTGAGATGCAAACTTGAGTGCACTATGCACAAAGAACTGGATATTAAAACAATACAAGAAGAATTTGTACACCAACAAAAAACATTCATTATTCAATAATTGAAAACTGAATGACGCGCATTTTAAAGGTATTCCAATCAATGTATTATAAATATGCAGATGTATTCTATGAAATTAAAGATTATATAAGTATATTTTAAAAAAAAGTAGATATTTAGCATCCAACCAAATAAATTCCAAAATGGAATGTTATTTTAAGAACTGATTTTTAATTCCGGATTTACACAAAAAATATATATTTAAATAAATTTATATAGAAATAAAAAATAAATAAATGTATTACCAACATTTTATTGAAATTAACTATATTCATTCAATTTTTTTACTGGATTAAAAACTTCACATAATTTTTTTTTTTTTAAAGATCTGATTAGGCGTGACCTTTCGGTTTAAGAAGAACGAGAGGGCAATTCAGATTAAAAAACTGTAATATTTAAAAAGGTAAACATTCATACAGTATTTAGAACAAACAATGATAGGGTCGAATTACATAAAAATAGAAAATAAAACAAATCCATATAAAAAAATAAATAAATGCTTGTAAAATATAAAAATAAATACATACAAAAAATAAACGTATATACTAAAAATATTAATCGTAAAAAAAAATATATTTTATATATTTATATATATTGTTGTCTTTTACTCATCATTATCATAATAACATTTTTTGAATTTCTTCTTTGGAGAATATAAAATGATCATTTACATCTTGATTGTTGGAGATAATTTGCAAAGCACGAGCAATTGGGCAATAGTTGATTAAGTACTTCTTTAGGCTTTGGTCGGTTTTATATAAAATAACTAAAATAAGATTTTTGATAATATCGAATTTAAAACTTTCTTTTTCATTTATTATTAGACGCTAGATGGGAATGTTCCATGTAGCGTCTAATAATAAATGAAAAAAAAAAGGTTAAAAAACAAATCTTATTATTTTTAATAAATTATTTTGATTTTATAGACAATTTAATAACAATTACATATCAATAACAAAAACTGAGAAATATTCCTAAAGGTAGAAAACATTCAACATTCATAACCAACATTCTGAAAAGTTATATAAAATGGAAATGATTTTGCAAAAGATAACTCATGCAAGGTCAATTATAGGAGATAAAAAGTTTATCTCTAGAGTATTAATAGACAAACACTACTGACATATATATTTAAAAAACAACGGCCTCGTCATTGAACACAATTTTCTTTTCCGCTTTTTATTTATTTTTTAATTTTATTTTATTATTATCTTTTTCATAAGGGGATTCTATCACAAGGATTACTTTAATTGTTCAAATTATTACAAAGAATATTCTCAGATTATATGGCTTTGGCCGTAGTGCTCTCCTTATCACAACAAAGATAAAGAAAATAATTAATATTAACAGGAATATTGCAACAGTAAATTTAGTAATGAATTATTAGAATTATCAGTCAAGTTTTCATTTTTCCTGGTAAAAACTACTGAGATGAATTAATATTAGTAGCTTTCTTAGAAAATATAATTATTTCAGTAGCGACAATATCATAAAAATGATGTTCTAAAATTGAGACGTTGATTTCCAAAAGGTATTAAAGGAATTTTTTTTCAAAGTTGATACTTTCACATATTTGTATTCTAACAGTTTAGTTTTATCTAAATACGTCATCAAATCATATCTAAAAAACATAATAATTATTTAAAAATAGCATTTTATTCAAAAGGTACTAAAACCACATTTTATTTTATTCCAAAAGGTACTATATCCATGTTTCGTTCCAAAACGTACTATATCCTATGTAAACAGATATAACCTTTCCTTTCATTTCCTTCCAAAAGGTACTATATCACCATTAATTTATTGTTTCCATCATTTTTATGCATTTTTATTGGTTCATTTAGCACGTCTCAAATCACCGCTATTATTTTGATCACTGGTTTTAACCTAATAATCAGTTTTTAGGCTATTTGAAACAACTTAGCTGCGTCGCTTTGGTTCTTTTAAGTTGTTAATTAAATTAAGTTTTTTTATAATACTTCTTGCAGCAACATAAATTTGGTTTAAACTTTTTCAGAATCTCGCATATTAATAGAATAATGGCATTTGATGCAGAAAATAATTGGAATTAGCATTCCACGAACTTGCTAAATATGTGAAGAAAATCCGTGCCTGATCTAACTTAGTAGTCGATTTTTTTATGTAAAATAAAAGCTCAAAAGTTATTAATTATCTATGGTATCTATCGTTAAATATTGTTTACCCGTCGTCAATAATATAGTTAAATTTGCTAAATTCACACAAATAGTAAATAAAAGTTCAAAACAAACTTCATAATTACATACTTTCTTATTATAGTGCCATACATAAATAAATTGTCCTTTGAATATTTACTTTCTTTATGAATAATAGATAATCAATGTAATTAACCAACAAATAAAGATATTTCTCAGAGGGAGAATAAGAATAAATATACATAACTTAGTAATTAACGATATAAAGACGTTAGTTATCACTAATGTTGTATCAGGAAGGTTATAGTGAATGTTACCAACTTATCTCGCGTTATATTCTTCCAAAAAGTACTATATCCCTTCTAATTCTTTCCAGAAAGTACTATATCCATGTTTCGTTCCAAAACGTACTATATCCATATTATATTGTTTAAAATCACCGGAAAAGTGCAATAATTTGGAAAAATGAGTTCGCACACACTTAAAAATCAACTTTTGATTTTAATAAAAAAAAAAGAATCACGTAAATTGGTCCAATAATCAATAAATGACAGATTTTTGCGTTTCTTGTAAAAATTTATAAATTTTATAGTACCTTTTGGAAATCAACGTCGCAATTATTAAATAAGTTTGTCATGAAAAAGAAAAAAAGTTGACGCCATTTAATATTAAAATTTAATGTACCACCTTTAATTGAGCCTTGGCATGTAGATAGATGCAAAGAATGCAAATTAAAAAAAAAAAAAAGCAACAATAATTAACGACTTGAAGATAATATAAAAAACTTTATCCTTGTCAGTGCTAATACAAATAAATATTAAACAATCTAAGTACATATTACAAATTATAAATGAATTAAATTACCGGACCGCATTCTTGCTGAAATGCATAGCGTGATATGAGTCAGGACTATTCGATGTTCTTTATTAATAATAAAGCAACATGACTTTCTGTTAATTAATTAGATTGGTTATTTACCTATAAATTACTAACTGTTTATGGACAGTTCGTATTTCCATAAATGTTTAAAACATTGCTTCTATAGTAATATACAATAAACTATATATAATAAACAAATATATTATTCAATATGTCAATCTGCTAAGTGTGTAAGTTGCCTAGATCTCAGTCCGCTTAATCGTTAAGAATTATTCTAACATTAAATCTATAATCTTCATAAAATATTATTTTATCCCATAAACACAATTTGTATTACGGAACTATTTAAATTTCCATAGGGAATGACTACAATGGCCTTACATTGATGTCACACTGTAACACTAGAAAACTATAAATCAAATGTACACAAACTAAATGTAAATATGTGTACAGGCCAAATAAAACACATGCGTATTTAGATTAGAACAATGTGTAACTATAGTGTACCTTTAATGCCAGGCCGTTTAAGACATCCTTATTTAAAGTTTCATTAATCAAGAATCACAATTTAGAATTATTTAATCCATACGAGACAGAATCTAATATTACTCAATAAATATATGGAAAGAAAAAAAAAAGTGTGTGTGTGTGTGTGTGTGTGTGTGTGTGTGTGCGTGCGTGCGTGCGTGCGTGCGTGCGTGAGTGTGTGTGTGTGTGTGGGGGCGAACTTAAATTTCACTGCTTACCACAATTACAATAATAATAATTTTAATGTTATAAACGATAACATTTTAAAATATTAATCAATCGAAAATGCCCAATAATAGTTTATAATAATAATGTTATTCAGTAGATTGCACAAGAAATAATAAAATTGTGTAAGCTGAGTTTTCAACCGAAATTCTTCAAACTCGTTTAAGAAGAAATAACCAAAACAAGTAACATGTTCTCCATATGTGTGTGGTGAGTGTAGTTAAAAATTTGTAAATCGTACGAAGGTGAGTTAACTATTTAAGATAGGTAGGTGTGAGACATAAATGTTGAAAAAAAACTAAGAATCATTTAAACAGGAAATAGAGGATAGAGCATTAGTCTGCAGTTCTCCGGCTCCTGGGTTCGAATACCGGCTGTTAAGGAATATTATTTATTCTGTTTTTTAAGTCGTGAGGCGATCTGGGGTATGGAGGTCCTCCTGGGGAACACCCAGTCACAATAAAGTGGGCACCCAAAGATTGGAGAAAAATCTGGTGGCTGGGAGTGACCTAGGCCTAATCATCTCATTGCACTAACGTTATCCTAGAAACAGTACGAATCTCTATATGTATTGAATGCAAGATCCTTCATGGGTTGTAGAGATATAGATTTATTTTTAAAAAGAAAGTACTACCTTATATCATAATTTGTTCTCATTTTCATAAAACCAAAAATTAATTACAGTGAAACTAATTACATCAATATATAATTTAATTTATGATGATGGCGGTTTTTTCATCAAATTAGTCTGAAAAATATTGAATTCTGAATGTTTTATATTTTTTCTCTCTGTATACCTTTTTTTTTTTTTTTTTCAATAATAATAAATTTAGTTCATTGCAAATAATCAATCGTAGTTTTTTGAGTAATGTCAAAGAACTATAAATATAAACTATTGAATAACTTGACATATAACAGAAAGAGAAATAAATTGAAAAATTTAATTATGGAGCAGTAATAATAATAATATGTACGCTATTCTAATGTAATGATTAAGAGATCAGAAAAATTTAATCTGACATATAAAATCGTAGAAGGTGAAGATTCAGGAAAAACGTTTTTTTAGTAATTTAAAAATATAAGTATACAAAATAAATATTTTTATTGTGATTACAATAAATGATATTTATTTCATGTAATGAAATTCAAATGAATGTGGTGTGATGTGCATACAAAGTTATTTTTGTTTATCGACTACATGCGAAAAAATCACTATAATGAATTTTACATCACAAATTTGAATAATTTTGCATATCATCATAAAGGATTTATTTTCCTTCATAAATCC
This sequence comes from Piezodorus guildinii, assembly GCA_023052935.1. NCBI lineage: Eukaryota > Metazoa > Arthropoda > Insecta > Hemiptera > Pentatomidae > Piezodorus > Piezodorus guildinii. The sequence goes on along the minus strand of CM041292.1, from coordinate 174,605,665 downwards.
ATCTGCAATATAAAAAACTTACGACATATTTTTATTATTGCCGGGATGTTCAAGGTTTTCTTCTTGATTATTTTTTGCTATCATCAACATTTGGATTGTACACAATTATCAAAATCAGTTCAAAGCAGAATATCATTTTGATTTCTCACGGAAGCAATCTTTTCCTCTTCCTCTAATAAAGATGAGTATTCTTAAATATACATTCTTATTTTCCTGTTTGGTTCCTTTTTCTGTGTTTACTTGTCGTTTTATACTTAACGGATTTGACAGTATAAAATGAATTAGAGTTATGAATAAAAATACAAACAGTTTTACTATATTGATTTTTTTTTAAATATTTCGGTTTCCCGTTTTGAAAGGTCTAACACATTTATTCTTTGTATTTGCACCAAGACATTGGAATTACATCAAATAAGTTTCATAAACTACTACTGATGAAAGTTGCAGAATTAAGTTTCTCAAATTAATTTAATTAAACACAAGATTTAAATCGATTATTAACAGATAATTGGATTTGACATCGTGATCAATGAATGAAATATGAGCCGATATCTTCTATAAAATATTTTGAATTCAGATATTAATTTCATTTAGAACATTACATACATTCAACAAAATTTTTATTGAACTATCTCACAAGAAGAGGGCCCGGTCCTAAATGCGTTCCACCGAAAAATGACACTATTTAAGGTAAAATTAGACATTATAACTTTGGAAAAATATTAGGGGGACAACGCTCCCCAGGAGTAAAATATTGAAAAGTTAGCCCGCGAAAAACACTTAAATTGAGTTGCATTGAAGGTAGAAAAAGAAGTTTGATGGGAAAATCACTCCATTTTAAAGCGAAATAATTAAAAAAAACCCTGTACCACTACAACCCATGGAGGGTCTTGGGCTCAGTACATATAGAGATTCGTATTGTTTCTAGGCCAACGGCAGTGCAATGAGGTGATTAGGCCTTAATCGCGCTCAGCCACCAGGTTTTTCCCCAATTATTTTGGGTACCCAATTTAAAGAGGCTGGGTCTGCCCCAGGTGGGTCTCCATATCCTAGGGTCGCCCCCCGACTGAATTAACAGAATAAATAATATTCTGCCATAGCCGGGATTCGAACCCAGGACCCGGAGCACAGCAGACTAGCGGAAATAATTAAAAAAAATAGTAATTAAAATATTTAAGTTACATACTTGGTAACACCACTAAAAAAATAAACAATCTCGTCAAAACAGTACTTTTAACGAAGTTTCTTAAAAGGTGTATTTCTCACTCCTAAAATGAATCTTAACCTGAGTTTTGAAGAAACATTATTAAAAATACTGTTTTGACGAGATTATTTTTATTTTTAAGGTTATTATCAAGCATAAAATTAAAATATTGTGATGGCTTATTTATTTTTTAATTATTCCGGTTTGAAATAGAGTAATTTTGACCACAAACTAATTTTTACAATTTCATATTAAATAAAATGTGTGCGCAACCTTTCAGATTTTTTTACGCGACTCCTAAGAAGCGTTGGCCCCTAATATTTAGCAAAGTGTAATGGTTTAATCTACTTAACAAAACTCTTCGTCAGTGAACAGTAACCATATGTCCAGTGGGTTTGGATTCCAACAAGCAAGTATTCAGCTGAATAAAAACAAACAATTGGCAAATATGAATTTAGAATAATAAACTATGACTAAAGGTAAGTAAGTATATTACAATAATAGTGCAATAGTTAGGAAATAATTGTTTAATATGCAAAATTAAAAAGAAAGAATCTTTATCTATTTATTTATTAATGAAATCCCTAAAAACAAAAAAATTAAAATTGCACTATTTTCCGACTGGTGCGGGCAACACACGACTTTCACTTACCGTTGTTAAAATCAATTAAAGAATTTTCAAATACAGTTAAAGATAAAAATTAGTGAAACTATTAAAGAATTAATTAAATTGAATTTCTATAGAAGCATGTGTTTTATTAAAAAATGTATTACAATATCATCTAAAATAATCAGTTAGTTTTATTTTATTTTCTTCACTCTCTATTAACATTTTAAAGCTTGAGTATAAGATAATATTTTTTCTAAAATCTTTAGCTTTCCAACGGTATATCATACATGTATATTACTGCTCTTATGTTCAAAAACGAAAAATTGCATTAAAAAAATATTTGTTGTTTTCTCCTTTAGTTGGGTATCGAATTCGTTTAATTTATATATTTACCTGTTTTTTATCAGTGGTAACAAGATAATATAGCTATTTTTATATAATCAACAAAATTAAAGGTACTTTAGAAGAAGAAAATTTAAAATATCGACATTTAAGTCCTGTCAGACCATTTTAATCAGAATGAAACCTACATGATATTAAAGCCCATTAAATTTTACATTGATACAGCGAGTTTAATCAAAATCGTCGGAACCGTTTTAGAGAAAATCATAAAAAGGTGCAATATGCATAGCATAAAGTGGCTCTTCTGGTCAGCCGAATTTGATGAAAAAGTTTCTGTAACACCTCGGTCGTATAGTAATCTTAAATATGAAATTTCAGTTTCATAGGGCTTTCCATTTCCGTCCAGGAGTTACCACACACACAAACACACACCTTTTTGCGGGACTTGGTTATTTGGACTCTAAAACGTGTATTTCCGTTGAAAACTGGAATTCAATAATTTTCACAATCGCATTACTTTCCCTTACTAAATATAGTAAGTGAAAGTAAAAATACAGTGACTACTTTGGTTAATGGCGATTTTAAAAAATACAAGATGAAAATGTTTTTAATAATTATATACCTATATTAATGTTAAATAAGAAAGGTATTTTAAAAATCAAAAAATTAAATTTCAATATGTATAAAAAAAATGTAGATGTAGTTTTAGAATTTTTATTGTTATCTTAATTTTAATATTAGTAATTGTTTTTAGTTTGTCAATTTTGAAAATGAAGCATTGTTCTTCGAAACGTCAACTGTTATAAATATGTCATAATTAGAATAAATAAATAAATATGTAAGAAGAGAATAGTTCTACTTAAAATTATATATATAATATATATATAATGTATTTAAAAAAAAAAAAGGATTAAAGAACGTGTAAAGGGGTAACTAATGGAGGGTTGCTACCGAAAACTAAATCTAAAAAAATCAAACAGTGAAATATCCATCATATTCTTTTCAGCATTAAGCATTACGCTCGTGATCAAACAAAATTAGAATAATGACTTGCATCCCTCCCTTGCTTGCATAAAGTCCCAAAAAAGGTTTACATATCCCTTTTCCGTTTGAGGTTAGAGCAACTCACTAAGGTACCACAGCATTTCACTTATTCCTGATTGCCATTCCTGAGGTTCTAAAATACGAGGTAAAAATATTCTAAAGGCCCGAAGGGTTCATACCATTTTTTTTTTTTTTTTTTTTTTTTTTTTATGTATTCACTCTCCGTGATTTTAAAAACCTAAATCTAACATACAGAATTCCATCTTTGCAATTTGGCTTAAAAAAGAAATTAAGCAGTACTTATGAGAAGTGTGTTTTTTGTCTCGTATTAATAAAGCCGCGAAATTCTTCACGTTCAATGAAATTACCAGGTTTTTTCACACCCTGTTTGGAGTGAAATCTGGACGTACGACTGAATACAACTAAAACTCTGGAATGAATGAATACAACTCAAGATTTTTCGCTATTGTATCTGCGGTTTCATCAAGGGCCATTTGTAACTATGAAACAGCATGTGATGACAATAAATGTTGGTTAATATGGATTTTTTAAAATGTCACTACCCCCTGCATTTCACTTATTTCCCCTTTTGTTTCTCTTTATAATATAAGTTATAAGTTATTAGGCACTTATTTCTCTTCATTTTGTAGCCATTATTGACATAGAGGGGATTCGATCCAGCATTGCCAGTTAATCCGTTCTCTGCTGCATCGTTTCATTTCTGCAATGGTCTTGCCTCAGTTACTCCTAATCCTATGGATATTTTCCTGATAAGAATTCTAGGTTAAGTACATGGTCTTCTACCGGTAGGTCTAGTTTCCATCTTCCTTCTGGGTTCCCTTACTTTATTCAGTCAACAAAAACCAATGTAATTGCCTGTTTTTCATGATCAACTTCAATGATGGTACCTCTAGTTGCTCCCTGACGTGATTGTTTCGGACACAGTCGAGCCTTGAGTTTCCCGCTGATCCACGTAAGAATTTGATCTAAGCCGCAGTGCCTGTCAAGCATCACCCAGCTCTCGCTGCCATATGTAAGGAATTGTAGGTATAAAGCTTATCTTAACATATCGCCCAACCTCAAAGTGTCTTATTATGCTATTGTTAATCTGGTAGTACTTTATTGACTCTATTACCTATTTCTTGGTCAATTCTGCCAGACCTATCTATTAATGATTCTCAGGTAGTTCAGTTCATTTACTACTCTGAGGACCCGTTGCATATAATTTTAACATTTTCTTCTTCATCCCGTGGGAGAACTAGGACCTTGATTTTGAATTAATTGATGGACATTCCCGTAGCAGTTCTGTTTCCCATTCTACCATAGTTTGTAGTAGCTTTTCTTACTTGTCTGAAGTTATACGGTCATGTTGATAATAACACTAATAAAAACTAAAACTAAAATATTATATGAGAGAAGTTGGTTCAGGGTGCAGTCAATTTAATACTCAATTAAGCGTAAACTTAATTTATAATAAATTAAGAAGAAGGCCTATAATTTAGGCCGAAACGTCGGCACCAATACATTAAGTTTACATATTTTCATTTTTTCACACTTCATGAAAGAATGGACATTTTGTACGTCATAGATTTATAACTTTTTTTTTCTCTTTGTAATTTTTATAAATTTTGTAAATTTGTTTAAAATTTTTTAACTTTATAATTTCTCGCTATTATACCTATTTCATCACTATTTTTTGACTTTCATCACTTTATTTATTTTTTAACTTTATAACGTCTCACATTAATTAAATAAGTAAGTAATTAAAACTGTAAAATATAACACACCTTTTATTAAAATGTCTTCCCCTCTTTTTTTTTTTGTTTGTAGGAATTATTACATTTATTAATTGTCATTACTACAATTCACTTTAAAAATGATTACATTTATCAATTGTCATTACTACTTTTCCACTTTGTTTGTAATCTTCAGTACAATTTATTTTTCTTATCATTTTTATATATTGTATTCCACTGCTGGTTGTTATCTTTGTTTTTTGTTTTTCTTATAGCCCTGAAAAAGGCCTATAATTTAGGCCGAAACGTCGGCACCAATAAATTAAGTTTACGCTTAATTGTGTGTTAAATTGACTGCACCCTGAACCAACATCTCTCATATATACACACAGTCAACCATTGTCACTTCACTAAAATATTATAATGCGTTGAATGAGTGTTTTTTTTTTTATTTCGTTTGGATTCTGCAAAAACGTTACAATTATATTTTATCATAAAACCATTTCTCTTTTCAGAACCAGAGAATCTAATCAAGTATCACTCAATCAGTTAATTATTTATTAGTTATCCTCTTTTATAATTGGATTTATAAAAATAAATAAGTCTTCGAACTCTTTATGTTTAAAAAATAAAATTACGATAGTTATTTAGTTATAAGAAATAAACAGAAAACCTTTTGATGAATAAACTAATAGGTAAATCAACTGTAAATCACTAGATTTTACAATGTGCGCATAGAAGTAACAAAATTAAAAATATTTTCTTTATGTTTTTAATATTAAAGGTAGAGAAATTTACAGCATAAAATTCCACAACTAAATTCCCCCTTCCAGTTTACTTCTTTCAAGACCATTTTTTATCGTTAGATTATCTTCCAAAGCTAAATTGAGAAATTTTCTGATATTTTATTAATCAGAGGTCCTTTTTCAAACGTTACTACAAAAAAATTTAAAATATTCCTGCACCATATTGAAATAAAAATTACTGACAATTTTGCTTTTAGGCACGACAGTTATTTTTTCATTAAAGGATCATGTGTACCTCCGAATGAACAGAACTATTCTATTTGACCGCAAACCGTGGTAAACTAGTTTTAGAATTAAAATAAAAACATTTTGTCAGATGTATATTATAGCAGATAAGATTTCTTTTGGCTAAAACTAAAAACAAAATCAGACGTGTGGTAAGCCTAGTGCGAAAACAAAAAGTCCTATGAAACTGAAATTTCAGATTTATGAAAAATAGACGCCCGTGATGTTACAGCAACTTTTTAATCAAAATCAGCAAACCAGAAGAGCCACTTTATACCACACATTTTGTACTTTTTTACGATTTTCATAATGATTATAATTAAAATCTCAATATCGATCTAACATTTAATGGACTTCAATATTGCACAGGTTTTATTTTGATTGAAATAGACTGACAGGGCTTTAAGCCGAATGCCGAATTTTTTTTTTTTTTTTTTTTTATTTATTGTAATTTACAAGTGTATTAAAGAACACAATAAGTAAATATGAGGAATGGAAAAAAAATTGTCATGAAAATGTCTTGAGAAAGAACTACCCAGTGGTAGCACTTCACTAACTATTTTAACTTAGTAGGTCCCGAGGCCACCTTCTTTTCAGTCGCCTTTGAGGGTTATCTGGGATATCTAAGGAAGATAAATTACGGACAAGTGGATTTTTGTATGGGCAGGGAGTTTAGATTGAAAAGAGGAGTATCTATCACGGGCTATGTCTGCAACAAATGAGATTTTAAGGTCATTATGAATGAGTTGATTTGTAACAAAATAAGGAGCATTCAGGATTTTTCGAAGGATTTTGGATTGTAAGGACTGGATGCGGGAGGAATTAGATGGTTTCGTAGAGCCACAAAGCTCGATTCCATACGTCCAAATAGGTCTGATAATAGTGATGTAAATGAGTCTTTTGTAATATACTGGAAGTTTTGAACGTTTGTCTAGTAAGTGTTGTAGTAATCGATATCTTTGAGCAGTTTCTTGTCGTTTCAGTCTTGTGTGAGGATTCCAAGTATGGCGCTTGTCAAGATGGAGACCTAGGTATAGGATTTGCTCAACAGGAGTAAGAGTAATGTTATTAAAGGATACTGGGGGGGGGGGGGGGAGGCAGGAACTTCCAATTTTGACACCATTCTCCAATGGCCGAAAAGTTCAATTCCCTTTCTCTAACATACCTTTAATTTTGTAAATTTTATCAAATTGACCATATCATAGTTATATGTCATATAGTTGATAGCATTGATAAAAAAAATGGCTCAATATAAAGTTGGGTGGATTTAATAATCAACTAAAAGAGAAAAGAGCAAAAGTATTTTTTAATAAAATTTTTGTGTATAAATTTCCGTTGGAAAGTTTATTTAAGAAAAAATATTATCTTATACACAAAACTGTAAAAGTTAATGGAGAGTGATTTCTATAACTGATTGTTGTAGATATATTTTTTTTTTTTTCAGTGGCACGAAAGGCCGTGCAGGCCCTGGGCCTCACGGTGTAATCTCCAGGGAGTTTACACTCGCGTTTCACAATGCAATTTTTTATAGAGTAGAGTCATCACTTCCTACGCCTAATTTTGTGAGTGGCCACCATTTGGCTGACGGGTCTCACATAGCCGGGGGAGAGGCTGCGAGTGAATCCCCATTACATTACATCCTTATAAAAGCTCCGCCGGGGCTGGGATTCGAACTCGCAACTTGTAGCATGAGAGACTAGCGCGCTAGCCACTCAGCCACGGGCTCCCCTGTTGTAGATAATAATATAATAAATTATTCAATAAAACACATGTTTCTATTGAAACTCAATTTAATTAATCTCTTTAGAGGGTATTTTAATAAATTTTCCCTCAATTATTTTTCTTATTTGTTAAATTATAACTTAGCATTCTAATAATTGCTTACATGTAGAGTGTAAAAAAATCTCATCCGTCTTGAAACACCATTATATCTTGTATAACTTTAAGTTTTATGTAACTTTAATTGATAATTAAATACTTATCTATCCATCTATCTGTGTAATTAATTTTTTAACAATTTATTTTTATCTCTCAATGTATTAAAATAATGAATAAATTGATTTTAACAACGGAGGTAAGTGAAAGTCGTGTGTTGCACGCACTAGATTTTTTCTAATACAAATTAAAAGCAAATTATTATGAAATTAAAGTTATCTAAAAGTACATAGTTACTCACATGCATTATGGGAAAATAAAATCAGTTGCCTCTGAAACAAGGTAAAACGCTGGAAGTGCTGGGTAAAAGAGCAACAAGGTTTTAGAGGAGACACCTGTTGAAACCACTGGACGTATCAGATAAGTATATTACAGTGAGTGCACCAAGGGAATCTATTGAGCTAAAAGGATATGGGACTCTGGTTTAGGGTTCTTTTTATCACGCCATATAAAAAACGGAAAGTGTTGAACGACTTCATAAAACTATTGGAGTATTGAGAATATAACTCCACACATCGCAAATAAACTAAGACAAATGATGAGATAAAAGATCTTAACAGTTTACAAAGAATGTTAAAGAAAAACATCAGGTACAATAATCACACATTTTTAGCTTATCTACGATCCTGTTGTATCCGACACTGGAACAATAAAGAAGTATAACTTCATTTTTATTTTTTATTTTTATCAATTGAGACTAATGAAAAATTAAATGTTGAGCGTAAATATAATTTTAAAAGCTGGTAGGAGGGTCAAAAACTATAGCACATAAGATGACTATTTTTTTTTTTTGCCGACGTTTACGTCTAAATCTTGAGGACTATTAAGAAAAAGTGGGATAATAACCAGCTTAAAAATAGTAGGGAAAAAATCTGGTGCGCGCAAGACACGACTACCTCCATTGTTAAAAATTAATTTAAGAATTTTTAAATCCATTTAGAGAGGAAAATAAATCGTTAAACAATTAATTACTTAGATTTTTAATAGAATAATATGTTTTATAAAATAATCTATTATATTATTATCTATCTGAGTTTGTTTTATCGGTTTTTCATCACTCTCCGTTAACTTTTACAATATTATGTGTAAGATAATATTTTTTCTAAAATATTTAGGTTTCAAAAGGTATGTTATACATATATATTATATTACGGTTCTTCTTATTTTTTTTTTAATAAATAAATTACATTAAAAATACTTTCGCTCTTTTCTCTTTCAGTTAATTATCAAATTTATTCAAATTATATATTTAGCCGTTTTTTTATCAATACTAAATATTCTAAACATAATATGGTTAATTACATAAAATCGACAAAATTTAAGGTAGATTAGAGGAAGAAATATTAAAATATCAGCTGTAAAATGAAATTTGCTATAACATCTAGCTGTCTCAAATGTGAAATATCAGTTTCGTAGGCCTTTTAAATGTTTCCGCTTGACTTACCACACACAGAACTTTTTTCGGGAATCGAAAATCATAATAAGTCGCACAAAATTAAACTAATAGCATGAAACAAATAAAAAAAAGAAAATATGATCAAACAGATACATTAATAGAAAAAAAATAGAAACCAACAGTATACTTTGTAATAAATTCAAATAACTGGTATATAATCTATAATAATAAAAAATATATAAATATATATCAACACGAAATAGGAGGGACTATAATGTGAAATATTGAGAATAACAATGACTATAGGTGAGTAACAGCATGATGGATAAGGAGAGAGGAGCAAAAAAAATAAAATATGATAGTATATTATTAACGATGCCATTTACGTAAACTAGTTCTTATCTAGATTTTTTTTTTTTTTTATTCCTGAAGATGAACTAAAGTTTAGCCGAAAAGTGGGCAAAATTAATTAAGTTCGCTTATTTGTAGAGTTAAAATGTCTGCACCCTGCACCGAACTTCTATACAATTAATGCTTGAATTCTAGTGGCATAAAAGCTATGATTACTTGTTTATTATTTGTTGCTATCAATAATGTTTATTGTTACCTAATAGTTGTATACAAAAAATTACAAGTTTATTTAGATTGATATATTTTTAAATCGTTATATATTATAACGATCCTTATCATTGTTAATAGTCAAGATATGAGCTATGAAACTTTAAATTGTCCCGTAACTAGGCGAAATGTCAGATGTCAATGTCGAGCTCCAAGAATCATGACATTAGAAATGTAAAAATTATACCAAAAAAAAAAAAAAATCAATTTATTCACAACCATTCTATCTCTAAAAGTGTTATGAGCATTACGTCTGATCTGATCCCGTATCGATAAGGGGAAAAGAACCATCCATGTATTGGGTTGTAAAATAAGTTTGCAGCATTTTTCAATATTATCCTCTACGTGTTTATAAAATCATGTTTGCTTAGTCAATAATATTTACATATTCTAAAAAAATGATTAGTTAAGGTGCTTTTGTACGTAGATTTCAACCAAGAATCCTTATCTATAAGTGGTATTTTGCTTGCTCAATATGGAAGAAATAAAATTCATTTTCATCATTTAAAAATTTTTTATATCCGATAAGAAAACCCAATGCACAGAAGGTTAACAAAATTTGCAGTGTGTAAGGCGATGGTATCATGGGAGAAAGCACCGTCCGTAAGTGGTTAGTTTGGTTCAGAAATGGAAATTTCGACTTGGAAAACGCAAAGCGCTCGGGTCGTCCTTCCATTGTTGATGATGACTAAATTCAGCAATAATTGATCAAAAATGTTTAAATAACCAAATCATATAATTGATATAATTCATAATAAACTGAAGTTTTCTTGAAGAAAATTGGTACAAATTTATTTTACAACCCAATAGCTCGTATCTGAAGGGTGAATTCCGATTTTATCTTAAGGGTGTCTCCAACAAGATCGACATCCAACTTGATTGATCTGTATACACTTAAGTAGGGCCTGAGTCACATGTACTCACGCACTACCTGGGTGGTACTCAATCCAGCAGAGATTTTTCCTAACTAGATGTCATATTTAGGACTTGAAACCGACTAATCAACATGTACTGAAAACTTGATCGGTTACGATCACATAATGTTTGGATCTTTAATTTTACTGGAGCAGCTAACTTTTAAGACAAGATCGTGGCTACTGTAAGAAAATATACAATTTAACAAAGTGATATCTTGGGCAAACATAAGTTATCCTAACTTACTTTGCGAGTGAATATAAATTAATACACCATTATACCATAACAAAAAATAAAAACAGCCGTAATACTTTTTCGTGACATTTCGTTCGGTTCCCAAAGAAAATATGAGGTTATAAAACATTTTTTTTAATATTTTAATTGCTGACTTACGCAAAAATTGAAAATACATATGTTTTTTAAATATGGTAAGTATGTAAGGGTCGAAACGATATAAAAACATATTATAAACAAGTAAAAAATCGTTATTACAGTAATTCATTAACATATATTGCTAAACAATACATTTTAAATAAAAAAGCATTTCAACTATTAACGATCACGACAAAGTTGAAAATCAAAAAACGTTTAATTTTTGCTTCTTTTTTTTTAAGTATTAAATAATCAGTATATTGTGACTAACATTTATTGACAATAAGAAAGACATATGCAACTGATTTAAATTACCGAATGCTTTTAATCTACAAAAAATAATTAGATTAATTAATTTTTGACAAAAACCGCAGAAAGCGAACGGATGGTGGTTAGACGTCATTTTCCGATTTCACTTAATTTCAGACATAAAATTTTATTTCTTCTTTTTTTTCTTTCTTGGGAAATTTCGAAGTTCATTTTTCAAAGCAATAAACCTAATATTAAAAACCTCCGTATCTGTCCTAATTTGTGTTAAAACATTTTAATTATAACAAAATGAAAGCCTTTAGAGTTGTTTTGTTTTGTTTTTTCAAAGTTGAATGGATTTTTGGACTAATGTTGAGAGAAAAAGTAATGAAAGGTTTGAGATAATTATTAATAACCTATCTGATCAGAACCTATCTTGGAGCAATCATATTTCTCAAATCACCCGAAAATCCATCGCTATCCTAAAACAATTTCTAAGATTTCGTGATTCAATCCCACCTAAAACCCGTATGTTACTCGTCTCTTCTTATTTTCCCCCAGTTTGACTACGGTTGCCTCGTATATGGCGGGCTGTCTGAGAAATTCGATATGAGACTCAAAAGACTTATGAATTGTTTCATTAGATTCACATGTGGAATCCCCAGGCGCTCCCATGTTTCTAGAAGTTATACCGAGTTGAATTGGCTCTATTCCTCTTTCCGTCGGCAGTACCTCCTAGGTGTCTGTCTCTTCCGATTTTTCCATACAAAAAAACCTCCTTATATTCTTGATATGCTTACCACTTGTTCCTCTGTCCATTCAGTAAACACTAGATCCCAACCAATAAACTTGTATATACCTTCTCACAGATCTGCTTCCTTCAAAAAATCCTTTATTATTCGTGCTACCCTATTTTGGAATTCCTTGCCTGTATCCATTCGTAAATCCTTATCATTATCCACTTTTAAACACCAACTCCATCTCCATTTCTTCATCTCCTAAAGCATCAATCTTCCCAACATATGTAATATTTAAAAGCTATAGATGATAACTATTCATTGTCACAAAATCCATCTTTTATTGTTAAACTGAAGTCTTAAACGACCAGACAATTGTCATGTATATTCTACTTTTCTTGTTATTCTTAGGGGACTACTCGTCCCAGAATAAAATTGCTTTTCATTTCATTTCATTAATAACAATTTATAGTATTGTGTGTATTCTTTTCCCACACTTAGTGCATAGCCTCCGTCGCTGATTTCGCAAATCCACAGCAAAAAGGAGTAGGAGAAGAAAATTTGATAAAAACTCACAACAATAATTTTTGCACGACATTATAATTGTCAATTTTTTACAGTACTTTTTCTCATACGTCATGTTGAACGTCAGTAATAATTTTATTGTTTTCATTTTTATAGGCTTTAAAGTCATATAATTTATATATAACGACATTAACCAGGTGCAACGGAACAAGGCTAAACCAGATGCCATACGAGTTGTCAGGCCTCTTAAATGGTTGAAGTTCAACCGTTGAACCTTTCAGATATTTTGCTGTTAAAATCCATATGAAGAGACCGAGGTATATGGACTTAACCCATTCCAGATGACGATTTTTTTCGAACACGGTCCCCACAGGAGCTAATTTTTTTTTTCTTTGTAAGAAAGGCTTCAGATAATTTTTAGATTTTTTGGTACACAGTAAAACCAATGTCAAATTTTGATTTCCTGTACTTTACATTACAACAGTACGATTAGTTTACTCAGAATATCTGATAATTTCACATTACTGTTATTGCACACACGGGGTGCAATCGGTCTCGAATGGGTTAATCTAGCAAAATATTTTTTTAAATCCTGAGACGCAACTTAATGTATAAGTAAGCGAATCAAGCGGTACAAAAATTCTATCGAAATCCATAATCCAAGTTTCAAGACAAATCAAAAATATAATCTTGTCATTAGTTGTCCTTAGCCACAGAGAAATACCACAACTGATTAGTCAATTTCTCTATCTCCTAGAGGGGGGAATGCAGATATGCAGGTGATGATCGGTTATTAAAAATGTCCATCTCTGTTTTGAAAAACATTTTTCCTTTATAAGATAAATTGTTTTACAATTTTATTCTAAATCGTCAGAAAATTGTACTTTAGACAGACGAATTTGTTAGTACACTAGTATGGACAAAAAGGATATTTCATGGATAAGATTTAAAATCCGGTATCAGTAGCAAAAACTTACATATCGTTTTTTTGAGCTAAACTACTTGTTATTGCTATGTTACGAATTATGATTTTATGGTAAATGCAATATTCTTTTTTAGTTTAAAGTGATGAAAACTTATCAGTTTAGACAGAAAAAATAAATAAAAGATGAATTGTGAAGTCTGATATATTTTATGGTCAGAAACCACTACTTGGGGCTACTTAAACTACAAGAAATTTGAAAAATACACAATTTTTCCTTTCCGATTCCATTTTTATTCCTTATATCATTTGTTACTATATAATTAACGAATAATTCTTTGATTAAATTGTAATATTATGTTTATACTTATTATATAGTTCATCATTCCTTAACATTGTCCTGGGCCTTAAAAACCAATGACGGGTCATGAGTTCAGTAATTATAGAGATTCGTACGGTTTCACGGCCAATAGTCGTGCAAGGAGGTAATTAGACCTAGATCATGCTCCGCTGTCAGGTTCCCCCGATTTTCGGCAATAGGTCTTACCCACTTAATAAAGGCTGAGGGCGCTCCAGAAGGGTTTAGATACCCTGCCTAGGGTCGCTCCACGGCTAAAATAACAGAATAAATAATTCTGCCTCGGGCGGGGTTCGAACTTGAGGGCCGGACAACAGAAGCATAATGCTCTATTCACTAGCCCATGCTCTCCCCCCCCCTCTCTTCCCTAACATTTAAATAAACCTTTGCTTAGAGTTTTATTTATTAATAGCGGCATTAAAACTTCAATAAAAAAATAATATAAAGAATGGTTTTAACTGGTCCATTTAAGTGTTTTTCTCAGAAAATAAGGAAATATCTAGGTCTTAAATCCTCCGACCATTATTTTTACAGCGGTAAAGCTTAGAACTACTTATATTTATATTATTCAGAAAAAAATCGTCAGAATCACTTCAGCTGTTTTCATATTAAATAGCAAGAAAATTCACAATATTTAAAACAACAAAATCTGATTCGAGTTGCATCATCATATAGATTTATTGGTTCATTTTTGTTTTATTAGGTGATATTATAATGATTATACAATATTGCTTTCTACTCCCACTTAACTATGCTTGGGATATGAAAAAAGAGAAGTTCCACAAAAAGGTGAGAGTGTGCGTGTCAGCTAGAAAACGATATGTTTTATAAAACCGACATTTCGTATTTTAAGAGCGAATATGTCTGAGATGTTACAAACCAGAAAAGCAACTTTATACCGAGCATTTTTCACCTTTTTACGGTCTAATCAAAAACGGCTCTGACGATTCTGCTTCAACTCGCTAAATCGAAGTAAAATCTAATGAGATTGGTTTCATTCTGATTGAAATAGTCTGACATGACTTAAATGCTGATATTTTAAATTGTCTTCCTTTAAAGTAACTTTAATTTTGTGTATACAAAAAAAATTAACCATTGATAAAAAAAACATTAACTTTGACCCTGAGTCACACTGATGAAGGTCTACAATTGAGACGTTGATTTCCAAAAGGTACTATATCCATTCTAGAAAATTTTACAGGAGACGCGAAAATCACTAGTTATTATATTATTAAATTGGCTAATTTGATACTTTTCGCATTAAAATCCAGAATAGCTTTTTTAGTATATTAATAACATCATATTAACGTTATGAAATGAGATGTTTTGGTATAATTTAGAACGAAATTAAATGGGTAATTAGTTCCTTTAGAAAATAATTATATTTCTAAATTGCGTTTATAAAGGACTTAGGTGTACATTAGATAAAATCAAATAGAAGATTTTGATAAAACTAAATGATGAGAATACAAATATGTAAAAAAATCAATTTTGTAAAAAATGTCCTTAAGTACCTTTTGGAAATCAACGTCTCAATTGAGACGTTGATTTCCAAAAGGTACTATATCCATTCTGAGGAATTTTACAGGAAGCGCGAAAATCTCTCATTACTATATTATTAAACCAGCTAATTTAATTCCTTTCGCATCAAAATCTAGAATTATTTCTTTACTATATTAATAAAACCATATTAAAGTTATGAAATGAAATGTTCTGTTATGATTTGGAATGAAACTAAATGTTTTAATAAGTATCTTAAGAAATTAATAGCATTTCTAAATCACGTTATTAAAGGACATGAGTGTTCATTAAATACAATCAAATTTAAGATTTAGATATAACTAAATGAGGAGAATATAAATATGTAAAAATATCAATTTCGTAAAAAATGTCCTTGAGTAACTTTTGGAAATCAACCTCTCAATTGAGACGTTGATTTCCAAAAGGTACTATATCCATTCTGAGGAATTTTACAGGAAGCGCGAAAATCTCTCATTACTATATTATTAAACCAGCTAATTTAATTCCTTTCGCATTAAAATCTAGAATTATTTCTTTACTATATTAATAAAACCATATTAAAGTTATGAAATGAAATGTTCTGTTATGATTTGGAATGAAACTAAATGTTTTAATAAGTATCTTAAGAAATTAATAGCATTTCTAAATCACGTTATTAAAGGACATGAGTGTTCATTAAATACAATCAAATTTAAGATTTAGATATAACTAAATGAGGAGAATATAAATATGTAAAAATATCAATTTCGTAAAAAATGTCCTTGAGTAACTTTTGGAAATCAACCTCTCAATTGAGACGTTGATTTCCAAAAGGTACTATATCCATTCTAGTATATTTTACAGGAAGCGCAGAAATCTCTCATTACTATATCATTAAACTAGCTAATTTGGGTCTTTTTGCCTTAAAATTTAGAATTATTTTTTTACTATAATAATAACATCATATTAAAGTTATGAAATTTATTTTTTTAGAATGATTTGAAACGAAAATAAATGCGTAATTAGTACTTTTAGAAAATGACCGCATTTCTAAATCGCGTTTTTTAAGGACTTTAAAATTCATTAGATAACATCAAATAGAATATTTAGATAAAACTAAATGATGAGAATACAAATATGTAAAAAAATCAATTTCGTAAAAAATGTCCTTTAGTACCTTTTGGAAATCAACCTCTCAATTGCATTAATTAACAATTGCAATTGCATTACTTAATTATTATACGGGTGTCTTGGGGTTAGCTGAGGTCTAATTTTTACACCATTTATTTTACCGCAATACAACATGGCACCAGGTACAAGTTCCTTACGTTCTATTTTTAATGTTGAAATAGATGAGGAATAATTCAGTTAACCACTTTTACCTAATCTAATACAAAGGGAAAATTCGCTGGCAGACCTATTGATTATAGCTGCATAAAATGAAGGCAGTTTTCTTATCACTAAGTACATGAAAGAGGATAGTAAGATAGTGTTGCAAACGAATTCCTTGCAGATAAAGGCCTCGTATCAACAACGTCAAAGCTTACGGCCGTGACCCTACTCCGATAACTATTGTGCAACGGCCAACTGAAGAGTAATGCTAACCAAGTCAACAAATACCCAACAAGTAAAATAGCAATTACCTGCCCAACATTACTTTTCTAAAAGCGTAAAAAGATGGTGTATTATCTTATACGATTCTTGGTTTCTACGAACCCTTTCTTAACCACTGGGCGGATTGTCATACGATTTTTACTATAATTTAGGGCATTTTTTCCTGAAGGTAAAAAAAAAAAAAAAAAAAAAAAAAAAAAAAAAAAACACGTTGCAATTTAACTTTTCTTTAAACAGGAAAAAACAATTTTCCTTAACCAAATCATCAAAAAATTATTCCTGAAATCCAAGTATGAATATAGCGTTAGATGCACAAGATTTTAGAAAAATTAATATGCAATAAAATAAGTCGTGCAAATTACTGTAAAGTTGTTGTAAGCCCATAAACTTAGGGACAAATCTTATTGGTAAAGAGGAAGGGAGGTTATGGTAGCTAATGTTGCCACTGTCGTACAAATTCGTGTTTGTTTATTAATCCATTTAATACGCAAGATTTTAGAAACAATATTACGTCCCAAACTGTAATAAATTGTTAACATAAATTGTAAGTTGTTATAAATCTATAAACAATCGTCGTTATTCATTATTTCAACTTTTAAATTATTTGATGAAAACAGATGTTTCACTACTAACTTAAAGGAATTCCTATAGAAACTTATAGAATGTAATTTAAATAGTTCATCTAAAATTAAAAAATAGAAACCTTCGTCATTTCTATGAGTTTTGAATACATACATAGCAAACAACTTTTCTTTATATGGGATAATTGGATTTTCCGTTATCAGTACTTCACTTTAAAATAAAAAACTAATAAACTTAAGAATTATTGCTTTATGTTTTCAGTTCTGGCTATGGTTAAATATAATGAATAAACGTTATAAAATAAACACATTTTCTTGCCAATTGCTCTTTTCGTTAAACTCTAAATCGGTCAAGGATTTTTTAACATATATTTACTATTTAACTTTTAAGACACCTGATCTAAATTTCACCCGCGCCCACCTGGGACGGGTTCTATTAGTCTAAGAAAAAATTATAACGGAAAGAAAACAACAAATATTAGCTAATGAATACACAAAACAATAAGGAACCGAGCAAAGCACATTGATTGAAACGGTAGCAGCAATGTTTTTTTGTTTGTTTTTTTCATTATTAAACGTGTTAACGTCAGAATATACTGACAACCAATGAATGAGAATCAGTATTAACGTTAAATGGTCTTGATACATTTATTGAGAGAAGGATAAACCGTTCATTTGATAATACTAACACTAACGGACAACGGTAAAATAAAATTCATATAATTTATTCTGATTCCTGTCAAAACGAACTGTAGACAGATTCATGTTTTTTTTATGAACTATTTATTAAATATGCCTAGTGCTAACTAATTTCGAATCGAGGATTTCAACTCTACAAAATCATCCATTTTTCTCAACAATCAACCAATCGCTACTGTTCAAAATCCTGTATATTTCTTATAGGGCCTCAAATGAAATCCATAATTATCTTAATGCTCCGTACACTGCGGATTTGGGTTGATCAAGATCCATGACCAAATCCACACCGAAAGAAATCCACTTGTTTAATGTTTCATACGTTTCTACCGAATAATTCCCAGTGATATTTTAAAAAAGAAAATTGGAAGGTCGGGGGGAGCTTATAAAGTACTGAATAAAATTATAAATTGGATACTTAAAGGTGAACGTACGATTCCTCAAACATTAACGAATTGAACCTTTTATCTGTCTAAAAACGGCGATTATTATAATAGAAATAGTATTTTGGCATAATATAAACAACACGTTAATGAACTCTGTAAACAAAGTAAACCAGAATCAAATATATCTATAACCCGTTCAAATGTCAAAAAAATTAAAAGGACGATGAAAGCGTCGGACTTATAAAATTAATGATACTTAGGTCGTTATCTATCACTTTTGAGCAATCTACCGATGTCGAGAGCCACCAGATCTGCAGTAGCTAATCCTCAAATGAGATGAGAACACTCTAATTATATTGAAATTGAGTTTGGTATGTTCTGAAAAAAACATTTTCGAAAGTGATACCCGCAGTTTCATATGTTGCAAGATATTTTTGCGTCAAAGGTATTTTCATAAAGTATAGACCTACTACAAGAGCATGGAGGGAATGATTAACTTGTAACATCTGGAACATTTGAAAATATTTAAAAAAATAAAATATTGAAATTAGGAAATGCGGAACATTACACTAAGAAATTATTTACCGACTAAGCTTGACTATGAAAAGAACTTAAAACTGATCAAATCGTCTAAATAAAATTAAATTAGCCGACAAGATTCTCTCATGTATGTATTATGCAAAGATTTAACATATTCTGAATATGAATCCTTATACATGTTGTAGGAAATCGAACGTATAATAAACAAAACTTAATACATGGCAAGATCTCTCTTAACTTGAAGTAGTTCATAATAAGTATGTAGTTTCAAAGGAATCGCATGAAGACAGAGGGTCCTCCAAACATCTCAGATTTTTCTCCCATACTTTTCCTTTGGCTGGAACTGAAAATAGCTGCTTTCAATCAACCCATATGCAAAATGATTAAATAAATAGATGATTTAATAGTGCTAAGCAAAGCGTTGTCATTTATTAATTCAGAAAAAAATCAGAAGTAGAACCGTCAAATAAATTAACCTAACCTATTTTCTTTGAGGTGAAAATAATTTCGAAAAAAAAAAAAAAAACTTGCTAGCCTTAAGATATTTACTGCATATATCGACAGCAACAAATTAATATGAAATGTTTGAGCACATAACTAAATTCTAATTAGCGATTAAAATTACAATTTTCAATAACATACAACTAAATAAATAAACAGTAAACATATTAATGCTAAAGGTTAACAAGATTTATCAACAAGAAAAAATGTTCTGAGAACGAAATTGTAAACTGAAATCTGCCAAGGAGTTATTCAATCGTTGGAATCAGTTAACAAACAATATTTCATATACTACGAAGAAAAAAATGCAAGTGAAACACAAAAAGTAGCAAAAGGCAATTTTAATATAACCAGAAAATATAAAGTTTCATTGAAATTGGTTTGACAAACATTCATCAAAAGACAGTTAATTAACAAAAATATTTAAAAAATAAAAAACATCCGAAGAAAAAAAAAATTGTATACATCAACACGTTGTTGCAGTTCATGGCATAAATTTTACATTTTTAAACTGCGACCATCATGTATCTTAACAGCTTTTATTTATTTATTTTATTTTTGTTTTGTTAATCTAAGAGTACTTAAACTCTCCTCAAGATAGGTAAAACTAAGGATAAGAGATTTAATCTTAAATTTGACTAATGCTTTTCGCTAAACTTTAAACCTACTCATCAAACTACTTTATCCAAATAATTTTTTACCAGCGCTAGAGTAGAGTTGTACAATATTATTAGATATACATTATCACCAGATTATAGTAAGATGTAGAAATATAGGTTTCTTAAGTTTATTTTTTTGTTATTTATTTATATTCTTAGGGACATTTCGAATTTCGATTCTACCTCATTCCTGTTGCGTTGTATTCTTCTCACTAAACCTTAAACGGTTCAATTTGAAAAAGTGTGATATTTTAAATTTTAAGTAAAGATACTAGAATAAGTAAAATTAATAAATTAATAGTTTGAACGAAAGCTAGTTTTCCATAATCCTATTAAAACAACCATCCATTATTATTAGGTTATTATTTTTAGTGAAGATGTAGGTATATTTTAACTGAACGCAAAAATGACAAATATTCGAAATGTGTTGATGGTGGTGTGACTGAAAACACTCTCACAGCCCTTTGGAATCGAGTTATTTTTATTTTTTCGAATTTCAGTCATTGTGGCAAAACAATAATAATGAGTTCTGCTTCTAATAGTTTTTTGTTAAATTAATTTATTTTATTTTTTTCAAAATGGAAGGAAAAATATTCTTTTAATTGCTTTAAACTCAATATTTACAACGTTAAAAGGAAAAAATAATGCTTAGAATAGAATAGAATAGAAAAAAAAAAAAAAAATATATATATATATATATAATAACAAAATAAAATAGAAAAAAATCGTAGAGGAATAAAGTGCCGAACAAAATTAGAATAAATTAATAGATAACAGAGTTTTCAAACATCGACAATGGACAAATATTACTCCTCTTTTAAAGTATAATGTCAAGAATATGAATATCACAATTTTCAAGCGTGTTTTTGGGATAGTAAAAGGTATTGGAAAAGTTGGGATTTAAATGAGGAGAGAGAAGCAGCATGGCGGATATGAGTAGGTAGAGAATTCCAGAAAGTAGAAGAGCGGACAAGGAAGGAACGATCAAACGTTTTGGTCTTTTAGGTAGGAAAGTAAAGGTCGGAATGGCGCGATCTTGTTTAAAGTGAGTGGACAGAAGATTTAAATTGTAGGAGATTGTGGTTGAATGAAGGGTGTTGGGAGTTGATGATTCGCTGAAGGTATGATCCAATCAGATACTCCTACTTAGTAGGAGTATGAACCACCATGTTTGTAGTAACACAGATAAAAGAACAGTGAGGAACCAAATTTGTTTATCATGGACTGGAAGAATTTCTGTGTCCAATTTTCCTCGATTTTCTTAGAATGAATGCGTCAAGTTATCGTACAATTACGAAGCTTCGTGACATATATGCATGCATGTTAAACACGAACACAATAGGTGTCAAAGGTTCATATCATTTACAATTACTATTATCTAGTACAACCTCGCTCATTAGTCATGTTTTATCAATCCCATACATAAACTAATCCAACTAAATACATTGTTTTTATTTTGGCAATATATTTATATAAACTAATACGCAGGTAGTTTAAGAAATTGTACAAAATAAGAGATGTAACGAAATCAATAAAAACTGTAAAGCTTATTTGCGTTGTAAATGAGAGAACCCTAGAAAAATCGAAGAATTGGTGTTCAAACTACTTAATTAAATTGAATTTCTATATAAACATGTGTTTTATTAAAAAATCTATTATATTATTATCTAAAATAATCAGTTAGTTTTATCTTCTTTTCATCTCTCTCTATCAACTTTTAAAAGCTTGAGTATAAGATAATATTTTTTCTAAAATCTTTAGCTTTCCAACGGTATATCATACATGTATATTACTGTTCTTATGTTCAAAAACAAAAAATTGCATTAAAAAAATATTTTTTTCAGATTTCTCCTTTAGTTGCTTTTCAAATTTGCTCAACTAGCACATTTAGCTGTTTTTTATCAGTGGTAACAAGATAATATAGTTATTTTTATAGAATCAACAAAATTAAAGGTACTTTAGAGAAAGATAATTTAATATATCGGCATTTAAGCCCTTTCAGACCATTTTAATCCGAATGAAATCTAAATGGTATTAAAGCCCATTAAATTTTACATCGATGTATAAGGAGTTTAATAAAAATCGTCGGAACCGTTTTCAAGAAAATCGACAAAAGGTGCAAAAAGTATGGTAAAAAGTACATCTTCCGGTCAGCTGATTTTGATGAAAAAGATTTTGTAACATCTCGGGCGTATAGTTGTCATAAATATGAAATTTCAGTTTCATAGGACTTACCGTTTCCGCCCGGAAGTTAACACACACACACACACACACACACACACACACACAGACCTTTTTGCGGGACTTGTTATTTGGGCTCCGGGGACCCTAAAATGTGTATTTCCGTTAAAAACTGGAATTCGAAAATTTTCACGATCGCAATATTTTCCCTTACTATATATAGTAAGTGAAAGTAATAAATTGTAAAAAATTAATTACATTTGGTTCCAAAAGGAACATGTGTTTTATTTATTTTATTTATTTATTTAACGTCACTTTATGCTACTATGGCTAATCGGACGATGCTACAGTGGGAGTCCTAAATTTTGCCTATCCAGGTTTTATTAGGATAGGGATCTTTAACGAGTACCTGACATCGCACAGGCTCGGGACCACCTTTTAACGTCCCCTCCGAAGGACGGCGTAACTAAGGATTTTTTACTCCCATTAAAAAATCCTAGGACCACCTGCAGGTCATGTGTTTTATTAAATATTCTATTAAATTATTATCTACAATAATTAGTTACTTTTATCGGCTTTTCATCAATCTAAATTAGCTTTTACAACTTTGTGTATAAGATAATATTTGCTCTAAAATCTTTAGCTTTCCAACGGTATATTATACATCTATATTACTATTTCAATGTTCAAAAACAAAAGAAATGAAAAAAAAAAAATATATTTTTGCTCTTTTCTTATTTTTTTTATTTAGAATTAATTGAAGTTATATATTTATTCGTTTTTTATAACAGCTAAAAAAAATATATGGTTATTTTCTCAGATTCTACAACATTAAAGGTACTTCAGAGGAATAAAATTCAAAAACTTCGGCAATTAAGCCCTGTTAGGTTATTTCAATCAGAATAAACCTTCGTTCCGTTGAAAACCGGAATTCGAAAATTGTCTCGATCGCAATACTTCCCTTACTATATACTTTATATTTAGGTAAAAGAAGTAAAAAGTATGGAATCATTCATTATACAAAACACTAATTAAAAACTTATTTTCACAAGAAAAAAAACGGCACACTTCATGATTTCGTTTATTCCATTTCTTTTATAAAACGTTTCTAATTAACTTTTCTATTTACAAGTGTCCTACATTCTAAATTATCATTTTTATAGTGCAAACTATTATTCATATAAATATAATTTTTATTATTATCATAACACTTACTACACTTGTAATATCTTCCTTAAGCTACAGAACTTTAAAGCTTAACTTATTTTAATTTAATTTTGTCAACTTATTTCTATCAGCATGGGATTATATGGGAAGTACAGATTTGATTTGAATAATCTTCCATTAAAAAAAAATATATATATTTTTTATGGTTTATTTTTATACATCGATAATTATATTATCTTGACAAGATTACTGCCAACTACACATGATCGATGCACTCATGAAGTAGTGTAGTTGAAAATTAGTGTAACTGAGAACATTGAGAAGTACGTAATTATTCATATCATTGGTCGTATTTTGAATTTTTGATTCGAGATGTAGCATATTCAGTTTGGATATTTCTGGCATAGAAAAAGGAAATAGAAAAACAAACATTCAAATGCATCAAAACCAAAAATAGCAACATCTGCGGATACGCCAATTTGGCATTCGACCTACGATATTAAATTGCAACACAAAATTATATGACTAGATTCTCTAGCTTTTCGGACGATGCTCGTGGGAGTCCTAAATTTTTCCAAACCATATTTTATTAGGAGATCTTTAACGAGTACAGATTAGAGTTCTGGCATCGCATAGGCTTGTGCTCACCATTTCATGTCCCCTCCGAAGGACGACACAACCAAGGAGTCTTGGGTCACCTGCCAGGTTTGAATTTGCTACCTTAGGCATAGAAGGCTGTTATGCTACCCACTTCACCAGAGGTGACTCCTACACATTTTTTAAAATTAATTTTATTTTTATCCTTTACATAAATAAAATAAAAATATTTTGTTCAATATGCTATATTAAACAAAGTTATGCAATTAAATAAATTAATAACAGTGTATTTCATTTTCCTATTCATTCTTATCAGCTGTTGTAACATTCCGTTTACTAAAAGTATGTATTTGAAGAGAATGTGTGATATGGCCTAAATTAAACCAATGATGCACACTATTTGTAGACCAGAATTACTTAATGAAAGAAAAGTTAATTGGAACAATCTGTTGATGGAGGCCAGGGTCTTGCATGGTCTGTAGTTCCAGCTAATGCTTAATCATAACTTAAACTAATGTACTTCAGGCTGAAAATGGCAACCCAATTAGCCAGGTTGAGAGTGGAAAGCCCTTCAGTAGTATTGACATGGATGTATTTTTGCTGGGTATAACACACACATAAAAAAGCTAAATCATTATCATAAATAATCAAAAATAATACAAAAAATAATTCTTGAAACTGCTTTGTTTTAAATATAAACACTATGAGATTAATTAGAGCAGACAAACATCAGTTATCGCCTGTGGCAATGAAGTAATCAAGCCTTAAGCGTGACTCGGATAAGGTAGACTTCAAGTTCACGTTCCTCGGTCCACAAATAAGACCTTCCATTCCGGGGTGAAATTTCAACGACGGAAGCTGAGAAGATTGTTTGGTTCATTTGATGATTGGCGAATTCATTAAGCTTAGTTACGACTCCAGGCTTACAATATCCAAACTAAATTAAATGAATAATTTAACGGTGCAAAGTTGAAACGATCCCACTCACTTATATTAACTTAAAAAAAAAAAAAAAATTGTACAAGAATCTTTGTTATCATTTTTACAGACAAAACATCATAGTGATGTATGTACCTACTCATATTTGTGCACAACGACCACATACATATGGCATTAAGTGACAGGGCTGGTTGGTTTAATAAATGAGGTAGACTGTAATGAAATGAAAGGATCTATGGTTAGTGGTGTTATTAATTTTAATCTGAAATTTAAACTATTGAGAATGATGGAGTTTTGTTGACCGTAGAGAAATTAGATGAGGAAGATGGTTGGGGGTGCGGTCATAAATTAAAAACACACAATTAAAAATAAGCGTTATTTTAATTATGTGCCGACGTTTCGGCCTACAATGTGGGCCTTCATCAGGGCTAAAAGAAACAAGATAACAACCAATGTAATTATAGACTTAATAATGCGTTAGGTATATAATAATAATATGACAGTAATAAATTATGGGAACATAAATAATATTAAATGTAAAATGATAATAAGATGACAATTATAAAGTATGGAAATAAGGTGACAGTTATAAAGTATGGAAATAAACAAAATTAAGATGATAGTTATAAAGTATGGAAGTAGACATAATTGAGATGATAATATTATAATGAGAATATATAAATAGAGACTAAGTAAATGAAAAAAAAAAAATGATAAAGGAAAAATATGTGAACAATTAAAATTTTAAATATTAACAATTTTGAGTTGATATTACATTATTTTAAAATTTAAATTATTATTTTTTATTCATACTGTTTCTCTTTTGTAATGACTATATTTTTTTATATATTACCTATACTCTTAACTATGTTTTTAATATATTACCGTCATATATCAACTCAAAATTGTTAATATTTAAAATTTTAATTGTTCACATATTTTTCCTTTATCATTTTTTTTTTTTTTTTTTTTTCATTTACTTAGTCTCTATTAATATATTCTCATTATAATATTATCATCTCAATTATGTCTACTTCCATACTTTATAACTATCATCTTAACTTTGTTTATTTCCATACTTTATAACTGTCACCTTATTTCCATACTTTATAATTGTCATCTTATTATCATTTTACATTTAATATTATTTATGTTCCCATAATTTATTACTGTCATATTATTATTATATACCTAACGCATTATTATGTCTATAATTACATTGGTTGTTATCTTGTTTCTTTTAGCCCTGATGAAGGCCCACATTGTAGGCCGAAACGTCGGCACATAATTAAAATAACGCTTATTTTTAATTGTGTGTTTTTAATTTATGACCGCACCCCCAACCATCTTCCTCATCTAAACTATTGAGAGTATACATTTCTAGGCTATTGCTAATTTTTGGAGGCGGTTGTTCCACTCGTTGCTTCATTATTTATGTTGTTAGCTGATTTCTGCTTCAATAAATGTATTTTCCCCTAATATCACAAACACGTGTGATCAATCTTACTTTACTTATCCTCTGCTTTCTCAAACGCAGAAATCTTACTGTTTCTCTTCTGCAGAGAAAGTTCTTCAGGCTGCTACTAGATGGCCATAGGTATACTAGCTGCCCACCAGATGGCAGCACTAAATTTTGATAAATATTAAAGGAGTTCCCCTTACAAATATTATGCACTTATTTGTTGCCTGGCTGAGATTCGTATAGTTGCAGATACCCAAAGCGTGAAAACTGGCTAGTATCAGAATTTAGATGTAAGCAAAAGAAAAAAAAAACTTTTATTTATAAAAACAATGGAAATTATTACACAATGGTTTATTACTTCCAAATAACTATATTACAGTATGAATGCTCATAGGCAATAAACTAAAATGAAAAGCAATGAATAAATCAAAGTAACATGTAGTATGACCGTTTAATAATTTCAAAACGCTATATATATCCCTGCTAGTTCTAAAGCAATTTCAATCATTCTTTTTGTAAAAATATAAAGATAAACTTTTTTGTTTTTGTTTATCGTGCTTTAGCGATTCTAAAACTCTGTAAAGAACTTTCTCTCTTTTCAAAAAATAACTAATTTATGGGTGTAATTTCAATTTTTTCTTTGCTTTTTTTTCTCTTTCAAATTATTCAAAGTTTTTTGGTTAAAGAACACTAGTAAATTTGTTCTCTATCTTTGAAAATGACTGAGTTACAAGCGCGTGTATATATAATTATATATATATATATATATATATATATATATATATATATATATATAAACAAAACCTGTACCACTACAACCCATGAAGGGTCTTGAGTCTCAGTACACATAGAGATTCGTACTGTTTCTGGGCCAACGGCAGTGCAATGAGGTGATTAGGCCTTAATCACGCTCAGCCGCCAGGTTTTTCCCCAATTAATTTGGGTACCCACTTTATAGAGGCTGGGTCTGCCCCAGGAGGGTCTCCATACCCTAGGGTCGTCCCCCGACTGAATTAACAGAATAAATAATATTTCTGCCACAGCCGGGATTCGAACCCAGGACCCGGAGCACAGCAGACTAGTGCTCTATCCACTAGACCACGCCGCTCCCTATATATAGTCTAAGTGTTAGGTGTTAAACCAAAAAGAACAGCCCAATTGCATAGAGTTGCTTACTATATATAGCATACTAAATTGTAATAAAGGTCTTGGTACCAATGTCATTCAACTTCCTAAGATGATTTCAGAAATGTATGGATTTAAAAAATAATGTATTAATATTTGTATGGTACCTTAAAAATAAATTATATATTCAAGCATGACATGTAGTATTTTTGAAAGAAATGTGTGTAAGAAGTGTTTTAAGGCCCAGAGAGGTTTGAGAATTATCTTTTTAATCAGCTGTCTGTTAGTAACAGAAAGATTAGATGTTTAATTGCCTACATAAATAGCCAACTCTCACATTGTTACATACATTATAGCCTTCAAAGGTTATATGTATCTTAATTTAATTATACCAAAAGATGACTGTTAATAATAACAATGCAATGGACCTTTGACAATGAAACAAATCCTAGTATATATAACATTTAAAAACAAAAATAATAAAAAATCATAATTGTTTAATTTTTCTGAGCTATAAAACTAGGGATTAATAGAGAGAAAAATATGACTAGGAATTAGTAGCGTTCAGTAACTCATTCTCAGATTGAGAGAAAAGAACAAAACGATGAAGGGTTAGTAATCTGCTTATAGCAGCATCACTAAAATACCCTACTTTCGAAGGTAAAATCCTCATGATTCTACACTTATTTTCCTGTAATCAGGCAATTTTACGAACACAAACATCGTCATCATTGCAAAAACCGAGTTTAAGCATGAAACCTGAATATTATTTCGATATTTGTTGCTTATGTCATACTAATTATTAAGGACATAACAGTTTGGATACGATGAACCATTTTGTAACAACTTGGAGCGTTATTTATTATTATCAGTAACAGACAAAGTTGTTACATTTAAACATTAAAAAAGCCATAATGAATTTAAATATTTATACGTATGATAAAGCTTTTTGTAATTTATTTTGAAAGATCCTCATTTATTTCTAGTCATAGAGTACTGCGAATGAAGATCTAAAACAGCTATCGGGCGATAAGGATGTACATGCTAATCCATTTTTCTGAATAGATTCCTTAAATGGATACTGACTTCAAAATTAAAAGAAAATCCTATGAATGTATAGGTTACGTTAGCCAACAGAAACTGTACCAATTAAATATAATAGACAAAACTATGGGGCTCAAGCAGATTAGAAAATGTTTACTACTAGTATGTAGAGGAATAATTTATATTTGCAACAAAATTACATGGTAAATTACATATCGTTAGAAATATGATGACTAAGAGAATTCCTTCCTACCCCTTGAAATAGATCGCATCTATTTTAGGCACATGGTTTAATTCCTCTTGAGTTGGATAGATAGAACATCAAGAAAATCTAGTGCACCCAACACACGACTTTCACTTATTTCCGTTTTTAAATTCAATTTAAGAACTTTTAAATAAATTTAGAGATCAAAAAAGGTAATCGCATTGAATTTCAATAAAAACATGTGTTTAATTAAATAATCTATTAAATGTTTGTCAGCAACAATCAGTTTATTTATTTATTTAACGTCACTTGATGCTACTGTGGCAAATCGGATGATGCTACAGTGGGAATCCTAAATTTTGCTTATCCAGGTTTTATTAGGATAGGGATCTTTAACGAGTACCTGACATCCATCGCACAGGCTCGGGACCACCTTTTAACGTCTCCTCAGAAGGATTTTTTACTTACATTATAAAATACTAGGACCACCAGTGGATTTGAAGCCGTGACCTTGGGCATTCAACAATCAGTTAGTTTTATGTCACTCTAGATTATCTTTAACAAAATATTATTTTTTTCAACTTATTCAATGTTTTTCTAAAATCTTTAGCCTACCAAAGGTATATTATAAGTCTATATTACTTTTCTTATAATCAAAAACTCCAAAATAACATAAACAAATTTTTTTGTGCATTTCTTCTTTAGCTGGTTATCAAATTCATTCAACTTGTATATTTAGCCGCTTTTTTTTTATCAATACTAATTACATGATATAAATAATAATTTAAATAATAATTTTATATAATAATTTTAAACCTACTAAAATAAAGGTACTTCAGGGGAAGATAATTTGAAATATTGGCATTTAAGATGACAATAGTCAGACTATTTTGATCAGATTGAAATCTACATGATATTAAAACCCACTAAATTTTTAATATATCTAGCCAGTGTAATAAAAAATCGATAGAGCCGTTTTTGAGAAAATCGTAAAAAGTTTCAAAATGCACAGTATAAACTAGCACTTCCGGTCAGCCGATTTCAGTTAAAAAGTTCCTGTAACATGCCGGACGTATATTTGTCTTAAATATGAAATTTCAGTTTCGTACGACTTTTCGTTTTCGTACTAGGCTTACTTACCTAATACACAAGGACACATACACAGACCTTTTTGCGGCGGTACTTGGTAATTTGGACTTGAAAACTGGAATTCAAAAATGTTCAAGATCGCAATACTTCCTCTTACTATATATTTCATATGTTGGTACATGAAAGTAAAAACACTGTATGGGAGCCATCCATTGCAATTTATTAAAGATAAAATGGAGTTTCAAGAAAATATAGAAAAAGATAGATACAATAAAAAAAAAAAAAAAAAAAATATATATATATATATATATATATATATATATATATATAATGTATTATTTTATGACAGCCGAAAATAGCATAGTAACAGTAAAACAATGTTAATAAAAACCCTGTACCGTTTTGAAATATAGTTGAAAAATAATAAAATTATTACATCATCAAAACGAAAACATAAAAATTATTATACTATTAAATTACTAATAATGCTTATAATTTACTAGTTTCAAAAAAAAAAAATTATAAATAAACGTAAGAAATAACATACCTTGGCAAGGTTGACACCTGGTTGTCCTCTTCTTCTTCACTCCGGGAATTATCATCCATTTTCCTAAACAAAAAATATATTCAAATAATAAATTTATAAAAAATAGAATTATGATGTAATATAATGTAATGTAATAATAATAGTATTATTAATAATATTAGCTAATGGCATGGTTCTTTTAAAATATGCAAATCGTACAATTTCATGCTTCGATTGCACACAACTTCCAAAATAAACCAATTGAAATGTATTTCAAAAATTTATATTGGTTACAAATATTTAAAATACTTAATATTACTACAGTTTTAATTGTTTAAAAAAACCGAAACGTTTACATTTTTTCGTCACTATATGTAAGGTAACATTTGTTTAAACAGCCAACAGCTATTCTATTTATTATCCCATTTTTACTTTTCATATGAATGCATTATAATTATTGCTAACAATGATAAGTCGTTATGAAAATTAATTAAGCAAAATTAAAGGTCCTGTGCAAAAATAAATCGGCATTTAAGCCCTTCCAGACAAGGATAATCCCTGTCCAATGAGGATATGATGAGTATTATTCTCAAAGGCAGAATTCAATGAGGATTTTTTTTTATTAACCTGATATTTATGAATGTTTAATAACACATTGATACTGCGTTTAACGAAAATTGTTACATTAGAGAAGTTATAGGGAAAATGCTAAAACTGTAGTAACTCCACGACTCTTGCGGATTCCGTAGTTAAACTGAAATTCAAGATAAATGTTTGTTCGTTTATTCATTTAACGTCACTTAATGCTACTAAGGCTAAACCGGACGATGCTACATAGGGAGTTCTTAACTTTTTCTACCAATGAGTACCTAACATAGACTATTTTACGTCTCTCCCGAAGGAACGCATAACCAACGATTTTACACCCTTTCTGTCTACATGCAGTGTTCCGGAAGCTACCGAGAATCTGGTTACGAACTGCACTCTTTTCGAGACGCTAAGATCCAAGATAATATAGGGAATATAGAATAGAATAGAAAATAATTTTATTCTGCGACCGGGCCCCTTAAGAATAACATGTATGTACATTGAAAAATAATTTAATATGTCTCGATAAAAAACAAAATTAGTTATTATTTACAACAATGAGATAAGAAAGAAAAAGAAATTTATACAACAATAACTTTACAAAAATCTTCCGAAGACAATTGGGTTGAACAAAGTGAAAAATAAATTTACAAACAATGTTTACATTTAGACAGTAGAACACCAAGAATTGAAATATCATACTTGTTGAGCGTCAGTTTGAGATGACAAAAGGTTTTGGAAAAGTTGGGATTTGAATGAGGATAGAGAAGCAGCATGGCGTATATGCGTAGGTAGGGAATATATGTCCTCACTGAGGAGGACTTCCCTCAATTAGTGAGTTACACCAACTTCCATAAACTTCAATGAGTTCATTTCTGGCTGAGATACGGCCTTAGAGCCCGATGAAGAAGCAGTGGAGCGATAGTGACTCTGGAGAGTTTAATAGCAAATGGGTTTAATTAATGGGCTTGAGTACCCTTTAGTTGGTGAATAAATAAAATAAAAAGCGAACCCCATAAAAAATCACTGGACCATCTTCCAGGTTTGAACCCTCGACCTAGGGCGTAGAAGGCTATTATGATAGCCATTACACCAAGAAGGCTAAAAGTGAATAGGAAAGGATGTAGAACACAATAACAAACCTTTTTAAAAATAAGTGAATGACAGAAAATAAATCTAAGAATAGAAATATAATTCTAAACAGACTTTCAACACACGAAAAATGACATGCTGTACGATATCACAATTTTATTTTAGACAGAATTAATACGGGGACATTTCAATGAAAAAAAGATCAGAACACTTCTATTATCAAACTCTGATAGACTATTAATCTAGTTTAACAGAATGATAGAAAATAAATCAGAAACTGTTTGCATAAACGAAACATAGTTTACATACCCTCAGAAGGTTCTTTATGTTGCGTCTCATCAGACTTTCATTTAGCCCTGGAGGGAACAACAAATATGGAAAATTTTGAAGACCATAACGCCAATAACGGGAGATTAAAAAACATGACTACTCATCTTTCATGAATCTGATTTCATGGTTTCATAGTAAACGATACTTGTAACACATTGTTTCGTTGTTATTAGACTGTATTATTTGATATAAAATGATAATTAATTTTAAAATGATTCATTATGTGAAACAGATTGCACAAGATGTAATATTACCCTAAATGTTCATTTAATGCTGCAAGAAATATTTGGTTTTATATATTAATAAAAAAATCTGGTGCGCGCAACACACGACTTACACTTATCTCCGTCGTTAAAATCAATTTTAGAAGTTTTAAATAGATTTAGAGATTAAAATAAATTGTTAAAGAAATAATTAAATTAAGTTTGAACATACGACAATCAGTTTGTTTTATCGGATTTTCATCACCCTCCGTTAGCTTTTAGAACTTTGTGAATATGATAGTATTTTCTCTAGCATGTTAAGCTTTCCAACGGTATATTATACATCTAAATATCTGTTTTAATGTTCAAAAAAATAAAAATAACATACAATTTTTTTTAAACTTTTCTTCTTAAGTTGTTTATAAAATTCGCTCAAATTGCATATTGAGCTGTTATTTATTAATTCTTATAATATGATGGGGCTGATTTTTTTAAATCTACGAAATTAAAGATAGTTTAGAGGAAGAAAATTTTAAATATAGGCATTTAAGCCTTGTCAGACTATTTCAATCAGAAAGAAACCAACATAATATCAAATTTACGTCGATATGTTAAGTTTAATCAAAATGGTTAGAGCCGTTTTTGAGAAAATCATAAAAATGCGTGGTATAAAGTGGCTCTTCTAGTCGGCTGATTTTCATGAAAAAGTTGCTGCAACATCTCGGGCCTATAGTTATCTTAAATATGTAGTTTCAGTTTTATAGAACTTTTTGTTTTCGCCCAGGAGTTACCACACACACACAAACAGACCTTTTTACGGGACTTGGTTGTTTGGACTTAAGAGACCTAAAACGTGTCTTTCCGTTGAAACCTGTAATTCGAAACTTTTCACGATCGCAATACTTTCCCTATATTTCATAATAGGTAAGTGAAAGTTACAAAATGAATTTGTAAAAACATACATAATATTATTAGTTATTACTATATATTAATAGTGTACTCTATAGAGAACCACAATTAACCATCATGGGTTCTTGAAAGCTCTAAAAAAAAAAAAAAAAAAAAAAAAAAATTACCACATTATAAACATTACACTACATAAATACAAATAAAACACTTTTCTCAAAATATTAACGCCCCTTCAACTGGTAATATTGTTAGTATTAAGGTACAGTCAGAAATAGAGAGAAGAGAAAGGAAAACAGTGTAAAGTAAATACAAAAAAGAAGTACATAATTAATGAGTCCGATGAGCATCATTTAATATGCCTCAATCGTTAATTAATATATGACTTTATTGATCTGAAACTTTTGTCAATTCCCTTTATCTTGTTGTCAGGCAAAGGAGAAGAAAACATTAATATACTACTAAATTCACTGCTATTCATTTTTTTCATTATTTTACCGAAATTAATCATCATGTAAATATTGTAAGTTAATAAAAATAAAATTCCGTCAAAAAACCTAAATAAATAAATGCAAAATTAAAATAAGTAAGGAGTGGAAATTTTCTTTTTTAGATTAAAATTAAATATGTTTTTTCTCCAAAGCTTCAAAACAATGTAGTATTTATTTGGCAGCTTCATTGCGTTGTATTTCATATTAAGTTAGCTATCTCATTAGGAAAATATTTTTACTGTCATTTAGCGCTCAAACAGCCAACATTGTGTCGATTCTTTCAAGCATTGTCATTTCTAATACTATTTTTAGAAATGTTGTTTGTAATT
The DNA here is from genome assembly GCA_023052935.1 of Piezodorus guildinii. Classification (NCBI taxonomy): domain Eukaryota; kingdom Metazoa; phylum Arthropoda; class Insecta; order Hemiptera; family Pentatomidae; genus Piezodorus; species Piezodorus guildinii. The sequence goes on along the minus strand of CM041292.1, from coordinate 174,570,920 downwards.
AAACCGAATAATTAAGTGATTAATGATTAGTTGATCTTTCGTTTTTAAATCAAGCTGTTATCAGAGTTCTATTTTATTTTCATTTTTACGTAAATTATGAGTTTAATAGAGGGTATCGAAATGTTGTAGGAGGTAGAATCATGCAAGAATAACCCAGCCCGTATTTTAATCATACATTTTACATAGATTTATAAAGTAACAACAAAGAATAAGAGAATGCGGTGGGGCAGGTTCAGGCGCTGTTTGAAAGGCGGCATGAGCGTGCACATCATATTTGTCAGGATTATTTTTGAAAAATTTCGGTTTGGTAATGTTTAAATAATATAGCAAGGGAATTAAATAATCGGATCATACAACAAACATAATAAAATTTTAATTCTTATAAAAATTCTTTTTCTTCAGAAAAATGTAACTTCACACTATACGTTGGGAGAAATCAGTAACCAAAGTTCCATAAATTCAAATAATGGATCAGCTGTTTGGGACATGTTTAGAGAAGACACACTTCAGGTCACTCTAACAGTTTTAATAGTTTACAAGGGGACTATGTTATTGGGTCAAGGGACTGTTAGGGACTATGTTACTGTCATCAAGCAATGGATTCAGATGAAATTTGGCATTCAGATTTGGCACAACACGACTGACAACAAGTTAAGAGAAGTAAGAAGTGACATCTCCCATTGGGATTCGTCTCTAGGACAAAAGCAAAGGAAGAGCTTAACCTGGCGCGCCTGCGCTGGATCTCACGGCACGCGAACCACCTACAGATTGCCTAACGTGTAGTTGTCCAATTAGGGTAAAGCACATCTTGACATAGTGTAGGGCTTTTGATACTCAGCGAACATATTTTTCCATCGACTCTGACTTACACACCGTTCTACAAGACAACATACAGACATCTTCAAAACTTTATGACTTCCAACGACAGACAGACTTGTACATTAGACTATAATATATAATCCTTTTACCATATTGCTAGAAGACCAAAATGACCCAAGTGGTTTACGCACCATAACAAAAATGTGAAAAATATATTAGCAAATTAAATTGAAGTTTTGAAGGTAATTGGGTCTCTATAGCACAATTCCGCAGGAGAATGAGGAAAACATTGACTAATAAAGAGAGGATTAAAAAAAAAAAGAACCTGTTGAGTATTGATCCGTCTGAAAGCCCCCTAACAATGGATTTACTTAAGCCTAACAATATTTCATGGATATTTGATTTTAAAAAATTATCTTTAGTAAGTTGCAAATAACTTTAATGACAATTGAATAATAGCTTCCAAATCATAAAAAAAAAAAATGTGACGAAAAAATTCCTACGTTTTCGTGTAAAATAGAATGCGTTGATATGTTTTAAATACTTTTTTTTTATTTATTGAAATTAACAACCCTATTTCATGATTCAACGAGTAAATATTCTAAGAGAAAAAAATGACATGAAACAGACCTGTATATAAATTACCGATTGCTAGCAATGCAGTGACTACTCAAGCAGAAAGTTTCGAGGTCTTCATTTCAGATGCATTGGATGTTAATCAAGGATCGATGAGGAAGCAGGGATTGAAACTAGTGGGTTAGAGTGGGAACGGAGTTAGTCATGGAAGGAATGATACCTATTTCGGGCCAAATCAGCATCATATGGAACATTAAGGTCTTTATGGATGAGTTTAGTTGTGACAAACTAAGAATTATGGAGGATTATACGAAGAATTTCTAAGAATCAGATGGTTTAGTAAAGCCCCAAATATCTGCTCCGTAACTGCATATCGGCCATATGATAGTCATGTAAACGAGCCTTTCGTAGTTAAGAGGATGGTTTGAGCGTTTTTTCAATAATTATTTAAGTAATCGAAAACATCGGGCTATATTTCGTCATTTCAGTCTTGTATCAGGATCCGAAGTAAGAAGCTCGCCCCGGTGAATCCCTAGATATTGAATCTGTTTAACAGGGACGAGTGGAGAGTGGAAGGAGTGATATTTGGTTCGGGCCAAATTAGCAGCATATAATTCTTTACGGATGAGTTTATTCGCGTCAAAGTAAGGAGCGCTGAGGATTTTTTGAGGCATTTTGGATTGGATACGGAAATAATTCTATGGTTTACCAGAGCCCCAAAGATCTAGTCCAGATAGGCCTTATGATATTCATGATAGGCCTTATGTCATGTAAATGACCCTTTGTAGTTAAAAGCCAATTGACAGTAGACTATTAACAATATGTTAAAAGCTATATGGTAGAAGTTAGTTCAGGGTGCAGTCAAAATAACACATAAATAAGATATAAACTTAATATACTGGTGCTGACGTTTCGGCCTAAATTATAAGCCTTCTTCGGGGCGTTTGAAGGCCTATTAAGTTTATATCTTATTTATGCGTTATTTTGACTGCACCATGAACTAACTTCTCCCACTTACTCACACAGTCAACCATTCTCACTTCACGTTACAATTGACTGACAGTGAACGGAGGTAAGTGAAAGTCGTGTATTGCACGTACCTTATTTTTTAATTTTATAATTAATTATTTTTTTTTTACTCTTAATGTTTAATTTTATATGTCTGTGTAAAGTTAAAAATCTGGAGCGGGAAACACACGAATTTCACTTACCTCCGTTTTTAAAATCCATTAAAGAATTTTCAAGTACAGTCAGAGATAAAAATGATTGAAACCATTAAAGAATTAATTACATGGAATTTCTATAAAAAGATATGTTTTATTAAAATATCTATTATATTATTATCTAAAATGATCAGTTAGTTTTATCGGATTTTCATCACTCTCTAATTACTTTTAAAACCTTGTGTATAAGATAATATTTTATCTAAAATCTTTAGCTTTCAAAGGTATATCATACATGTATATTACTACTATTCTTATGTTCAAAAACAAAAAATTTCATTAAAAAAATACTTTTTCAGTTTTATCCTTTATTTGTTTTTCAAATTCGCACAACATACATATTAAGCTGTTATCTATCAATGCTAACAAGATAAATGGTTATTTTTATAGAATATACAAAATTAAAGGTACAATAGAGGAAGAAAATTTAAAATATCGGCATTTAAGCCCTGTCAGACCATTTTAATCAGAATGAAACCTAAATTATGTTAAAGCCTATTAAATTTTACATTGATATAGCGAGTTTATTCAAAATCGTCGGAACCGTTTTTGTGAAAATCGAAAAAAGGTGCAAAATGTATGGTATAAAGTGGCTCTTCTGGTTAGATCATTTTGTTGAAAAAAGTTTTGTAACGTCTCCAGCGTATATTTGTCTTAAATATGAAATTTCAGTTTCATAGGACTTTTCGTTTCGGCCCGGGAGTCACCACACACACACAGACCTTTTTGCGGGACTTGGTTATTTGGACTCAGGGGATCCTAAAACGTGAATTTCCGAAAACTGGAACTCGAAAATTTTCACGATCGCAATACTTTCACTTACTATATATCGTATTAGTAGTGATCTCAAATCATTGACAGTCTACAATTATTTCATTCTGACCTACGGTTAATTGCGTTCCTGCTCCTCGTTCCAAATGATCCGTCAAGAAGAAAGTTTTTTATTATATTTTGGTCTTGACTCGGACAGCTTAATTCGGGTGACATGATAAATCTTACAACGTCTTGGACTTACGAAATTAAGTTTATTTCATGATGTTTTTCCTTTCATTTTATACACACCACTTGTTCATAAACAGCTCCGTATATCCTCCTGATTAGGCAGGGCTGCAGCTATTCCGCTGTTCTTATAGCCCATGTTTTCGATGCGTAGGTATGACCGTTCGCATTATGCCTTTACTTATTCAATTTTAATAACAAATGTTTTAGTAATAAAACCAAGTCAGAAAATTTTTGAAATTAGAGATAAAAATAAAGCAGATTCAATTTTCGTTTTCTTGGCTACCAGATCCCAGTGAAACGAACAAGGGAACACATGACAAATATTCTTAGATGTAGAATCACCAAAAAAAGTTCGTCCGGAACCATTGGCTTTGCCCACACTTCGAGAATAAACGATCAAAAAATGATGGTCATGATGAATAGAAGCATAAATAAGAAATGAGAGAGAAGACATCGAAACAGCAAGCCGTAGGAGGCTATAATAAAATGCTTAGGCTAGGAGGATGAAGATTACAGGAGATTTCCATATCGCCTGTCTCAAGAGAACTACTTACTTAAGCAGAAAAAGAAAAAAAAAAACACAAACACAAACACCTTTTTGCGGGACTTGGCCATTTGGAGTGAGTAGACCCGAAAACGTGTATTTCCGTAAAAAACTGGAATTCGAAAATTGTCACGATCGCAATACTTTCCCTTGCTGTATATTTCATATATAGGTAAGTGAAAGTAATATGTATAGCACATGCACTACGACTTAATATGGTAAATATTAATAAGTGAAATAATCAATAATAAAAAAAAAAAAATTTATATATATATATATATATTAGACTAACCTACAAGTCATGCTCAGATGCATATTACATAACAATCAGATGCATATTATATACACCTATTTACAATACCTAGTGCAATAAAATATCTACGCAGCTAGAGCATTAAAAACAAAGTTGCATAACCTCTCAACACTAAAGAGGACTTCTATTACTTAATCAAATATTTTCTGTATCTTATGAAAAGGGAGGGAGTGCGAGATCATAGGTTATGATCCTTTTAATCTTCATCCAACCAATAATGCTTATAAATACATTTCATAATATTTCCATTCCACAATATAGGAGATTTTCAGTAGCATAAAGCAGGCTTAGAACTAGAGCAGGTTGTAACTACTACTCTCAACTTAGAAATACTGTTCTCATTTGTAACTGTTACTTTTTTTCAAATGTGCCAAATATCATCTTCCCCTAAATATTTCTAGCTTAAATAGCATATAGAGGAGGGACAGCTCTATCAATCACTAACTTTTAAATGACGCTTTTTGTCAGTGATACCATGTCAGTTTATCAACCAAAATGTTTAGTACAACCTTTAACAGCAGACTTTTCCGGTACATCGTGGATTTATAAGTGTTTGTTTGTTTCTCCATTTAAGGTCACTTTATGCTACTATGGCTAATCGGAATATGGTACAGTAGGAGTCCTAAATTTTGCCTATCCAATTTTTTTTCGGATAGGAATCTTTAACGAGTACCTGGCATCGCACAGGCTCGGGAACACTTTTTTACGTCCCCTCCGAAGGACGGCATAACTAAGGATTTGTAACCCCGATTTAAAAATCCTAGGGCCACATGCAGGTTTGAACCCGCGACCTTTGGCATTGAAAGCTAGCCACTATGCTATAGATGACTCCTGGATTTATGTGTGCATCGAAAAGGAGTTGCATTTTATATGGCAGAGGTTCATAATAGGTGGTCCGTAGACCTCTAGGGACCACCAGAAGTCAGAAATTTGATTTATAACGGTTAGAATAATTTGTTTTATATTGATGTTTTTATCTTCTTTTTTTTATTTATGCTGCTCTCATGTGTTATTTCATATTTAAAAATTGTACCAATTATTTATCACCTAACAATAACTAACACCAAATGCCTAACAATAACTAACACCAAATGCCTAACAATAACTAACATCAAATGCCTAACAATAACTAACATCAAATGCCTAACAATAACTAACATAAAATGGGCCAGACTCCATGGCTACGTTGTTTTTAAGCCAATAAATTAATAAATTTAAAGAAAATAATAATAAATGAAAAATTTGGTCTTTTATCCAAATATATAGGCGATATCATTATGGTAATTTTTAAATTAAAACGAGATATATGAAGAGAACAAAGTAAAAACTGTTGCGTCCTTGTCTGTTATTTAAAGTCGAGAAAGAGTATTAAATCTCTAGAGTAAATTTTCAAACGTTTTCAAGAGGCAGAAATAAAAAAAAAAAATGTATACTTTCAATAAAACCAAATATAATTCAAGTTAATCAAGCTCAGGCGAAAAGCAGTAACAGTAAAATCAATTTAACTTGCGAGAAAACTGAGCTGGGATAGTGCGCAGGTGCTATCACCATGGTAACCACCAGATTACTATTAAAATAAATGTGCACTTATATGGCGTATAAAACTTAAGTTGTTAATACTATTTTATTATCCTCGAACCATTTAATAACTTCAGCTATTAAATAATTGGTGCTTTCATAAGACTATTTGTTTATTGGCATTGAATAAGGACCGGATTGTAATGCGCTTAGTAACGGAGATTAGTTATCGATCAACAGCATCTCCGACTAAATGTTTCTTAGTCTAACAATCACAAACTAACTAAATACACAAATAATATACATATTATCATGATGTAAACGAATAAAACAATGTTTCTTAAAAAGGTTACATATATATAACAGTTAGCATCATTAAACTTTTACTTTGGCTCACCTATATATGAGATATAAGGGAAAGTGTTGCGATAGTGAAAATTTTCTCATTTGAGTTTTCAAGGGAAATATACGTTTTAGGATCTCTTGAGTCCAAATGACCAAGTCCCGAAAAAGGTTAGTGTGTGTGGTAAGTAAAGCGTGAAAACGATAAGTCATATGAAACTGGAATTTCATATTTAAGACAACTGTAGGCCCGAGATGTTACAGCAACTTTTTTTATCTAAATCAGCTAACCAGAAAGTGCCACTTTATACCACACATTTTGCATTTTTTTTACGATATTCTCAAAAACAGCTCTAACGATTTTGATTAAACTCACTGTAACGATGTAAAATTGAATGGGCTTCAATCATCATGTAGGTTATAATCGGATTGAAATAGTCTGACATTAATTAAATGCCGATATTTTGAATTTTCTTTCTCAGCAGTATCTCTAATTTGGTAAATTCTTTAAAAAAATAACCATATCATCTTGTTATCATTGATAAAAAAGTAAATTTATAGGGTGAACGATTTTGATATCCTACTAAAGGAGAAAATAGCAACTTTTTGTTTTTGAACATAATAACAGTAATATGCAGTTAAAATGCTAAAGATTTTAGAAAACATATACCATATAATGCAAAAGCTGACATAAGTTAATAAAGGGTGGTGAAAAACCTGACTGATTGTTGTAGATAATAATACAATAGATTTTTTAATAAAAAACATGTTTCAAATAGAAATTCAGTTTAAATAATTCTTTATTAGTCCCTCTTCTCTTCTTTATTAGAATTAAAAACTATTCTTCCAAACTTTTATTCTACAACATTAAATATTTTGAGATGTTTCAGGACTTTTCCCCATGTTCAAGACTCACTACAATATAATAAAACAAATAAAAATTATCGTTTAAAAAAAACTGTTAAAAATATCTAATAGAATATTCAACAATGTTACCTAAAAGTCTTTTACCTGAGAGCAAATATTGCTGTCAATCACCGTGTTGAGGAGAAGTTAAGGGCCAAGACATTTTGTCTATCAAGTTAGCTTGTAAATATCATTTAATTGAGAAGATAAATTCCATTTTATATTTCTTTTACAGGAAATACAAAAGCGTTTAAATAATTTTTGATTTATTTTATTATTTTCCCATCAAAATCTGAAATTGATTTTTACTATATCGATACGTGTGAATGTGACATGTTTTGTTTTTTGTTTATTAACTTCATTTATTTGTGTTTATTTTATCTACAAATTTTGTTATTGTTTACGTTTATTTAGTTTGGTTTCATTTTATGTAATTTGACATTTCTTTTGTTTATATTGTAAATATTGTATGAATGGGATCCTTTAGCAATATTATTATTGTGACAAACTGTGATACATACGAATAAATAAAAGAAACAAAAAAAAAATATATATCGATAAGTTTGATATAAAATATTAAAATATAGAGGAATAGATAATTTAGTTACTTTACTATGTATACAATCCATTATTATGGTTTGTATTTTTCAGTATTTCATATTTAAATATCTTCGTTTTAGTAACGATATTTAAAGTAAATCCCGCTTTTATTGGTATAATATATTATCGTTCTCGTCCCTCCAATGATTGATGTTGAACCTTGATCATTGGTCGACTTAGTGCTTTTAGTAAATTAGGAAAGATAGCCTAAAGGAGTTGGTTGAAAAAACAGACAAGGAAATGTCCAAGTCCAATTTAGATGTTGGTAAAGTCGAAAACTCTTTCTCAGCATGACTATTGCTGATAAGATTGGTATTAATTAACTTGAGCTGGGTGGTGGTAGGAGTGGAACAGGTCTCTGTTTATGGACATCGTGGTATCTCGTCATGTCCATCATGCAACCCTACTACTACCACTGATACTAATACTAACTAGTACTGTTGTTATTACTAATAATACTACTACTACTAGATGACCTTATCACGCCCCTAAAGAAATGTCATCTGTGCGCATCCTTGGGTTTTCTTCTCCAGACCAGGAAATTTTGGTGATCCCTTGCTTCCGTTTGATTAGGGAACAGTCAGTTATTATATTTTAGGCACAATATAAACTGGGTCATTATCTATGTAATATTGATAGTTTAAGAACTATGACGAAATATTAAGTCAGGGGTATGTTATGTCTATACCTGAGGTACAGTAGCTTACATAATAACCTTCTATGCACTAGGTCATAGGTTCAAACCCGGCCGATGGTCTTAGGAATTTTTGAAAGGTAGTAATAAAAATCCTAAAGGGAGCCAGTTTTCAATGCTCAATCACCGAATTTGTTCGGACTGTATAATTTCAAAGGCTTTACTTTCTTCTTTATAAATATCAATTTCTTAGGAAGTCTCCTGTCCCAGATATCTTGGCATTACTTGTTTGTGGTATCTTCCGTTGTTTGTGTAAGTCCTGATGATGTAAGCAGGGCTGTTCCACGACCTGATTGAGAAAATACTTATTTTGCTGCTTTATCATCCAATTTGTCCATTTTTTTATTAAATCGAATATTCATTATCGTTTATATCCTTTAGAAATTCTTGGTACTTTGGCATACATATTAGACAATTCGTTTTGAACATTCAACGAATTTAAAATGATTTCTTAATTTTAGACGATTAATTCTGAGTAATACTTTAAGATATAGAATCAATGAAATAATTTTTACAAAAAATATAATAAAATAAATAAAAAATCATCGATCAACAAATATAATTGTGAGACACATCAACTATAAGAACCGTCCTTAAGTTGTTTACCTCACTCATTTTTTATAGCGTTGAGTCGACGCTAATTAAATAACTATACACAAGGCATGCATCTAATAAAACAATGAAAGGTCATACTAACAAGGGGAAGTAAAACAAACTTAAATAGGCACAAAGTAACAATTAGATAATATGATTTAAATGGAGTGCATCTGTTGAATCTGCAATACAGATTTTGTTAGATGTTAGATTCTGTAGAATTCGATTACGCAAGAGGAAGTCCCTATCATTCATGATTATTATTTTATTATTTAATAGAGGAAACATTAAAATAATAGTCTTGTCAGTAATAAAACACGTGTAAAGATCTCTCTTCCAGTTCCTTTTCTTTTCTAGTTTTCCTCTGGCTTTCTCACCTTCCTGATCCCTATCTAGCTACTATTATTATCCCCAGAAGAAACATCGTCATAGGTCGAAGCGGCAGTGGTCTAAAGATCTATTTTAACTAAAGAATTAGGACTACTGAATAATTCCAGTTTTCACACTCAGATCCTAATACGATTCCATATTTACAATTTCAATAGTAATTATCGTTCTCTTTAATGGTTTAGATTTAAACATCACTTATCTTTTAGGCAAATCATATACATTCTACTGAGGCTTGATAACTGTTACATAATTCCGGTATCGTAGAACTATCAGGCGTTTCTCCCATGCTCATTGATGTTGCTCAGCATCATGGCACACGTGTAATTGTTCGGACAAACTTTGGTCATAGAAGGTCAAAGCCGTAGTTTTGATTATAATAGTTTTAGTTCGTAACTTTATGCTTCAGTTTTAACTTAGTATGTTGCACATACAATTTGACAGAATCAATTTATCTAAGTTGTGCTGATTTCGGGTCTCAGACACTATAAATAAACCAAAGATAGATAAACAGACTCTGAAAGATAGATACAATACATACCGTAACAATAAAGATACGCTTGAAAATATAACGCAAAACTAGTTCCTTGCAGAATATTACTACTGAAGTAGTGAGGAAATGTTTGTCGATTCCTTCATCAAGGTTAGCTAGCACACACGTATGGTAATTTAGAAAAAAATAGAGTCGCGTAATAACATATCCAGTCATTCTGCTACAGCAGTAGTTATAAATAATTTAAAAAACTATAAATTTAAGATTTGATCAACCAAACAACCTGTTAGATTGATAAAGTAAGGATCTTAGAGGAGTAATTTTACACATGCCTCCTATCTACGTAATGATGTTACAATGTAAATTTGACCAAGCTCTAACTACTTAGATATCTCTAAATGCTCAGCACACAAAGTCCTTGAATACGACTGAGCCAAGAGCAAACAAACTGCCACTAATAGCCAGCCTACTCAATGTTCTTTCAGAATAAGTGCGGAACATGCTGAATTTTGATAAGTCAGCAACTTCGTACCAACATAATGAAAGTAAAAATAGTTGATTAAAAAAAAAAAAACTAATCAAAGAAACAACTATCTTCCTGGATAAATGTTAGTTTAGCAACATGTTCCTTATTCATAGGCATCAGTGTATTCATACGTATGTAATTAATCCCTATAAAATTTAGCTTAATATTTTTTCTCATTACTTAGATATTTTCTATGATATTCTGCCTTAAAGTGTCCTTTAATGATATTCAGCTTGTCCCAGTTGAATAGATACGCTACCTAGGAACCCTACTTGAGAAACGTCTATCATGGAACCCGCACACTAGATTGAAACGACAAGAAACAGCTCGCCGCTTTCGGTTACTTCAACACTTCCTAGACAGACGCTCTAACCTTCCACTTAAACTACAAACGGCTCATCTACATGACTATCATAAGGCCTATCTGGACTTACGGAGTTGAGCTTTGGGGCTTCACTAAACCATCAAATTCTTCTATCGTTCAATTCTTACAATATTCGACATGAATCAACTCATCCACAAAGACCTTAATGTTCCCTATGTAGCAGATTTGGCACTACCACTCTAACCCAGTAGGTTCAATCCTTGCCTCCTCTTCCATTTCTGACAATCCTCCGAGGCGTCTGAAAATAAGATGACCTCAAGACCTAGTTTAGATTACAAACTGGAGTGCTGCTAATAGGCAGTTTTATCTTATAGCTCATATACTTGTTGCATTAACCAAAACAGTTGTTGTATCAATAAACGAAAAAAAAAGAAGAAACGATAAATGCCACAAATGTTTCAATTTTTACCAAAATCGACCTACAAGATGTGTCACTTTATAATATGCATTTTACACGAAAAATAGCTCCAACGATTTTTATTAAACTTGTTTCAATGAATTGAATACTCTCCCATCAAACATCCACCATGCTCCTTTCCAATCTTCATTCAAATCTCTCCTTTTTCCTTACCTTATTCCTACCTAATTAAATGTTAAATAGTTTGAGCCTAGTGATTACAGAATTTTCCAACTTTTATCCCGTTGAGGCCGGTGTTCCAACACATCCTGATACTTTTCTGGCAACATTTGCAGACGACACCGCTATCCTATCATCCAGCTCCAATTCAGAAACAGCATCCTTAAACCTGCAGAGACACCTTTCCCTTATCGAACACTGGTGTAATAACTGGCGTATAAAGGTGAACGAAGCCAAATGTAAACATGTAACATTCACTCTTAGACGATAATCCTGTCCGCCAGTTTATTTTATCATTACCGATTCCTCATTCAGATACTGTCCGGTATCTTGGGTTACTATTAGACAAAATATTGACATGGAACCCACATACAAGACTTAAAAGACAAGAACTCAACCGACGATTCGGACAGTTATACCGACTACTCAACAGAAAATCTGAACTTACAGTTGACAACAAATTATTAATATACAAGACAATACTGAAGCCTATCTGGACCTACTGACTTGAACTGTGGGGGACAGCTAAACGTTCTAACATCAAACGCATTCAATCCTTTCAATCCAAAGTCCTCCGAACAATAGTAAATGCTCCCTATTATGTCTCAAACTATACCTTGCACCACGACCTTAATGTTCCATTTATTTCAGACCTAATTCCATCCAAATTTTCTAAATTCCACCAGAACCTCTTTCATCATCCTAATCCTTTACCTCAATCCCTATCCAGCTCCATTAATCCATACAACCCACCTAGAAGGTTGAAACGGCAGTTGCCCCGAGACCTCTTGTAAATATGTATATATTGGAGTTCTAGCACTGGCTAGATTCTCCACTCAATGTGATGTATGTGTGACGTGTATATAGGTATGAGTGATTTATAGACTTTGTTACCATTTTATTGATTTATTATTGTATATATATATTTTATTGTAATTTCATTTATGTGTAAATATTGTATGAATGTATTATGTATGTTATGTTATTTTTCACCACTATTATTAATGTCCAAATTGAGACAGATTGTAATAATACTTAATAAAAAATTGAAAATGAAAAAAGAAATAAATAAATAAAAAAAATTATTCGAATTTATAAAATTAAAGGTACATTAAAGGATTTTTTTTTATTTATCATCATTTTCGCCTTGTCAGACTATTTCAATCAGAATGAAACCTACATTATAAAGATTTATGAGTAAAAAAGAATTATATAAATTCATAGTTGTGAAATGTACTTATTAAATGAAAAGAAATACGAATTCCGAATACTTTGACCCTCACTGTATATGAGCCTATATCATTATAATCCAAAATAAAATACGTTACCAATTGGTGTAATGTCAATTAATATAATAAAACTTGAAATAGTCAATTTATAATTCCAACATACAATAATATATAAGACATGCAATATACAATGTAGATAAAATAAAGTATCAAGTCTGTTTTTTTTTATCAATTTTAATGGGGCAAGGAAAACACGAGAAAAATATAACTAAAGGTAGATGAGATGAATAGTACATACTCGTTATTTCAGTTGGGTAAGCAATAAAAACGATTCCTACACTTGACTATTATTACAAAATAAGATGCTTTGATCATGAAAACGAATAAGCTAAATCGTCAATAACATATACATTTTTAACATTTGATAACGAATGCAAAAAAAAAAAAAAATACGTCAGTAGGTGTATTCAATAGCTAATGACATGGCTGAGCATGTTTACTAACTACCTAGTTACATTTTCAATATAAAGGAAGTTTCTATAGCCGCTCTGAGTTCATTAACAATAAACCAATATCATTAAAAGCAAGTTAGCTATTTAGATAATAAATTAATTTTAATATTCAGTTTCTGTTATATTGCATTCAGGCGCTAGAAGCCGGCTAAATATAAATATCCATGTAACAAAAACTTTTTTACAGTTCTTATGAAACATGATAAAATAAAGCTCACTCCCCATATCTTATCGCATTCACACTTTCTACTAAGCATGCTGATGCAAAAAATCTGGTGCGGACAAAAAACGACTTTCACTTACTTCGACTGTTAAAATCAATTTAAAAACTAATCAATTAAATATACTACAATTTAAAAAAAAATTATAAGCTGAATTTAACAAGACGTGTTTTTATTGGAAACATATGATTTAGATAAAATAAAGTAACTATATTAAATTATTAATCAGTAATAAGTATATTCCATATTCGTCACTTTTTATTACCTTTTAAACTTTCTGTATCCGATAATATTTTTCTAAAATCTTTTTCTTTTTAATGGTATATTATACTCCATATCACTGTTCTTATTATAAAAGATGAACAAAAATTGCTGTTGTATCCTTTAGTTGGTTATCAAATTCGTCCAACTTGTATATTTAGCCGTCCATCGTCAATTTTATTATGATGATATTCCATCATCAATTTCATTATGATGATATGGTTAATCTTCTGGAATGTACAAAATTAAGATAGTTTAGAGGAAGAAAATAGCAGTCATTTAGGCCCTGTCAGACTATTTCATTCAGAATGAAACCTACATGATATTGGGATCACTTGTAGCTGGGTGGCTAGCGTAACAGCCTCCCATGCCAAAGGTCACGGGTTCAAACCCGCAGGTGGTCCTAGGATTTTTTAATGGGAGTAAAAAATCCTTAATTACGCCGTCCTTCGTTAAAAGGTGGTCCCGAGCCTGTGCGATGTCAGGTACTCGTTAAAGATCCTTATCCTAATAAAACCTGGATAGGCAAAATTTAGGACTCCCACTGTAGCATTGTCCGATTAGCCATAGTTGCATAAAAGTGACGTTAAACGAATAAACAAACAAACAAACAAACCTACATGATATTAATGCCGATTAAATTTTACATCCATATTGCGGGTTTGATCAAAATCGTTAAAGCCGATTTTGATGACAAAGTTGCTGTAACATCACGGGCGTAAAGTTGTCTTAAATATAAATTTTCAGCATTGTACGACTATTCATTTTCGTTCTACACGGACACGGACACACACACAGAGACGTTTTTGCGGGACATGGTTATTTGGTCCCAGGGAACCCTAAAACGTTTATTTCCGGTGAAAACTGGAATTCGAAAATTTTTATGATCGCAATATTTTCTTCTACTATATATTTCATATATAGATAAGCAAAATTAAAAAATCATACAAGAGTTAGCAAATTTTAAATAGCTGAAAATTGAGTGTACTCATTTTGAGCTCTAACAGCGAATGGGATTTTAAAAGTAGATAAACAAATAGACTGATCTTTAACACAATAAAAAGCCATAAGACGAATTTTTTGACAAATAAAGTTCCATAGAAACCGATCCAAGGTGGCAAACGTTTAAATTTATGATCAGCGATGAGTACTTTCGTCCTACACTGTCATGTTTTCCCTAGATCTGACACATTTTCCCACCAGTTATCAGTCTACGAGATTTTTTGTGAAGTTATTTTAAATCACTTCATCCAATCACCAAGATATCATCATATTGGAAACGGCCTTAATTATTTTTAGAACTTTATTAGTAGTAAAAATAACTCTTCTCCCAGTAAGCCTAAAAGGTATCATTGTTAGAACCTCCAATAATAAATTGTAATAATAATTTTTTTATATTTGTCTTTGAAATACAACCAAAGGATTTCTTATTTGCAATAATACATACAATCCGCACACGTGTAGTTGGAGACTTGTATATTTGTACATTTGGTTGTCACAGCCTTGGTAAATGATTGAAGGAGCGCTAATGGAGCGCCTACCGATCGTCAGGAGGGAGTATATCATTTATCTCGATGTAAGGAAATCCAAATAGTAGTGCTGACCAATACATGAGCATAAACGCACAACAAATATTATAACATCAAGCATCTCTAACGTTATTTTGACCATTTTGTCATCCTATAAAATTTTAAAAACGTTGGAGTGCGTCATATACAGTTTGCATCTTCGCTCCATGAAAATGTTTCGATTCTTGTCCGTTTCAAAGTTCATTTTCTTTCTCCTTTGAATTTCACAGTAAACCATATTATATATATATAAAGTTAGAGACCACGGCCAGCCGGTATCGGGCTTAATCCCGCCTGTACCTTGTAAACATTCTATTGTATATATCTAGGGCTTAACAAGGAAATAAAGGCAGTGTTGTTCAAGTTACCGTGCGTATTGTTTGTGCGTCCTTTTACTTTTATTATTTACTATTTATACTTTATTTAAGTCAATTTACGTAACTTATATATATATATATATATATATATATATATATATATATATATATATTATATATATATATATAATTAGTAATGGAACGGGAAAAAAACGCGCAACACACGACTTCCTCTTACTATTGGAACTATTAATATTTGACCCTTTCTTAGTATTACCTACTTTTTTGGGGGAAAAATAATGAAATTTTAAAAATTTACAATTACCTTCTATTGAAATTCCGTTTGGTTTCCATAAAAATTGGAGCAAAAAATTTTGAATTCAAACAATATATAGCAATTCCAAGTCAATTGTAACCTTTTCCAAGTCAAATGTAACCCTTTCCAAAGCAAATGTAACCATTTCCATTTTAAATGTCACCTTTTTCATTTCAAATGTTACCTTTTCCAAAGCAATTGTAAGCTTTTTATTTACTTCTAGCCTTAAATATTCCGTTTTATTTATTGAAAAAAAATTAGTTTAATTAAAATTATGACTTTTTTAATAATTTTGGCACATCCTATCGATATTTTTTTGTTCTTTAGATATTTGATATCAAGTTCTGTTTTTTACGAGCTAATATTATAAAAAATTAATCATCTTCTATTTAGTTTTAAGATATCGTAGTGGTTGATTTTGATTTTTTAGAGGGAGGGGTAGTTTTTGGGAATAATTAATGTGTTTTCGGGTATTATAATTACGTTTTTCGAGCTGTATTTTTATCGCTCGCGTGCATGTTAATTCGCTTTTACTGTTAATATTTTTTACTGTCATAAAGGTTAATAATTGTATTAAATAATTGTGTTTTCGGGCTTGTGAGAACGTTTTTCAACTATGTTTTTTATAGCTCACGCTTATTTTAACTACAATTTACTTTTTATGTTTAATTGATATAGGAATTGATAACTCTGTTTTCGGGTCCTATAATTATGTTTTTTGAGTTTTATTTTATTATCGCTCTTACGCATTTTAACTCGATTTTAATTTCAATGTTTTATATTGATATAGCGATTAATTAATGTGCTTTGGGGGAGGAGGAGATTATGATTACGTTTTTCGAGCTGTATTTTTTATCGCTCTCAATTATTTTAACTCGGATTTACTTTAAATGTTTTTTATTGATATGGGGATTAATTATTGTGCTTTCGGGTGGTTATGATTACGTTTTTTGAGTTGTATCTTTTATCGCTCAGCATATAAGAGCTGTATCTTCAACTCGCATTTACTTTTAATTTTTTTTATTGATATAGGGATTAATTAATGTGCTTTCGGGTGGTTATGATTTATTTAAATATTTGACAATTTAATTGAGGAATCGTTTATTCTGTTTTCGGGTATTCTGATAACATTATTTGAACCTTATTTGTTATCCCTTTTACTCATTTTAATTTACTGTTTCTATTTCATTAATATTCGATAGAGGGATCGTTTATAGTGTTTTTTTCCTAAAACAAAAAATACCACTCTATCAAATGATATAATGATATTAGCACTAAGTTGAAACGCGTATATAGAATAATCAGTCCAAAAAAAGTTTTTTCATAACCCCCCGAAAACACAAGTATAGATCCCTATAACAATAAAAAGATTAAAAGTAAATGCAAGTTAAAATGCGAGCAAACGACAATAAATACAGCTTAAAAAACGTAGTCAAAAGATCCGAAAAGACAATTACAAATCTCTATAACAATAAAAAATATTAAAAGTAAATGCGAATTGAAATACGCATGAGCGATAAAAGATACAGCTCAAAAAACGTAATCATAATCACCCGAAAACACATTAATTATCCTTATATCAATAAAAACATTAAAAGTAAATTCGAGTTAAAATGTGTAGGAGCGATAAAAAAATAAAACTAAAAAACGTAATAATAGGACCCGAATACACAAGTATAGATCCCGATATCAATAAAAAACATAATAAGTAAATTTTAGTTAAAATAAGCGAGAGCGATAAAAAATACAGCACGAAAAAACGTAATCATAGCCCCCCAAAAGCACATTAATTAATCCCAATATCAATAAAAAACATTAAAAGTAAATGCGAACCTATTCCAATAAGGTTCAGGTGGTTATTGATACGTATCTGGCAATACTTATTTGAAATGGTGGATTTAGCTAAGAGAAAAAGGAAAAAAGAACAATAAGCTGAGAGCAAGCATATAATTTAAGCGTAAGTATACTAACATATAACATGCACTTCTTACAGAATGGAACGAAAGGCAATTATTAAAGCAGTAAATAAATATAATTAAAAACTAAGCACTTAATTGTCTTTTATCTTATAACTAAAAAATAAAGACCCTTGTACCATGGTCTATCAAAAGCTTGATAAAAATCACATCTAAAAAGTCCTCAAACCTTAGAAAAATTTTAATGTATAACAATAAGTCATGAAATCTATATACTCACTGTTAATGGACATAAATGAAATCAAAAATATTGTTTTATAAAGGATATGGGCGTTGTATGTATTTTTATAAATAATTAAGTATATTTTATAGGAAAAGGTGAAGGTGATTAATGATAAGCTTCAAGCAATATTTATTTGAAGGTGAGGATTCAGCTAAAAGAAAAAATAATAACAACAATAAGCTAAGCAAAAGTGTATATTTCAAGCATGTTCAAGAATACAATATACGAACATATAACATGCATTTCTTACAGGACAAAGCAAAATGGACATCGTTTATTATAGAAATGGTTGTGGTTTAAAAAAAAAAAAGAAGAAGAAAAAGCTAGTTGTTGAGTAGTAGATAAATAAATGATATGGTGCCATGCACTATCAAAAGCATGATCGAAATTCAATCTAAAAATTCGTCTTTCGTCTTGAGGTAAAATTCTCAAGGTATAACAAGTAATTACACCTTTATTCTTCTCAGTGTCAAGAAGGATGAATTAAAGCAACAACAAGAACAATAAATAAGCTATGAAAAATCGTATATTATGGATCTGTAATGAATAAAATTACTAAAATATAGTATGCACTACTTACAGGATTGGGGAAAAGACATCGTTTAATACAGAAGTTCAGGAAAGTAATTAAAATACAAGTAATCAATAGTTGTGATTTAAAAATAGCTATTAGTTAGGTATTTTAGCATAATAAAATAAAACTATCATAAAAGATAAAGAGATAGAAAAGAAAGAAAGAAAGAAGCAGTCCTAAAAAAAACTATAGAGCCGTAAATCGTAAGAGGGAAGCGGAGATAAGACAGAGGGGGCAGTAGAGAGGTTACGGCCTCAGGCAACCGTCGGTGGGTTGAGGCAGGTCTGGGATCCCCTTGCCAAATATAGGCTCACACCTACTCGTACGCCTCAGTCTCGCTCCAGTCTGTCGTCTGTCCTTTCATAGGGCCAAGGGCGGGTTCGGCCAAGAGGCCCCTATCTCTAGGCGATACACATCTCCTGCGCCCCTTCCTATTTAAAATACAACATATCATCTTTATTTAAAAATCAAAATACCATTTCACTCCCTTTTCTGGTCTTCTCAATATCTCAAGAATGACTATGGTTGTGAAACTGAAATTTATCCGGAGGTTCCCCTGACCGTATAGATCTCCAACAAGGCTGGGTTTTAAAACATTCGTTCCCTAAAGTTCCCAACAAGTGTTCCGCAGAGCCCTGGTGGTCAAGTAACATTGGAAAATTGTATTAAATTACCTAAATAAAAACTTATAACAAGAATAACTCACGTGGCTAATACCAATAAGTACCTATATTGTGTTTCTAAATTTTATTAATTCTCCGAAAACAATGTTTCGCAGGTTGTAGTCGGTTTTTAGAACGTGAGTCAAGCATATTTACTATCTTCATACTATGGATTGTGGAAATTTTCAATCGCGGTCTTTATATCGTCGGTAGATTATGTCAATAACAAGAGGTTTTTGTAAGTCGGATGCGCCTTAAAATTAATACAATCATTTAAAATTGGTTCGATAATTTAGTAATACTTCTTTAACCTATTTAATTTTGCATTAGAATATAGAATTTATTTTTCACGTTACTCTAGGTGTTTTAGTATGCTTTGCAATTTAATTAAATATGAACTATTCGAAAGAACTGCACTTTTCAAGGACTTGAGTGTTATTTGGGATGAAATAGAATACACTTATATGCAAGTTTTTTTTTATTCAGTAGGTTTTTGCCATTGTGCTGATTGGATAAAGGGACTGCGAAAAAAAAATGGTTGGAAACCATTGCTCTGAGGGGTTTAAAAAAAATTCTAAACATATGAAAGCAACATTATTTCACTCTGAACGGAATTCGCAAAGATACCAAATTTATAACAGAAATATTTAAGCATATAGGAATTCGTATCCGTGTCTCCTTTGATTTTTGTTAAGAATGTAAGTAGATTTTCGTGGTTTTGATTCAAACTGAGCAGGTGAAATGAATGATTAGTAAAACAAATACAGTCCAAATAATTTTTATGATAATCGTAGCAAATTTTTACACATGAGTTAATGATTTCTGAATAATTATATTATGTTGAAATTATATGTATAGCAATAAATTAATCAAAGCATAAGAAAGACATTGCTTTATGAATATTTTGTATTCAACAATAAATCATGGAATATTGATTCTAAAACTCTCTCCACATTTGTCCATCTTCAAAAATATACTGAATTATGTCAATATATATATAAGTACAATTTATTTTCTTTTTAATAACTAACCGCGGCGTTCTTGTTCCAAAAATCTATACATTTTTATCTCTATCATCAAAAATAACTGAGTTACTAAACTAAAACATTTTTAATTGGCCACCATTTTTTACTAATCGCTTGATGTAAACGTCGAGGGTACAATGGTCACTGAGTAAAATTTGGAGAAAAAAAAATTGGTCCAGTAGTTTCGGCGAAAAGCATACGGCGAAACTCAGACAACGGATTTGTTTGTTTTTTAATTGGTTAATTGTACCCAATTGTGACCTTGTAAATATAGTTAAGATAAACGATTTTTTTTTGGTTACCATGGTTCATAATTGAATATAATAAATCAACCTAATTAAATAATATTAAAATCTGAAAATATTAGACATGAGTTCCAGCTTTGAACCAATAGAGTCTGAAAATAAATTAAATATATAAAACATGTTGAAACCGCTGTTTTTAATATTTAGAGTTTAAGAAAGAAATTGACGCAATTATCATACCAAAATGTTTATTTTGCAAGTTACAGTGAAGTAGAAATCCAAAATAATTGTCTTTGGATGAAAGAAATATTTTTTAATTGAATTATTTTTTAACACTAATGAGACATTTCATTAAGTCATGTTTAGTCAATTTTAATTCACTACTAATGTGGGATCATGGAGACTGATGTTTCCAAACAATACACTCCTTTCCGATCATTAAGATTAATATTGCAATTCTTTAATTATTTATATATAATTAATTAATACAATATAATATACAAACCCAACAAAGAATAGTAACAGTCAATTTTAAGAAACTTATAGCATGCGTCACACAACACAAAAATCGAGAGAGAAAAAAAGAAAAAAATATACAAGTGGAAACAAGATGAAGAATCTCGAAAGATTGAAGTTGTCGCTTAAATGTGGTGAGTTGCTAATAGCTCAGTAAACAAATCGAACGAGCAGACAATTGGAAAAACAAATAGAGACAGCTTTAAAAAAAATTGCAATACTGACAGAAAAAAAGAAGGAAAATTAGAACAAAGAAATGAAGAAAAGTATCCTAGAATTAATATAAATGATGATGTAGGAACCCCGGTGACACCAGAATAATGGTTTCCGTCATGCCCTGAAACTGATTCTTTTCAAAACCCGGCTTCTTCAAAAATATACCTACACACAACAATAATAAAAAATCAATTAATAAAAAACTTAATAATAAAACAGAAGTATCTTAAATTTGAACATTAATAATTCATAAGAGCTATATAATTCATAATAATCAGATAGGGGTGTTTTAAATGCGATTGGAAATCTAAACATGCAGGTAATAAAAACACCCAGACAAATCAAAGGGAATGGATTTTCGTGTAAAAAAAAAGAGAGAGAGAAAAATTGTAAAATACTTATAGTTCCCATCCATTTATTTTTTTTATTTTATTTTTTTTTATATCGTGGACCTTCAGTTAATTATAGTAAACATAAATAAATAATATTAAACAAATAAATTGATTAAATAGTCTGGGGAAAGAATTGAAGATATCAGATCGACGTAATTTTCTTTATTGGCTTTATGAATTATACTTTCCGTGGAATTTCAAATTCTGAACGATTAGGGCACTAAAATCGTTTTTCCTGGCCGATTCCAAAGGTTTATAATTTTCAATAATAAATAAATAAGTTAAAACAAGGAACAGTCGTTAGTAAACCTGAAGAAAACGAGACTACCAAAGAAAGTATAAAGGACAAACCTTTCTGTAACATACTTGAAAAATGTATCTGTTTCGTAGTTGAGTCAGTAATATTTACTTCGTTAAAAGTAACATAATACAGGCAGGTGCGAATTTTCTATAAACACATACCAGTGCCAAAACTAAATAGGTGATTTCATTGGCTTCACACCAGAATCCCTAAATATACTAATACATATATTTCTTGTTGCATACTTATTTAAATTTACAACTGTATCAAGTAAATTTGATGTATGGATAAATATTAACTTTGACGGTAGCTAAATATTATTTTAATCTTGATTTATAATACATATGTAACGTATTGCTAAACTCCCTTAGTGGGAAACACTGATTCCATTGACGAGTGTAGAAAGCATATAGATGAGTTCATCATTCAAAAACCTGTAGGTTTAGGAAAGAAATAACCAATAAATAATAGGAATGTTGGCAACATGTTACAGACAATGATGGTTCATATGTAATTGTTAAAATATATTTACAAACATCTTTAAGTTGATTGAAATAAACCGAAAAAAAAAAATCTACCAATTTTATATACAATAAAAATATAAGTTTTTAATACCATAAATCATAATTCACTCATTACACTTGATTCTTTCTTTTTGAATTCATAACTTCATTGATTATACATTTATTGATATTATTGATTTTATATATATTTAACAGAAATCTTGACCCTAACTCACGAATCTGTCCATTGGGTAATCGCTTGATGGGACATTGTGCCAAATTACAAGAAGCCAGGTCAGTATCAAGCCTAGTTCAAATCGGTCTTCATATGAAACAAGAAATTTATACTACTTTTTTTCACTTGATGACCAGACATTTCAGAGTAGAATAACATAACATAATTACGAGTTCGCGTGGCTGTGCCGGGAGTGTGGGAAGAGGGTTTAACTTGGCATTTATCCCCCCCCTAACTCTCTGGTCCGAGAAACCTCCTATAGCCTTCAAAAGCGACGTAAAGGTGGAAAAAAAAGTTTCTTTCCCATTATATACCAAGTCAACTTGAAGGATGTCTTTTAATTACCTTTTACACATTGTAGGAAATAGTAACTGTTATTTTCTTAATTTTGGTTTATCATTTTCAATACAAACCTTTGTAATCGACCAAAACAAATCCTAATCCTCTCAAAGTTTGAGGTCTTACGTTTCAAGATACAATAACAAAATATTATAGGTGGAATAGTCAGGAATCAGTCATTTTTTGAAAAGTTTTTAATTTTGCCAACGTTTCGGCCCAAGCTTGTGAGCCATCATCAGGGCATTACTGAGCCATGGAGTTTATGCTTGGACATGGCTCAGTAATGCCCTGATGATGGCTCACAAGCTTGGGCCGAAACGTTGGCAAAATTGAAAACTTTTCAAAAAATGACTGATTCCTGACTATTCCACCTATAATAGTTTCTACAGTCGACTATACATCCTCAATACAATAACAAAATAATAGAACCCGAATAATTCGCCTGTCCACCGTTCGATTTAAAATACAAATTAAAAACAAAATTCCATACAAAAGAAAAAAGAAAATCATTGAGATTGGTTAAGAAATATCTGAGATTTTTGAACGTAGCAGTGGTGATTGGCCATTTTCTTCGAATAAAAATTGATAGTGCTGCTCCTTTGATTCATTTCTCCCCATAAATATAAGTTAATTGCCTGGACTGATGCCCTGATGTAATTATATGAAAAGAATAACCCATCCTGAAATCATTTGAAGGGTTTATTTACTTAACACAATATTAACACAAATAACTAACGAACGCATTTTAGGGTTGGTTTGTTGGTTACCATTTCACAAACAGTCCGAGTATTTTGGAAGAACTTCGTATGCGCAAAATACGCGCCATAATTCTAGGAACCCGCTACCGCTTTAGTCTACCCCCAAAAAAAAATTGAGAGAATTTCTCATTCTGGAGTGTCCAATCGTTTATAATTTGAAGGTGGTTCGTATATTTGCACAAGGTATTGTTGTTTACACATCAATTGAAAGGGAAACTCTTATGTCATTTGTGCTACCTTCTTACACATAAAGACTCCAATGTTGAACCAATATTATTCTTAAAAAGTAAATTGTACCGTTTTGCTATCTTAGCACAGAAATAATACAACAATATTAAATTGTTATATACAATAATAACAGACGTTTATGCCCTACTTCGTTACTTTACATTACCTTCCACGATTTGTTTTTGAGATAAAAATTTTTCTAAAATCTTCCAGCTTTCCAATAGTACATTATACTTCGATATTATTACTATTTTTATGTATAGGAAAAAAATTTACCTAAGAAATATTTTTCCTCTTTTCTCCTTTAGTTGCTTATCGAATTCGTTCAACTTATAAATTTATACGTATTTTATCAATGCTTGAAAGATGATATGGTTACTTTTTATAGAATTTATAGGATAAGAGATACTTTAGGGGAAGAAAATTCGAAAATTCGTCCTTTAAACACTGTCAGACTATTTCAATCAGAATGAAACCTATACCTATTAAATTTTACATTGATACAGTCAGTTTTAATTTATCAAAATCATTAAAGTATTTTTGAGGGAGAGAGAGGAAGAGAATCGCAAAAAGGCGCAAAATTCATGCTATTAAGTGGATCTTCTGGTTCGTCGATTTGTATAAAAAAAGGTTGCTATAACATCTCAGGCATATACGCTTCTAAAATATAAAAATTTCGGTTATATACAACTTACCGTTATTCATCTTGACTTACCACATATAAGACTCAGTGGACCCTAAAACGTTTATTTTCGGTAAAAAAAAAAGAATTTGAAAATGTGGATGTAATTAGTTGACCGTTGAGAATTACTGAAAGGAATTAGTCCAGGTGGCGGTCATTAAATGAAACAACTAAATAGTTTCAACTATTTATTGTTTGCCAACGTTTCGACCCCCTTTGTGGGTCATCATCAGGGCTAAAAAGATACAAAAGAATACAATTTCAATGACATTACATGCAATATTATATAACCTATTTAGCTAGAGAACGTCGATATTAAAATATAACAGAAGCACTCTATATGTAAAAAAAAACTTAATTAAAATACAATGACTATAGTACAATAATGAAAGTATTATACAGAAAAAAATGTTCACTAAACAGAATTTACACAGGTATCAATAATTTACATGAAATATAAAAATATGAAGTACAGTGGAGATACGTATCGCATGGTAGGGAGAATGGAAACTAGGTAATGTTTGGTATTATGTACTTAATAGAGTTTAATATGTGGCTATATATGGAGGAAATGCATTGTTTTTCTCCATGTACATCTTCCATCACTGTTCTTACTATTATATAGGTGATATTTCAAGAATTTAATAAGATTTTTTTTTTTTTTTTTTTTTTTTTTATATCCTGTATCATTATTATAATCATAAGTTAAATTTCATTGATTCTTTGTATTGTAGTATTAAGAATTTTAGTCATTGTTGTGAGACCCTGTCCATAAATCGGTACGTACTTTCCATTCTACTTTTTTTTTTCCTAAGTTTGTTTGTTTTCCTACGTATTTTCCATCCTACCTACCCCCCATCTACCAAACAGTACCTTGTTTCCATTCTCCCACCATGCGGTACGTATCTCCACTCAACTTCATATTTTTATGTTTCATATTTCATGTAAATTATTGATACCTGTGTAAATTCTGTTTAGTGAACATTTTTTTCTGTATAACACTTTCATTATTATACTATAGTCATTGTATTTTAATTAAGTTTTTTTTACATATGCAGTGCTTCTGTTATATTTTAATACCGACGTTCTCTAGCTAAATAGGTTATATAATATTGTATGTAATGTCATTGAAATTGTATTCTTTTGTATCTTTTTAGCCCTGATGATGACCCACAAAGGGGGTCGAAACGTTGGCAAACAATAAATAGTTAAAACTATTTAATTGTTTCATTTAATGACCGCCACCCGACTAATTCCTTCCAAGAATTTGAAAATGTTCACGATCGCAACATATATATATGTTTAACAATGACAACGGATTTAAAAATCGCAGAATGTAACACACAGAGTAATTTTCATTGTTTGGTAAATTATATTTAACAGAGATCAAATGAAAAAAACAGAAGCGAATTAGTTGGTTCGAGGGAGTGAGGAGAGGAGACTCTCGCTTATCAAATATTCTATTAACACTTGGGTCTGGTTCAACCAATTTACATAAAAATGTTCATGACTCGACGGACATACCATCCGATCAACCCAAACACGAGTGTCCACGATATGTTGATAAAATTACAAAACAAACCTTCTGAGATATAGTTTCCTATTGCTTTGGTTAAATTTTAGAAAGAAGCGACAATGTGTGCTGACCGGCCTCGAGTATGAAATCCTAATTCATCAAAATTGCATAAGCTATTTGATACTCAATGAATGGAGTACTCTTTGAGGAAAACAAGATTAGACTAAAAGAGAGTAATTAATTACTTCGTAAGATTTTTATACGGTCTTCCCCGACATTCTCACGTAATTATGAGCCACAAAACCGTCCAATATTCTTGACCTCCTTAAACGACTGTCTTTTATTTATTCCTTCAATAGAAGATCTCTATCACTGAATTAAATAATCCCTATAACAGAAGAGCTTTGTTTATAAAATCATTCTTCATCCATTCTATTACTTTTTAAACTCCTAACAAATATTCAATTTGTACAGTTCCCTACCATTACACCTAATCACAATTTATTTTTCCTTTCTTCAAGGATCAATCTTTCGTATATATGTATATATTATTAAGTTAAAAAATTACAACTTCGGTTTGTAAACAAACGCATTTTTATTAAAGAAAAATATGATGATTTCTTTACGATACAAGTCGTTTTGAATCTTTTGTCAAATTTTACTAATAAATAATTGGTCAAACTTTAATTTTCGTTCAATTTTATGTTAGATTTTAATTTTATTGTCCTTTCATAGCAATATTTTTAGTTTTTACCAGCCATAACTTCATAATTTTATATTCAAACTATCTGTGACACGCAGCTTTGCTCGCTAATATTACATTTCGTATTAATTTATGTGTGTTAATGGTAAGATTGGCTATAATAAATATCAACTATCAGCTACACTTTGTTATCATGTAAAGCCCGATCGTGAGTTCTTCCTGTCAAATTTACGAACAGAATTGAAACGCACTATCCTTAAAAGAGTCGGTTACCTGTATGTAGTGACAAGCCAGGTGCCCTTAAGATTTTTTAATGAGAGTAAAAAACAACCTAAGTTATGCCCTCCTTCGAAGGGGACGTAAAATGGTGGTCCCAAGCTTTTGCGATTCCATGAACTCGTTAAAGATCTCTACCCTAACTAAACTTGGAGAGGAAAAAATTAGTCATCAAACGATTAGCCATAGTAGTATAAAAGTGACGTTAAACGAATAGATAACAACAGTAATATGCTTAGATATATTTGTTATAAAATCTTTGTACCTTTGCTGATACATATCAGATTAAGACAATTTTACGTTTAGGTTGTTCAACCACTTTTTGGGCGAAGATTTTCAAATCCTGCCTTATTGCACACCTAGGCGGTAAGACGAACCTCCAGGAAAAATTTTAGCCTCACACCATAGTAATTTTTTAGATACTAGAAAACTGATTGGTACTTTCTTTTATAAATATAGCCATACAGCTAATAAAAGTCCTAAATATGCTTAAAATAATAGTTCTGATTATTATACTCGAATAAATCAAAAGAAATAGTAATTTTTTTTAATTATTTAAATTTATAAATGTATATGCTTTAAGGTAATAACGATTAAAGTTGAAAATGACTCTTGAAATAAAACATAACTTAACAATATAGATTGATTTAAATATTTCCGCGTTGAGTCACCTTCTATACTCCCAGTAGCCTCATCTCTCTTCGGACCAAATATTTTAGTACCTTATTTTCTAAAACCGTTAGTCGTTGTCCGTCCTTCAAAGTTAGCGGCCACGTTTAACCGTCGGAAGAATAATAGTTTTATAAATTCTAACCTTTAAGCTTTTAGACGGAAGCTAAGTAATTTCGCAACTGAATTATAACACGCATTTCCCACTTTAACCAGGACTTTATTTCCACCGGGATTTTTTTTTTTTTCGTTATCATTGAACCTAAATACTTAAATTTCTCTACGTGTTCAAAAGTATGCCCTGATATATCAATATCACTATGATCGCCACCGTCTCTGCTACAAATCATATATTTTGTCTTTTCGGTATTTATTTCGCGTCCTTTTCTTTAAAGGTTTTTATTAACGGACTTGTATTTAGTTGTTTAGTTTCCGTGTCTTCCCCTAGCAGTACCAAATCATCGGCGTTTCTCAGAACCGGAATTTTATCACGCAAATTTAAACCTTCTTAGTACATGTCACCTTTTCTTTCATATATTCTAAAGCGACTTCGTCTGCATCAATTTCTGTTATGATTGCTATTAAGAAGTTTTTAAAAGAATATATTTTAAAGTATTTCCGCGTAAATGACATTTTTAGTTTTATTTTCTTGTGGCAGAAGAACATACTGATTTTCTCCGCAACCAGATCTTGACGTAAATCTATTCCTACGTGTTTAAATGGAAAAATATAAATTAACGGGAAATTGAATTATTTAAAAATAAAAGGTAAATCATTTGGAATCATTGGGATGCAAGTTTTTTTTTTCTCCAAATTTCCCCGTTTTTTCGCAGATTTTCGACTGATTCTTCGGTCCTATTGGTCGCAGCGTGATGTTATATAGCCCTCTTCGATAAATGGACTATCCAACAAAAAAATTTTCAATTAGAACCAGTAGTTTATGAGATTAGCGCGTTCAAACAAACAAACAAACTCTCCAGCTTTATAATATTAGTATAGATTAATTTGGTATGGCAAACGAAGTAAAAGCTATTTATTATTTGTCCAATAATAATCGTAGGATTCCATTTACTGAGAATTTTTATCTGTGTAAATTTATATGTGTATATATGTGTGTTTTTTTTTTTGTGTGTTTTTTTTGGCAGATACAGTATTAATATTAAATATATATATACATCTATTATGCATAAAAATTAGTTACAATCGATAATTTTCAATGGATGAAATCTATATGGTAGCGAATTAAATAATAATGGTTATAAATTATGTGTTGGTACTCTTAATCAATAAATTAAAAATTATACTGTTATAAAAATTAGTTACAATCGATAATTTTCAATGGATGAAATCTATATGGTAGCGAATTAAATAATAATGGTTATAAATTATGTGTTGGTACTCTTAATCAATAAATTAAAAATTATACTGTTTTTAAATGATGAAAGAACTCCAAACAACATACGAATCATGGCGGATATAATAAAAAAAATCTGGTGCGAGCAACACACGACTTTCACTTACCTCCGTTTTTAAAATCAATGAAAGAATTTTCAAACACAGTTAGAGATAAAAATACGTGAAACTATTAACGAATTAATTAAATTGAATTTCTATGGAAACATGTTTTATTAAAAAATCTATTATATTATTATCTAAAATAATCAGTTAGTTTTATCGGTTTTTTATCACTCTTTATTAACTTTTACAAGCTTGTGTATAAGATAATATTTTTTTTTAAACTTTAGCTTTCCAACGGTATATCATATTATATATTACTGTTCTTATGTTCAAAAACGAAAAATTCCATAAAAAAATATTTTTTTCTGTTTTCTCCTTTAGTTGGGTATAGAACTCATTCAATATATATATTTACCTGTTCTTCATCAGCGGTAACAAGATTATGTAGTTATTATTATAGAATCAACAAATTCAAGGTACTTTAGAGAAAGAAAATTTAAAATATCGGCATTGAAGCCCTGTCAGACCATTTTAATCAGAATAAAACCTACGTGATATTAAAGCCCATTAAATTTTACATCGATATAGCGAGTTTAATCTAAATCGTCGGAACCGTTTTCGAGAAAATCGAAAAAAAGGTGCAAAATGCATAGTATAAAGTGGCTCTTCTGGTAAGCTCATTTTGATTGTCACGTCTTGGGCGTATAGTTGTCTTAAATATGAAATTTCAGTTTCATAGGACTTACCGTTTCCTCCCGGATGTTTTAAAATATTTTTTTAGATTAATTTTTTATCAGTATCACAATATGGTAGCAGCATATTCCACTGCATATTGTTATACTTTAACGACTAATAATAACATATATTTTACAACGTATAATCATTTGTTTTGCTTAAAAAAAAAAACGAGTCTTATAGGGCTAAATATATATTTTATATATAATAATATAATATATTTTTAATTTTTATTTTACTGGTACACCTATATTATTATTATTAGTTAACATTCTTATTATTTAATAAGATGAAATTATACTAATGATACTTGTACATTTTATATCATAATTAATTAATAATTTTGGGCGACTCATAATAAATAAGTTCATATTGGGAAAATTGAAAGATAAAAGTATATTTCAAGGGATGGAAACTGTATGTTATTTATAGTATAAATTTTGATTAAAGAAAATCCATTAGTCGAACAATATTAATATTATTTTCAACTATAAGGAAAATATTAAACTCAATCTATCGAATTCAAGAGCCTGAGGATGAGGTAAATAACAGAACTAATAACGGTGGTAGTGTCTACTTGTCAACCCCGCTAACGTTCACCGGTGACAGGGCAGCCAATCAACTAGCAACTTACTAAATCACTTACTTCGCTAAAATAGGAACGAGGCAATGACTCTGACCTACTCGGATGATTGAATATTCTAAATTTGGCCCAAGCTACTAAAATTTAAATTATTCAGAGAGTAACCTGTTTCAGAAATTCAAGTTTAAAAAACTCATAAAAAAGTATTTATACATAAGAAGTATTAAACAATTTGGGTCTATTCTGTTTCTAGGCCTCCGGTTATTTATCAGCAACTCATGATGAAACTGTTACTAAAAGCAACACCATTTTTATCATCTCATATGTATATATATATATAGATATAGATAAAGCTATTTTAGTTTCCGCTAATTCCTAATTCTAAACAACAAGGCGGATTTCGATATGGCTTTCACCATCATTTAGGTCATTCTTACCTAAAAGTTTATATTGTAAAATACATTCCAACTTAGCTTTTCTTAAAACAAGAAAAATTAATCTTCTGTAACCAAGTCATCAAAAACAAATTCCTGAAATATAAGTAATACCTTAAACGTATAATATACCATTATATTATATATATAATATGGGAAGCCCAAGAGTTTAGAAAAGTTAATAAAAAGCAATAAAATATATCGTACAAGTTAATATAAAGTAGTTGTAAGCTCATAAACTTATGAACTTATTTTATTGGTAAAGAGGGAGGTTATGGTTAAATGTACAGGAATGTGCAAGCTATATTCTTCCATTTAGTATGCAAGATTTTAGAAACAATATTACGTACCGAATGGTAACTAAGTTGTTAACATAAATGGTAAGTTGTTATGAATCCATAAACTAACATTGTAATTAATTATTTCAAATTTAATATTATTTTATTGAGCTTTGGGGCTCTACGAAACCATCAAATTCTTCCCGTATTCAATCCTTACAATCCAAAATCCTTCGAAAAATCCTCAATGCTCCTTACTTTGTCACAAATAAACTCATCCATAAAGACCTTAACATCCCATATGTTGCTGATTTGGCCCGAACCAAGTATCAATCCTTCCATGACAAACTCCACTCCCACTCTAATCCTCTAGTTTCAATTCTTGCTTCCTCTTCAATTCCTGACAATCCTACGAGGCGCCTGAAAAGAAGATGGCCTCGAGACCTTCTAGTTTAGTTACTTAGTGGAGTGATGCCAATGGGCGTTTTCTCTTCGCGTTTTTTTCATGTATTTTATCATTATTAACATATTTACTTGTTGTATTACAAAATACAGTTGTAAATTTCAATAAAAATATTTAAAAAAAAAAAAAATATATTATTTTATGAAAACAGATGTTTTACGGTAAACTTGATGGGATTCTAATGGAAACTTAATTTAATTTTTAAAATGTAAATTTGTAATATAAAACAGTAATAGTAATAAGATAGGAACCGTAAATACATCTGCAGTTTTTTAAAAGGATTGTAAAAATAATTCATTCATGTATTGCACAAACTCATTGAATTGTGCATGGTAACTGATAGTAAATAAGTACCTATATCATAATATATTGTAGTTCTAAATTCTAATAATTCACTGAGGACATTTTAAAGGGAGTAAAAAATCCTTAGTTATAATGACCTTCGGAGGGGACGTTAAAAGGTAGTCCCAAGCCTGTACGATGTCAGGTACTCGTTAAATATCCCTATCCTAATAAAACCTGGATAGGCCAAATTTAGGACTCCCACTGTAGCATCGTCCAATTAGCCATAGTAGCATTAAGTGACGTCAAAAAAAATAAACAAACGTTTATTTTCGTTGAATACTAAAATTCAAAAAGTTTAACAATCGCAATACTTTCACTTACTACATATTTCTTATATATAGGTAAGAAATTTTTGTTTTTTATCAATGCAATAACAATGGACTTTTTGTTTTTGTTTTTTTTTTCCGATAGAGTAAAAAGACCGCTTGAATTACAAATTTCGCATCGAAATAGAAGTAAAACTTCAGCTAAGAAGATTTAAGTGAAAAAGTTGCTGTATCATCTCGGGCGTACGGTGGTTAAATGTGAAATTTGATTTTAGTACGACTTTGCGTTTTGGCGTTAATTACCACACATAAACATAGGAACTTTTTGTGGGACTTGGTCATTCGTACTCAGGGGACTCAAAACGTGTATTTCGGGTGAAAACTAGAATTCGAAAATTTTCACGATCGCAATACTTTCCCTTACTATATATCTCATGTATCAGTAAGTGAAAGCAAAAAGATGAAGAATTAAACGAAGTAGACCATTAAGAGTGATATTCGAGAAGTCCATAAAGGGTGATGGAGATTTCCAGTATTTAATTCACTTAATAAAATATAACATTAATAGCTCAAGGTTAGAATGGAGGGCTTGGCAGTAATAGTAAGAGAGTATGAGAGTAGCTTATGGAGCATAATTACGAGTAGTTCGAAAGAACTATCAGCATTGAGCTCAGGTATATGATTAGGGGAGAAGTGGCATGAGAAGCAGCAAGAGCCAGGTTTTGAAAGAGCTACTTAGATTATTTTAATAGTTTTGAAATGAATTCGGTTGGCGATTTTATTTTTAAGTTGTAGCACTGATTCCCTGTCACCCTCAAACATTTGAAGGCTTGCAATAACCAGTGGACACTGCTTCATCGAGTCAAAGTTCTTGGCACTAAAAAGTACGTCTGTGAAGTTGGCCCCCCATAGTCGAAAAAATTGATTTTTTTTTAGAGTTCTGGTAGCCCCCCAAAGAGTTCTAGAGTTCTCGACCATTTTTAGAAATAGTTCTGTAGTTTAAGCCACTCAAAATGACGACCCAAGTAGCGGGGGGGCTAACTTCACACGTGTTGCAACTTGGCGGTCTTATAACTTCCTTCCTATTAAGTTTACAAAAAAAATTCAAATAGAAAAATGTTAGAACTCTTAGGAGGGCAAACAGAACTCCGGCTAAAAAAAAACATTTCCGAAAAAAAGAGTTTTGAAAAAAATTTAAAAATCAAAAAAAATTAAAAATATTGATTAAAAAAAATTTTTAGAGAGAGTTCCAGTATTCCATCGACTAGATCTAAAAAAAATTATCGAGAAGTTTTGCTCTGTAATTACAAATAAAAAAGTTCTGGGACCTTCAAGTTTTTAACATTTTTTCGAAACTTTGCGGCGTTGTAAGTCCGATACTATCAACTTTAGAGAAAACATTCATAAGGATAATTGTTAGAACTCTTAGGGGGGCCAACAGAACTCCGACTAGAACCAACGAATTCCAAAAAAAAAAATTTCAAAAAATTTTAAACGAAAAAATTTTAAACATTAAACCATAATTTTTTTTTTTTGACCGGAGTTCCGATGGCCCCCCAACTAGATCTAAATATAATTATTTGAACGTTTTGCTCTGAGATGCGAAATAAGAAAGTTCTGGCCTCTCAAATTTTCAAATTTTTTTTTTGCAACTTTGCGGCCTTGTAGGTCCGATACTATCAACTTTAGAGAAAACATTCATAAGGATAATTGTTAGAACTCTTAGGGGGGCCAACAGAACTCCGACTAAAAACAACGAATTCCAAAAAAAAAAATTTCAAAAAATTTTAAACGAAAATATTTTTAACATTAAACCATAAATTATTTTTTTTGACCGGAGTTACGATGGCCCCCCAACTAGATCTAAATATAATTATCTGAACGTTTTGCTCTGAGATGCGAAATAAGAAAGTTCTGGCCTCTCAAATTTTCAAATTTATTTTTGCAACTTTGCGGCCTTGTAGGTTCGATACTATCAACTTTAGAGAAAACATTCATAAGGATAATTGTTAGAACTCTTAGGGGGGCCAACAGAACTCCGACTAAAAACAACGAATTCCAAAAAAAAATTTGATCCGAAATTTTGACCGACTATTACAAGTCCGAAAGGGGTATAAAATTTAACCGAAAAATTTTTTTTGACCGGAGTTCCGGTAGCCCCCCGACTAGATCTAAATATAATTATAGAGACATTTTCCTCTGAGATGCGAAATAAGAAAGTTCTGGCCTCTCAAACTTTCAAATTTATTTTTTGCAACTTTGCGGCATTGTACGTCCGATACTATCAACTTTAGAGAAAACATTTATAAGGATAATTGTTAGAACTCTTAGGGGGGCAAACAGAACTCCGACTAAAAACAACGAATTCCAAAAACAAATTTGCTCCGAAATTTTGACCAACTATTACAAGTCCGAAAGGGCTATAAAATTTAACCGAAAAATTTTCTTTTGACCGGAGTTCCCCCCGAACTAGATCTAAATATAATTATAGAGACATTTTCCTCTGAGATGCGAAATAAAAAAGTTCTGGTCACATACATATTCAATATTTTTTTTTGCAACTTTGCGGCTTTGTAAATCCGATACTATCAACTTTAGAGAAAACATTCATAAGGATAATTGTTAGAACT
The DNA here is from genome assembly GCA_023052935.1 of Piezodorus guildinii. Lineage (NCBI taxonomy): Eukaryota > Metazoa > Arthropoda > Insecta > Hemiptera > Pentatomidae > Piezodorus > Piezodorus guildinii. The sequence continues at coordinate 174,535,766 of CM041292.1, read as the reverse complement.
CTTAGGGGGGCCAAAAGAACTCCGACTAAAAACAACGAATTCCAAAAAAAAAATTTGCTCCGAAATGAATTTGTAATAGTTGGTCAAAATTTCGGAGCAAATTTTTTCTTTGAATTCGTTGTTTTTAGTCGGAGTTCTGTTTGCCCCCCTAAGAGTTCTAACAATTATCCTTATGAATGTTTTCTCTAAAGTTGATAGTATCGGACGTACAATGCCGCAAAGTTGCAAAAAATAAATTTGAAAGTTTGAGAGGCCAGAACTTTCTTATTTCGCATCGCAGAGGAAAATGTCTCTATAATTATATTTAGATCTAGTCGGGGGCTACCGGAACTCCGGTCAAAAAAAAATTTTTCGGTTAAATTTTATACCCCTTTCGGACTTGTAATAGTCGGTCAAAATTTCGGAGCAAATTTTTTTTTGGAATTCGTTGTTTTTAGTCGGAGTGCTGTTGGCCCCCTTAAGAGTTCTAACAATTATCCTTATGAATGTTTTCTCTAAAGTTGATAGTATCGGATTTACAAAGCCGCAAAGTTGCAAAAAAAAATATTGAATATGTATGTGACCAGAACTTTTTTATTTCGCATCTCAGAGGAAAATGTCTCTATAATTATATTTAGATCTAGTTGGGGGGCCATCGGAACTCCGGTCAAAAAAATAATTTATGGTTTAATGTTAAAAATATTTTCGTTTAAAATTTTTTGAAATTATTTTTTTTGGAATTCGTTGTTTTTAGTCGGAGTTCTGTTGGCCCCCCTAAGAGTTCTAACAATTATCCTTATGAATGTTTTCTCTAAAGTTGATAGTATCGGACGTACAAGGACGCAAAGTTGCAAAAAATAAATTTGAAAGTTTGAGAGGCCAGAACTTTCTTATTTCGCATCTCAGAGGAAAATGTCTCTATAATTATATTTAGATCTAGTCGGGGGGCTACCGGAACTCCGGTCAAAAGAAAATTTTTCGGTTAAATTTTATACCCCTTTCGGACTTGTAATAGTTGGTCAAAATTTCGGAGCAAATTTTTTCTTTGAATTCGTTGTTTTTAGTCGGAGTTCTGTTTGCCCCCCTAAGAGTTCTAACAATTATCCTCATGAATGTTTTCTCTAAAGTTGATAGTATCGGACGTACAATGCCGCAAAGTTGCAAAAAATAAATTTGAAAGTTTGAGAGGCCAGAACTTTCTTATTTCGCATCTCAGAGGAAAATGTCTCTATAATTATATTTAGATCTAGTCGGGGGGCTACCGGAACTCCGGTCAAAAAAAAATTTTTCGGTTAAATTTTATACCCCTTTCGGACTTGTAATAGTCGGTCAAAATTTCGGAGCAAAGTTTTTTTTGGAATTCGTTGTTTTTAGTCGGAGTGCTGTTGGCCCCCCTAAGAGTTCTAACAATTATCCTTATGAATGTTTTCTCTAAAGTTGATAGTATCGGATTTACAAAGCCGCAAAGTTGCAAAAAAAAATATTGAATATGTATGTGACCAGAACTTTTTTATTTCGCATCTCAGAGGAAAATGTCTCTAAAATTATATTTAGATCTAGTCGGGGGGCTACCGGAACTCCGGTCAAAAGAAAATTTTTCGGTTAAATTTTATACCCCTTTCGGACTTGTAATAGTTGGTCAAAATTTCGGAGCAAATTTTTTTTTGGAATTCGTTGTTTTTAGTCGGAGTTCTGTTGGCCCCCCTAAGAGTTCTAACAATTATCCTTATGAATGTTTTCTCTAAAGTTGATAGTATCGAACCTACAAGGCCGCAAATTTGCAAAAAAAATTTGAAAATTTGAGAGGCCAGAACTTTCTTATTTCGCATCTCAGAGCAAAACGTTCAGATAATTATATTTAGATCTAGTTGGGGGGCCATCGGAACTCCGGTCAAAAAAAATAATTTATGGTTTAATGTTAAAAATATTTTAAATGGATTGTAGATTGGGTTGGTACATACATTTGGCCTTTAAGCTTCATAAAAACTGAGCCGCTTAAGTTTTGATATTGTTGTTATTTCGTATGTTATATTTATTTCAAAAACAAGTCATGAAAGAGCCAGGCGAATAGGCCTTGAGAGAGCTAGCCCTTTCATAGCCCTGCGTTTGAACTTGGCAAATAAAATAAAATAATACTAAATATACCATTTTTTCATATATTATTAAATCATTTGCTTCAGATATAGCCTTATAGAAAAGCCTAGTCCAAAAAAACGAAGAAAACCTGAGAAATCGGTAATTAAAGAAGCAGTCAATGAAGTTCTGGAAAAGGGTAAGTCCATAAACAAAACTGCATTCGTCTTAAATATATCAAGGACCTATTTAGCTAAAATTGTTAAAAAAGCAAAGGCTACTGGTGAATTACCTTACGAACACTGTCCTAATATAGGAAATAGGCGCATTTTCATAACAGGCCTGGAGAATATGCTTGCTGATTATTTAAATACTGCTTCTAAAATGTGCTATGGCTTGACAAGACATCAAACTAAGAAGCTAGCATTCGATTATGCCATGGCCAGTGATATCTGCCCAGATAAATGGAAAGAAATAGAAAATGCGAGTGATGATTGCAATGATGCCTGATACAATTAAAAATTTTCTTAAAAATGTCATTATTTACTACAAAGGATTCGTTAGAATTGTGGTTTTGTTTTTATTATAGTTTAATTAATATTATTTTGCATAATTTATACTTTATAGTGCTGACTAGCTCTTTTATAGTTTCTAGTATCTCTTTCAATACCGAATTGTTTTGAAACAGCCAAAAGACACATCTTTTAAAAATGAATATTTCGTTGACTCTTTTTATAGTATTTAAGATTTTTCTGTACGAAATAACCTACTCAAGAAAATTAAGAATCGTTTTGAAACAAATCGTCATTCATCTTATAAAAAGTATCATTTATTGGTCCGTTTGGTAAACTGGCTCTTTCATGCCACTTCTCCCCTATATCATTTCGACATCGAGAGTCACAAAGTCATATTTATGTTGCGTTATGTACATATGGTAAACTCAAAATCCTTTGAAAAGTAATTCAGTAAATTATCCTTGAATTGCTGGCTACTATAGGAAGAGCGGTCACGGCACCAAGTCATTGAGCCAGATGAAAAAGGTTGCTCGTGAAAGGGGATCACCCCTCACAGCGCGGAGCATCACCACCTCAGGGGGCAAAAAATATAACCCTTTCTTCTCCTCTTAAATGTCTGTTTGTCACAGGCTATTGCCGAGGGATTAAATGAAAGGTCAATGCCCACGTTTAAAAGGCATAAGGGAATTGGTTTTCATTTTTATTTAATTTGAAAATATAAATATATAGTCCTTTGTTGGATTTGAGGATATTTAAATCAAATGAAAACAATTAAAAATTTACATACTCATCATTATTTATATGTTTTGGATTGAAAGTTGCGAATACAACGTAAAATGCATTGGTGAGCACTTACAAGGGAGAGGATCATAAATGTGTCTCACCGATTTTCATAAAAAAACTTTTAGGTGAAACTAAACATTAAACGATTAGCATGTGCAAAATATTAGGGGCCAACGCTCCCCAGGAGTCGCGTATAAAATCGTAAAGTCTGTGCGCGAAGAACACATTTTATTTAATATCTCTGGTTCTAACACCTCTACCCACCTCTAGCTTCCCTACTACAGTATTACACATTTGATAGTAGACTACATTTGCCTTCCTGATTCTATTGTTTAAGCCCTTTGCTATTCTTGCTCTACATGGATGGAGTAGCAACTATATGTATAAGAAGAACGGAGAGGACCAATCCTGGGCCGTAGAAACCTTCGCCCAGTGTTGATTTAATTTCTTCTCTACTCGGACGACATTGTTCTTGTGGTGGACCTTAGATAAATTACAGCAAGCGGTAACTGAATGGCATGAAGAGCTTAGCCGAAAAGGAATGAAAATAAATACCAGCAAAAGCAAGATACTACAAGTGGGAAGGCAAGTGGAAGATTTCAATATAGACTGTAACGGAGAGGAAATGGAAGTGGTTACGGATTTCACCTACTTCGGTATAGTAATAGAAAAATCTGGGAAAGTAGACTCAGAAATATCAAATAGAATCAGGAAGGCAAATGTAGTCTACTATCAAATGTGTAATACTGTAGTAGGGAAGCTAGATGGTGGGTAGAGATGTTAAGCTCCATATCTTCAAGTCAGTCAATATTTGCCTATACTCCTATATGGAGCTGAAATCTGGGTATTGACGAACCGGCGGGAGAGCAGGGTCACAGCTGCTGAAATGAAGTTCTTGCAAAGAATAGTGGAAAAGACAAGAAGAGATCGTGTCAGGAATGAGCGGATACGCCAGGAACTGGAGGTTGCGCCGTTAAAGGAAATTCTGCAAGCCCGTCAGTTGAAGTGGTTCGGTCACGTTATTAGAATGGAGGATCACAGAGATCCCCTAAAAAACATGGATTACGTGCCAGATGGGAAAAAACCTCGGGCGACCAAGGATGTCCTACCTGGAGTACGTCGACAAGCTTCGCAGAGGAAGAAGGAAAGACCTCCGCCAGGCCAGGAACCTAGCTGAGAATAGAGAGGATTGGAGCCGGTGGCTAAACGCTCCTAAGCTGATACGGCACTACAGGGAGAAACAAAAGAAGAAGAAAAAGTGCTGGGATTCGCACTCACAACCTTTGGCGTGAAGGACTAGCGCGCTGGCCATTCAACCACGGGTTCGCCATTGCAATAAAAAAATATTTAAGAATGAGGAATCTTAATCAGAGTACAGTTTTTATGAAACCTTATTAAAAGTACTGTTTTGACGAAATTATTTATATTTTTAGGGTTATAACCAAGAATAAAACTTAAATATTTTAATGGCTTATTATAATTATTATGGCTTTTTTATAATTATTCTGCTTTAAAATAGGATAATTTTAACACCAAAATCATTTTTCTACCTTCACAAAAACCAGTGATATTTAATAAAATATGATCTTGGTGCACAAACTTTCCGATTTGTTTACGCGACTCCTGGGTGGCGTTGGCTCTTAATATTTTGCAGATGCTAATCGTTTAATGTCTAGTACAACATACTTGTAGCATAAAATGATACAATTGTACCAAGATAAAAAACAAAAAAAATCATAGGACTTTAGAAAAAAGTAACGAGTTTTGTCTCATGCGAGTACCAAAATAATTAGTCGGGATTTCCATTTCTGGAATTAATTACAATAAGAAAACAGTTTATGATAACCACAAAATTAAAGGTCTTATTATAGCTAAGATACTAACAAATATAACTTTTTTGACTCCCACTTCTTGCTCCTAAGATCTAAAGACCAGGGTCACGGCAATAATTGTATCGTCCATTTTCTTTTCCTCAGAAAATAACGATACATCAATTTAATAGATAAATGGTCGCCACGCGCCACTTAAAGAAGATGAATCAGAAAGGTAGCCTTCTTACCCTGTTTCTGTTTATATTATAAACTGCTTTGGTTTTTATCAAAGTTTTTATGTTTTATTGAAAATAAGACAATCTGAAAAAGATTCTGGGTCGCAGGTGGCATAAAGGAACATCGAAATGTTTCAAAGTTTTTCTATTTAAAATGTTATTATAAAAAAAAAATTATAAGTTTAGACATATACCCAACCATTACAGGATTGCGGAAATATGAAAAAACTAAAACTATAAGGTATTCCTAAGCAGATTATATTTTCTAGGAAAAGGCATATCTAATACTTCTGACTGTGAAGAAACAATTTTCCTCCAATGGACTCTCATTAAAATTTCTGCAGACCCATAATTTCGAGATACAGGATCAGTGGATATAATGTTGAAAAACTTATACTTGATATTTTTGAGATGGTTTCATTCAATTAACCTTATATATTCAATAATCTCTCTACGATGGTAAAAAGAAGTAAAAATTAATTAAAACTGAAAGTCGGTATATAGAGGGAGAAAGGGTGTTCGTGTATTGTATCAAAACCTAGCTAAATTAGCCTTTTTTCCGTTTGTTAGTGAAGAGTAGAAAACTAGCCATGACAAAATATCTGTCTTGTACCATAATTTTGAATTCGTTTTTTTATTTATTTAACGCCCCGTTGAACTAATAAGGCTAGCCGGAAGATGCTACAGTGGGAGTCCTAAATTTTGCCTATCCAGGTTTAATTATGATTGGGATCTTTAACGAGTACCTGACATTGCAAAGGCGAAAAATCAGGACCAACTGTTTACGTCCCCTCAGAAGGATGGCATTACCAATGACTTTTTACTTCCATTTAAAAAAATGTAGGTCCACCGGGAGGATGGGATGTTTGATCCGCGACTTTCGATTGAACTCGCCATATCAGTGTAAAATTTGATGCACTTAATATGATGTATGTTTGATTCTGATGAAAATAATAGTCTGACAGAGCTTAAATAACGATTTTTAAATATTTTATTTCACTAAAGTACCTTAAGTTTTGTTTGTTAATTTATTTAACCTCCCTTAATGCTACTGTCGCTTATCAGACGATGCTACGGTGGGATTTCTTAATTTCGCCTATTCAGATTTAATTAGGGTAGGGATTTTTAGTGAGTACTTAACATCGCACACTCGGATCTAGCATTTTACGACCCCTCCGAAGGGCGGCACAACCAAGATTTTTCATATCCTTTATCCTTTTAAAATACTTCAAGGTCCACCAAGTGGGTTAGAACCAGCGACCTTGGGCATATACGAGTGTTATGCTAGCCACTACACTACAGATGACTCTTACGTTTTGATCTGCCGTGAATGACTCATAACACTTTTGATTTGTGGGTCGTCAAAGAGTAGAAACTTTTTTTTTCCTAAATAAAATCAAATTATTTTTAAATACAAAGGAAATTTATTTGAGTTGCCCGAGGATGGCCTCACTGAGGGAAAAGCAGTTGGTCTATCTGCGCCCCCGGAGTGACGGATTTTTAAGACCACGCCCTTCCCTACTACACCTGCTTGTTGTACGGTGGGAGAATATTTGCTCAGGCAGTGAGTGATTAGTTGCATCTTAAAGTAAAAAAAGCACAATTAATCCTCATTTATCTGGGATGGGAACCAATTAATATCTCCGAGGAATAAAAATATACGGGAATTACATAACTATAAAAATGAATGACATGGAAACATGGATGGTGTTCAAAGCAGTTTTGTTTTATACACAAATTAGCTGTATCCCGCGCCTCTGGAAGCTAAGATTTCATTTTTTGTTGATTGTGCTTCGCTCTCGGCCAATCAGCTACTCTTTCCACTATTTTTATGTACAACGAAAGTAATTATTTATTGCCAGGTTTTATTCGGTCAAATTTACAATACACATCCTCGAAGAAGTAAACATATCGATAATTGCTCAAAATATTTAAGCTTTCATTAAAACATAATGACTATATATCGCAACAAATCTTTAACAATATAAAGATTATTAATCCTAATGTTTTAATTGCGAACTGTTTTTTGATAGCTTAAATTAGTATAATAATTGTTAAATTATGTTATGGAACGTGTTACTTTCGTGCTTTTGTTTGCTGTTTGGCAGTTTAATGTGATAAATAATACAATATAGTTGTAAAATTGGTTATGAAAAATGTTGATAGGGACTATGTTCAGTGGGGTTACACTATTAAATACATCTGAAATAGCTATGCGTTAGTATGATAACTAAAATATTATTATTTCATGTCAGAAATCCATTTTATTCACTCCAGGTTACAATAACATACCAGTCCCATCCATGTAGCCACTTCAAAATTATTCAATAACATCGTTTCATTTTCTAAACATGGGTCACCCATAGCGTATTGGTTAGCATAACAGCTTTCTATAACAAAGATCATGGGTTCAAACCTGCGGGTGACTCTAGGATTTTTTAATAGGAGTAAAAAAATCTTAGTTATGCCGTCCTTCGGAGGGGACGTTAAAAACTGGTCCCGAGCCTGTGCGTTGTCAGGTACTTGTTAAAGATCCCCATCCTAATAAAACCTGGATAAGCAAAATGTAGGACTCCTATCGTCCGATTAGCCTTAGTAGCCTAAAAGTGACGTTAAACGAATAAACAAACAAACAATTTTCTAAACATAACAGTTGATTATCAACATAACCTAACTACGTATTTTCCCCAACTGTGAGTGTAGCCTTCCACCAGAATAACCCGTGCTTTTTAGGGTTGAAGAAATTAGTTTGTAACGGTTTTTAGTCATCTTAAATTATTTTAAAAAACTAATAAAGATTGAACATGTTTCTATGGGACCCTACACACAAAACATGGATACGACGCTCAATATGCTTAAATATATTTGTTATAAATTATTATTATAATTCCTGACACTGGTCATGTTAAGATAACTTCGCTAATATGCAGTATGGAATTGAATTGTCATTTAAATGAGTAATTATAGTTTTTCAGGAGACGTATAGTTTTTGAGTTATTTGAAAACCAATTTTATTTAAGTTTTAGAAAATAATTTTTTTAACCACTTAGAGAAGGAATTTTCCCCAACCCAGCCTTATTGCACATCAAAGCGAAGCTCCAGGAAAAATTTCAGCTTCACAACCATAGTCATTTTTGAGATACTGCGATGAAATGGCACTTTTTTCATAAATATAGATGATTAACTTAAGACGTCCACCTTCACGTCATTTGAAACATTTCGTTTGTTGATTTATTTAAAGTCCGTTTATGCTGCTGTGTCTAATCGGACGATTTGAAACTTTTTTAACATTTCATAATTCAATAAAAAACAATTAAAAAAACGCTGAGATTATTACACAATGGTTTGTTATTTTCAAATAACTATATTAGGATATAACTGTTTATAAACAATTGACTAATATGAAAAGCAATAAATAATCCAAAGGAAAATGGTATACCACCACTACAAATTTCAAAACGCTGCTTCTCTGCTACTTCTTTCTGGCAGTTTCAAAGATTCGTCTTTCATTTTGCTAAAAATTGGATTCTCAATGGAATGACACAAAACTAAATTGATATTTTTTTCATTTATCTTTAAAAATAACTGAGTTAAGGGCGTATATATAGGTGAAATTTAATTATTGTTTTTCAGATTTATAGTTAAAAAAAGCTGCATACTGATTACGAAACTCTATCGATTTTTTTTCTTATCTTTGAAAATAGCAGTTAGTTATTGTACAAGCATACATATAGGCAAGACTTTCATTTTCCCATCTTAATTTTAATGTGTTTTTTATTTATTTTAATATTCGTCGCGGTGTCCTCTTCTTAACAATTTTTGGTATTTATTTATCTATTTGGATTTTTTATATTATTTTTTATTTATTTTTTTTTTTCATAGTCCCTTATTTTCTTCCTAATACCTCATCTTACGGAAGTTTGAGGTTTCTCCTTTTTCTGCATATTTACAATTTAAGGAGTTGTCTTTTAAATTCTTTATTCGGGTTCTACGTATATTGAAACGTAAGCCCTCAAATTTTGAGAGAAGAGGGAGTTAATTTTTATTGTTCGTTTGGTCGATTACAAAGGTTCATTATTGAAAATAATAAACCTATAATGGTTCTGTTACAATATATGTATTAATCATGAAAATTATGAACGTAATTAAAATGCAAGAAGCTATTAATATAAGAATAAAAAAAAAAAAACCTATTCAACTGTAAGTACCTTAAGCTATTCCAATATTTCTTTATAAATCAGGATTCTTGATTTTACATAAATTGACAATAAAAAGGGCGGAAGAGATAACCTTGAAAAAGAGTGGGGGTTAGAGAGACAGAAATAGATGAAAAAATATAGGTCTTGATAAAATCGTTAGGTTGACGGAGGGAGGGGGCTACCATGGCAACCTAACGTTCAGGTTCAACTTACCTTATCACTACCCTAACAGGTAAACTTTTCCTCACTCAACCTACATTCACTCTTTTAAATTTTATCTATCATAAATTACGATCTCGAAAAGTGATGACACTCCAGTTTTAATAAATATTCATAGAGCTTTTAATCTGATGGTAAATTGTGTTAATATTTTAATTTATGCAAAAGAAAAATTTTTTTTTTATCAGAAAATAAAATATGTGTATAATTAGTTTTTTTGAAAAAATCAATAATATGAGATACATAAAAATGAATTTTTGAAACGATAAGTAAAAATAACGATTCACTTTTTTCAAACCAAACGTAATTAAGTAGTTCTCTAGATATTTTTCAACAATCAAATAGATCTATAACCAAATAAGTATGTTACACAATATTGCGTAATTTAAAACAAAACGACATTCACTTACATCGGTTGTGAACCTTTTTGGGGTCTTTACACGAAAGGTAATTTAGAGAAATACCATATTAAAATATCGGCATTGAAGTCCTGTCAGACAATCAATGTCAATCAGAACGAAACCTAGATCATATTAATTCCATTAAATTTTACATCGATATGGCGAGTTCAATCAAAATCGTTTAAGCCGTTTAAGTAGAAAAATGCGTATAAAGTGTCTTTATTGAGCCTATCGGTTTAAAAAGTTGCTGTAACATCTGAGATATATATCCTCCTAAAATATGAAATTTCAGTTCTATAAAACATCGTTTTCTAGTCTAGTCTCACCACACACACAGACATTTGGACTCAGGGACCTTAAAACGAGTATTTCCAGTGAAACACAAATTCGAAATTTGGATGATCACAATACTTCCCCTCACTATATTTCATAGCTACATAAGCTAAAGTAAAAAATGTATTTACTTAGATTTAATTCTACATATTTGACCGAGTTTGGCATCCAGGCCTGCTGTACTAACTGCGTTCATTCCTCTCTCCAGCGTACTTTCTATTAATTCGTTCCAACCTCACTGATAGAACCTTTAAAGTAGACCTTTCTTTCTTACTTATCCGTATTCACTCTGACAACTGATTACCTCAAGGGAATATACTGGGTCCGATCCTCTACACGGTGTATACAGCTGATATTCCTACCTACGCCGATGACATGTGTGTTATTTGTGAATAATGATCCCGTGGCTGAATCCAAAATCCTACAGAACCATCTATCAGCCATTGAAGAATGGTGTCAAAACTGGAGAATTAAAATAAATCCTAACAAATCCCATCAATTTACCTTCACTCGTAAACCTATGACCTCCTGCCTCACCGTATCCTTTAACAAAATCCTACTTACTTATGTTGAACAGATCTGGTACTTAGGACTCCACCTCAAAAAACGACGAACATGGAATCTCATACTAGACTGAAATGACAGGAAACAGCTGGCAGATACAGATTACTACAACACTTACTCGACAAATGCTCATAACTTCCTATTTATTACAAAAAACTCATTTATCTGACCATTATCAGGCCTATTTGGAACTACGTCCTTGAGCTACAGGGGTCTACTAAACCATCAAATTCCTCTCGCATCCAATTCTTGCAATCAAAAATCCTCAATGCTCCTTACTTTTTAATCAATAGCATCATCCATAAAGACCTAAATATCCCTTCCTGACCCCATATACCTCTTTTCATCCTAAACTCCCTGCCCACCAACCCGCTAATCCGTGACCTCTCCTCCATATCTATTCCCGACAACCCGTCGAGGCGCCTTAAAAGAAGATGGCCAAGAAACCTCCTATCATAAATTAGACCTTGGAGTGCTACCAAAGAAAGTTTCTTCACAGCACTACCATGTTTTCTAACCATATATATATATATATATGTATTATATTTATAATTGTATTATTGTAGATTTCTTTAAATAGATAAATAAAAAAAACAATCTACATAAGTAGAGCTAAAATGTGCCATTAGGTATAAAAGATAAGACAGTTATTTATTCTGGGTAGATCCCGAGATCAGAAACTAGGATGGGCACACTCAGCCCTATTAAGTGGATAGCCTGAAATTGGGCGAAGACCCGGCACTTTTGCGATATTTCAACCTTGCCTCTATCTTGTATGGCATTAGTTAAAAAAACAGAACGGTCATATCTACCCCAACATTAATTTTTTATCGATTAAATAGGTTTCATGCCTACATAAATAGTATTAAAGTTTAATTTTTTTAATTGAAAGGTAATAATTACCTACCTGCTTGAAATTTACGATGCAAACTACCAGGACTAACCCAAGAAAAAATCATTTGGGATCATGGGAAAATCATCAACTGGGGACTAAAAATTAAAGGGATGTTATGTAAGCTGCCAGGTGTTGTTACCATCATTGAGCACAAACACCTTGGAAAATACTCGTATACAACGGAATACTAAAGAAATGAAGAAAACGAGAAAGGTTTTTTTTATCTTTATCTTTTTTCGCGAATGTTGCGGGAAAGGGGAAAGGCATACTTTAAAAAAAATAAAGTTAAATGTTTACATCAAATATAACTTCTAAAAAGCCCTATAATATCATTAAATATTATGAAAGTTTTAAAAAATGATTAAGATATAAAGAAAATTTACTTATTGTATATTTATTATAATACGTTGAAAGTGGAGGAAATTGTTAGATACTTCACTACCATCTTATACACATTTTCATATTTTCCTCTACATTCGCAGGGTGGCGCGGTATCAACTGTTATACCAGGTTTTGAGAAATAGCGATGGTAAAATTGTGGGAATTAATTCGGACAATGCTGGAAATCGTTACCTCATAATAGTAATACCTCTTAATGGTCTTAAATGGGGAGCCCGTGGCTGAGTGGCTAGTCTCCCACGCCAAATGTAGTTCGAATCCTAGTCCTGAAGGGCCTTCTTCAAGCATTTATGTAATGGGGATTCCCTAACAGCCTCTCCCCGGGTATGTAAGACCCATCACCCGACTGACCAGCCAACTAATTGTCTTATAAGGAATAATGACCCTACCCTTTAAAATTCCATCAAAAACGCGGCTAAGGATCTATCAGTTACTGCAGAATGTTTTAAATCAGACGTATCAAGCAAATATTTCCCGCAAGCCCTAGGATGCGTGTAAAGAAAAATCGATAAAAAATGTTTTTTTGAAGGATCGTACCCACCTAATTTGAAAATCAGAGAGGCTTTTAGACTTGAAATTTGATACTCTACCACTTCCATTATATGACTTTTTTCGATTGTTTTAATGCTACACCTGTCTCGTAGTGACTAAATTGGGTTTTTCAAAATGATAGATAAATTTGCTTATTTCTAACAAGTGATTGCGGCAATGTCACTAACCAAATGAGGTTTTTCAGCTCCAAAAAGTTAGACTCACCACCTGCCATGGTGCATAATCAGATCACCTTTATTTAGGACAATTAAGAGATATTAAAATGATTTCCAGCTATGTCCGAAATAATTCACAAACACCAAATTAAATACAAATCAACTGTATTTATTATTTTTTAAGTAAAGAATAAATTTAACTTTCGTCTTTCACAATTTTCATTAAAGTTATATGGTATATTTATTTATTATTATTTAATGATATCATACTACATTAATATGATACTATCTTGCTGGCGTCATTCCTTTACCAAGTTATCCAATCCCGCCTTCCATCAAACATTTTTGACCTCCTACAATTCAAATCCTCTGTCCATGACCGCTGTACACGCTCCAGACCTTCAGATTTATACAGTACGGCCCACCCAACTGCATATTTCGACAGACCCTTTCTTATCCGATCCTCAATCCTATGGAATTCTATACCTCCTTCCATCCGTCACTCTAATTCTCTTTCTACCTTCAAATCTAGCATATTTGATCACTTATTGAATATTCAGGGTAAATAGAATTGTAAATAAGCTTTTTATTTATTTTTTTTAAATATATTTTTGTTGTTTCTTCCCATTTAAATATGTCTATTTTATACTAGTAATTATTAACTTGTTTATATTTATTTAATTTACTCAAAGACTCTAAAGCCCTTTTTGTACATTCTGTATATTTAATTCTAAAATGACATGTCCCAGAGTAATAATGAATTTATTATTATCTTGCCGATAAGCGATATATTTTTGGATACTCCTAATCTTCCAGATCTCGACACCGACCTAAGTGTAGCCCCATCTCCCTTCACAACCAGTCTCGGAAAACCAACCACACCAATGACGTACATTTCGATTCTACAGATTTTATTCGAAGCTGATTCCTAAAGATATGAAAGCGTTTTATAGTAACCTTTTATTTTTACTTTTAAAAAACTGGAATGTTTTATCTTGAATAAAAAAAAAAAAAAGGCAACATTAAATTTAACGGATTTGTAAAAGCAGTGCGAAATTCATTTGCGGCTCAATCTGATTACGTAAGTACTTTAAGAAAAATATTTTTGATGTGACATTTTAAAGAAAGATTGGAAAAAATATATGTAAAAAGAAATAATGAAAAAGTTGCTCTTGTATGGGGCGAAGAATCTTTATTTAAAACACTTTTTTATTTATATGTGATATTAGATTCATACATACATTTAAATAGGTTTATATAAAATATTTTTGTAATAAGAAATTTATTTTTATATAATATAAATAGTGTATATATAAGTTCTATTATATTATCTGAAGATGATTGCATTATAAATAAGAACCTAAAGAATAAATATGTATGAAAAAATTAAACAGTATAAAAATTTCTTTTTTTAAAGAAATGTCTATATAAAGCGAAATAGAACCACCTGTGGATAATTGATCATTAAAAAATAAATAAATAACCATTTTTTAAAATTACTAACTATGATATATAGTTATTAAAAGATAAATAATTAACTCATTATATGTTAGTAAATGAACAGGTAAATTATTCCAGATGGAAGCTATAAATCTCTAAGTCTGGGCATGCGCTCTTTTCTGTTATGACGCGTCCCGTCTACCCAGATAATTATCGAACGTTTATCAGTCAACAACGTTAAGTATGCCAAAAGATTAGGTAAAAATGATTTCGGCATATAAAAAACCCAACTTAAAAATTAAAATGACAGTAAACAAAATAATACTTTTTAAATCTACGTAAAAATAAAACAATTTTTTTTAAATTAGTTACTATAACAAAATAATACAACTATCCAACTTATGGATACGAAAATCTGTATCATCCAATGTAGACAAATGCCTTTGACCATTTCGGCCCGTAAAAAATTTGAATTACAAGTTAATTAAATCTGCTTCAAGATGATTTTAATAAATTGTATACTTAAAAAAAAAAATCCAAAATGATAATTTCAACGTATTACTTATCATTAATTAACTATAGGTTAAGAAGTAACTTCTATCAAAAACTGATAACATCTTTTATTTTAAATATTTTGAAACATATTTAAGTGAAAAAGACCAAAGAATTTTTACAGATCAATAGAAAATAACAGTTAAGACATATTTCAATTGTTATTTAATGACCATTGTTTGACCGCTTATTTTTGGGAATTGAGGAGAAGAAGGAAGGGAGTCCCCTTTGGTGTAGTGGCTAGAATAACAGCCTACTACGCCCAAGGTCGCGGGTTCAAACCCGGCAGATGGTCGTAGGGATTTTTTTAGGGGGGGCGGGGTGGCTGAGAGGGTTACCGCGTGAGAACAGTTCGCGCGTAGTCCAGCAACCTGATTAACGAATTGAAGATAAAACTGTGGATGTAATTAGTTGACCGTTGAGAATTACTGGAAGGAATTAGTCCGGGTGGCGGTCATTAAATGAAACAACTAAATAGTTTCAACTATTTATTGTTTGCAACGTGTCGAACCCCTTTGTGGGTCATCATTAGAGCGCATGGTGGGAGAATGGAAACTGAGTTTCGGCACAAATCCCCCACCCTCCCCCCTCGTATAGCCTACGAAGGTGAGTAGGGGTGAACAAAAAAACAAAAATGGTCCTATGATTTTTAAGAGGGAGTGAAAAATCCTTGGTTATACCGTCCTTCGGAGAAAACATTAAATGGTGGTTCCGAGCTTGTGTGATGACAAGTACTCTTTAAAGCCTCAATCCTAACTAAAACTGGGTATGGAAAAGTTAGGACTCTCACTGTAGCATTCTTCGATTAGCCATTGTAGCATAAAAGTGGCGCTAAATAAATTTTTAAAAACGACTTTTTGGTAGATAAACCTTTTCGAGACAGTTGACGAATTGTTTGTTTATGCCGTTTTCAAACTTCTGATTCATTATTTTAACAATAAGAATGATTTCTTCCAAGCAGAAAGACATCTATTGTTTCGAAAGCATACTCCAGTTCATAGCCACCTTTGCAAAATGTTGTTGCGAACCATTCTCACCTAGGATATGAAACTTTAATTCAAGAAAATGGCATTGAGAACATTTTAGACAGAGAGGGAAGAAGAAAAACAAAAAATCATAGTAAGTATAAAGATGTGTTGTACAATTCGTTAAAATAAGCTTCACATCGCCAAGGACGTGACTCAAATGAAAAAACATGATATACCAAAAATATTAAATACAGAAAAACTCCTGTGAAATAGAAAAGACCCGAAGGGTGATGGATGGGCGTAGTTGGCATTGATGCGAAGGCGCGATGATCACTAAAAACTAAGAATGTAGCGCTAAGAACAAAGTCGTTTGGAAGTTAGGTCTAAAACGTGGATACTAAGCGTTCGATGTATTTAATAATTCTGGCAACGGCAGGCAGGCTTCTCACCTCGAATCCAATCGAACACCTACCGATAGTTCATGTACAGAGCGGGCCACGTGTTTTGATTAGGGAGAAAAAAATCGAGAAAGAAATCACGAGAAAAGTAGGACGAGCGAAAATGCGGAGGGTAAGGCCAATGACAATAGACTTCTACATTCAGCTCAGAATTAGTGGGTAGCGACCGGAACATAATACGGCAAGGGATCAGGATAAAAAAAATCTTAGTTTTACAGTGTTACTATATACACAGAATAATTATAAACGATGGTTATATATTATATGAATAAATACTAAACACATTATACTGTCCCCTAGATTTTGTATGACAGTTTCGAAGAATACGCATTGGGGAAGTGCAACAGTGGCCAAAAGGTAATTAGCTTTATATCATAGACAAGTTAGCAACATGCATTCAATACGTTCGTTCTAATCCTTAGAAATAGATCCGAAAGCTATATTTTGTATAACAAATTTAGTGCGCCCAACACAAGACTTCATTAACCTCAGTTGTTAAAATCTATACAAATATTATCAAGCTGATTGTTTGAACGCACCAATCTCGGAAACTACTGGTTCAAATTGTCTATTTACTGAGGAAGGCTTAGGCTATAGAACATAAAGCTGCGACCAATAGGAGCGAAGAATCAGTGGAAAATGTGAGAAAAAAAAAACGGGGGAAATTAACCACGCATTCCAACGATTAGAAACGATTTACCTTTTAATTTTAAAATAATTCCCCGTTAAGTAATGTTTTGCCGTAACTATTAATAAATCAGAGAGGTAAACATTTAAACATGTAGGAATCAAGACTTCGTCAAGACTGCTGTTCACACGGCCAACTATATGTCGCATTGCCAAGATCGGGTTAAGGATAAAATCAGTATGTTCTTCTACCACAAGAAAATAAAACTACAAATATCATTTACGCAGAAGTACTTTAAAATATATTTTTTTAAATCTTCTATATCCAGATCATAATAACAGAAATTGACGCAGACCAAGTCGCGGGCAACAGCTAGTCATAAATATAGGTAAGTGAAAGTAAAAGGGTTAAAAAATTAATAAAATTATGTTTCAATAGAAACATGTGTTCTAATAAATAATTTATTATATATTATTATCTACAAAAATCGGTTATCTGCTTATTATCACTCTCCATTATCTTTTACAATTTTGTGAACAAGATAATATTTTTTGTAAAATCGTTACCTTTCCAACGGTATATTATACAAATATGTTTGCCTCTTTTCTAGTTTATACTAATTCGTTCACCTTATATAAATTTCAGTTTTGTACTTTTCGTCACACACACACACACACACACAAACGACTTTGTCATTTGGACTGAGGACCTTAAACCGTGTATTTCCGTTGAAAACTGGAATACGAAAAATTTCATGATTACAATGCTTCCCTATATTATATATTTTATATATAAGTAATTGAAAGTACAAATATGGATACGCAAAAGTTACAAGGATAAATATGAAATATTAATCTAGCAGTATAAATATCCAATCAACTCCAATACCTCAATAAGCATAGCGATCAACATTCATTTCAAAACTGACTATATTGAATAACCACAAAAATAAAAAAAGTATAAAATAAATAAGTCTGAATAAAAAATCTTGCAGAATTTACAAAATGAAAAAAGTATAAAAGAAACAAAACTGAATAAAAAATCTCGGTCACAGCACTTCCTCTATCTGACACAGTAACATATGAAGGACTGAGCAAACAGGTTCAAATGGGCTCCACATATCACTGCAAAAGGAAAAGCAATAAATAAACGACAGCTAATGTATTCCCATTCCCTACTTCGCTCCAGACCTGAAACAAAATCACAAAGCCACTGAAACCAATTTAGAAGTACTACTCTCATAAACGGAACTAATAAAGAACATTCAGAAACTGCTAGCACAAGTACTTCGATACGAAAGTAGCATAAATCAATATAAATGTCAATCGTTAAGGAACGATTCTGTCCCAAGAGAAGAAATATGGTCATCCCTCCGTAATAAAAACGTTCCCAAATGATCAGCTATACAATCGGTGTATCAGGATCCCAAAGGAGTTGTTCGATTGAATGGCATGGAATCTCAACATTCTCCTTCACGAAAGGAATAAAACAGGGAGACAGCTTGAGCCCACTCTTATTCATAGCGTTCATGGACGATATCATTAAAATATGTAAGGGAAGAGAATCCCCAAGCGGTGGTTGGGTATCGAAATCATTCCCAGTACTGGCTCAATTCTTAGTTTATGCTGACGACTTGTGCTCATGCGGATTTCCAGGAAACCTCAAAAAGCTGTTATAGAATGAGAAGGAACTACACAGGAAGGGCATGGAAATAAATGCCGCCAAAAGCAAGGTGATGCAACTCGGAAGGACGATCGAGGACATGAATAAAACTGTAATGGAGAGTTGCTTAGAATTGTAGAAACCTACGATACCTAGGAACCTAAATAAGTCGTGATGGCAAGCTAGATATGGAAATCGGAAGTCGAATCAGCAAAGCAAATATTGTCTACTTCCAAATAATTCATTAATTATTTAATGATTCATTCCTAGATAAATTCATTAAAAGACTCACTACTGTTGAAATGAGATTTCTAAGGCGAGTATGGGAAAAACAAGGAGGGGCTGCGTCAGAAACGAAATCATAAGAGTGGATCTTAAAGTATCAACCATGAAAAGCAGGATCGAGGAACGACAACTGAAGTGGTTCATATATGGTAGGCATATATGTAGAATGCCGGAGGATAGGAAAGTTAAATGGTACCTGGAAGTAAAGCAAGAAGGGAAAAGTCCAGTTGGTAGGCCGCGAACCACCTTCAATGATTATCTGGAAAAGGTAGGAGAAAATCGGGGGATGCCAATAGCTCAGATGAAACGTATGGCTATGGATCGAGAAGAATGGAAAAAGTGGGCCGAGGCATGCTCTACGCTGAAAGTCACTAAAGAGCAAGTGAAAGAAGAAGAAAGAAGTCAAGGAACGAAATGTTTCAAAGTCTTAATAATGCACGCAATAAAGAAATAACCATGAAGCATAGGCCCGGTAATTTTCTGGAAGAGCGAAAAGAAATTGCATGAGACAACAAGAAACAGGGAACGAGTAGATAACTATCTACTCCAATAGATG
Source organism: Piezodorus guildinii (assembly GCA_023052935.1). Taxonomy (NCBI): domain Eukaryota; kingdom Metazoa; phylum Arthropoda; class Insecta; order Hemiptera; family Pentatomidae; genus Piezodorus; species Piezodorus guildinii. The sequence goes on along the minus strand of CM041292.1, from coordinate 174,516,103 downwards.
TTTTCTTCTTTGAGGTTCCATTAACAGTTTCAATTATTGTTCTAATTAATTAGGATTCCTCTACTTCCTCTTGTATTTCGTGCCGCACAGACATGTAACAAATAATGAACTAATTGTAATATAATTTATTTTAAAAGGCATGTGCCTATGTTTATTAATGAGTATCATAGGACCGTTTTTGTCTACTGACACACTGGCTTTAATTTATTCGTAATTGAACTTCATCAACATTCTACATCAACACGTGGCCTGCGGATCTCTGGAGGTTTCTGGACAATGACTATGGGATCCTCGCGCTTTGTTTAGGAAATATTTAAGCCAAAGTCATTATAACAAATAAAAAAGATATGTGAAGCTGTGTTATTTAAAAAGAACACTTTAATCTGAAAATTTCAATTTGACAAATCGCACAAAAAAACTAGATCCATAGAAGACAACACACAATTACAATCACTACACAATTTACAGAAAATATGGGATCACAAATGATTCATAAATAAGCTCTGATTTACATATAAATTGGTTTATATAAAAAATGAAGCCATCTTCAAAATGAAATTAAGGTTTTAACTAATTCATACTAGACAATTTTTTTTTCTTTTCTTTTATAATTTTTTAGGAAGTTTAACTTAATATTTCACACTCAAATATGACTCATTAACTTCCTTTTATTATACATTTATTTTCTTTCAAAATTTGTTGTTACATAGTTTTTCTACGTTTCGGGGTTCTTTTCCCACTATCAAGATTTTTTTTAAAACAGAATAAATAATGAGTGGTGTGTTTAAAAGTGTTTTAAAAAAAGTCTTGATAATGGGGAAAGAACCCCCAAACGTAGAAAAACTATGTAACAACAAATTTTGAAAGAAAATTTGTAGAATATTTTTATTTTGCTCTCCGTTATTAACTAACCTACTCTAACCAAAGAGGGACCACAACGAAATAAATGTCCATCAGTCCTGGGCGGGTTTGAAGCGGCGCCGTGTGAGTAAGGTCGCTGAGGTTACCATGCCTCAGCTTTATCCTAGTTGAGTTCTGTGGCATAGACAGCAGCACCTGTCAAATAACTGGATGGAGAACAAAGGTAAACGACCATCAAAATGCACTCTCATACCCTGAATAAAATAGTGTCTTTATTACCACGGACCTGATGATGACACAGACTTTTGGTAACAGAGCAGTTGCTAACAACTAGCCAATATTTTTATCTTGTAACATATAGCTTCTGATGATAACTTAATAAATTTGAACAGTTTGGCGAGTCCTTTTTGAGGAAAAAAATGGAGGAAATAAAGCTTTCAGTACACCCCAATATATTGGGCTGTAACACGTGAAATGACCGTTTTTAGAATCAGAGAACCATACAGAACAGTAACCATAAACTTTTTGCGATGGAGATTCTTTTTTGGCACGTGCCCAAGAGGTTGATTGACATTGACTTTTGACCTGATAGGCGTCAACTGTCAAACATGAACAAATTTTCGTCACAAATTATTACGCGCTCGAAAAAGGATTCATATCATTGAAGAATATGGAAAAAAACATATACGTCCTTGACGTTTCAACTGCTAACGTTCGTTAAGCTGGTGTGGTATCCAGGAATCGAGTGTTTTTGCCTTTCGGATCAATTTCATATGCCTGGAAACTGTGATGATTTGTGCCTAGATCTGACTGTTTTATGAGAGTCTTCTTCCAGAGCTTTCATAAGTTCTCCATTGATGCTCTAGGCCGTCCACGGTACATATTTTATAATATCGTATCTTCTGAAGAAAATTTTCTTTCATTAGAACTTCCTTGACCAAACGCATGATTAATATTATTTGCTTCCTTGGTAGCGGAATGACAGCGTTTGTACTCACGGAAATAAATCGTTTGGAAACCGCGTGTTTCTACTGACACGATTACAATTACACTAAAATATGTAGGTCAACTTCGAAAAAAACAATCATAGTTTGCTATTACAGGATTAACAAGTGTTGATTGCAGACGGTAAATATTTTGATAGGAATCTACAGACGAAAATCGGGCATTTCGTGTGTTACAACCCAATAAATACAATACTTGCTCAACGATTCATTTAATATATTATATCACAATCTTAATTATAATAACTAGGTATTTATTTATTAATAACACTTTAAATTCAGTAGCGATTTCCATCATACATTAAGACTGTAAGTTTGAATGGAATGGACTCCGAGTGGAAGTACAGAACACGTACCTTCCTTCATAGCGATCTCCTCCGCCTAAGTGGCTATTGTTCTCGCCCGGTAGGGTGGAAGGGGGAGGAGCCTTGTCTGATATAAGACCGTCACGATTCTTAAATTCCGCCCGCTTCTAGCTGTGGAGAGAAGAGTGGGGTTGAGAAGAAAAGATTTTTTTAGATGTGACCATTGTTACCGGGCAAATACCTTAACGAAAAAAACCATTCCGCAAGTATATCTTCCACTTTATTAAAAGAGAGAAGAACACTTCGTTTCTAAAGAGATGCTTCCCAAATATATTGGATTGTTCCATTTATAGGCCCTTAATTGACGATTTGCTGTAACATATAATGAATAGATAGTAATTCCATTTTCCTAACAATGGTATTTCATTGCTACATTGCCACCTTTTTGCCATGGATACGTTTTTTGGCTGGAGGGGTCAATAGTTTCTTTTGTGTGACCTTTTTAACCTTAAAAAATATAATTCTTTGACACGCTCTAGCTCTGTTGACGAATCGAAATATTGCCAGATGTTTCCAAATCATAAATTTAATGGAAAATATTTTTCGTCACACATTTGTAGCTAGGACCTACCGTTTCAGAATTATATTCGTTTGAAGGAAAAAAGTCAAGTTTTGCCTATATTTTTTAGGTGTTGGAACTTATTCGAGACGCTCCACCACTTTTCCTCATCAGAAATTTAATGCAGTATTTTTTATAACATTTATCGCTAGGAACTACAGTTTATGAGCTATATTGAGGAAAAGCAATATAGACATATCCATGGTCCGTTGTTTTCTCAGTAAGAAAGAAATTTACATTTATTTTTTTTTTTTAAATACTAGTTGACCCGACTGACAATGTCCTGTCTGAACTATGTCTAAGCGAAATCGGTCAAGCCCTTCAGAAAAGGGAGATTCATTTTTATCTACGTAGATATAGCTTTTTTCAGTCAAATTCATAATTTTTTCAGTCAAATTCATAATTTTTTCAATCAAATTCATAATTTTTTCAGTCAAATTCATAATTTTTTCAGTCAAATTCATAATTTTTTCAATCAAATTCATAATTTTTTCAGTCAAATTCATAATTTTTTCAGTCAAATTCATAATTTTTTCAATCAAATTCATAATTTTTTCAGTCAAATTCATAATTTTTTCAGTCAAATTCATAATTTTTTCAGTCAAATTCATAATTTTTTCAATCAAATTCATAATTTTTTCAGTCAAATTCATAATTTCTTGTACCCATTTTATAAAGTTAATTTAATGAGGTTTTGCTACCAAGAACTTAACATTTTTATTATATCTTGTTGTTGTTTATCCATTTAACGTCACTTTATGTTACTGTGCTTAATCCGACGGTGCAGCGGGAGTCCTAAGTTTTGCCTACCCATGTTTACTCTTAAGCAAACCTGGGTAGGCAAAACTTAGGGATGTTTTACGAGTTCCACTTATTAAATCTTTTAAGAGTCATCTGTGGTGCACAAATATAGGAGGATCTGCTGGTTTTAGACTTGCGACCTTACGCATAGAAGGCTGTTATGCTAGCCACTACTCCACAGGTGACCCTAAATGCATTCAACAAGGTGTTTGAATCTGCCAGGTTTAAACACGTGACTTTGGACATATTAATCTTTAACTCCTTGCTGAATACATCCAGGGTCACCTGTGGATTAGTGGCTAGCATAACAGCCTCTTTTAAAGGACGAAATAACCAAGGTATTTTACTCCCTAAAAACAAACATAGGGCCATCTGCCAAGTATGAACTCGCGATCTAGGGGATAGAAGGATGTTATGCTAGCCACTACTCCACAGGTGACCCTCGAAGCATTAAAAAAAAATGTTTTAAATCTGCCGGGTTTGAACCTGTGACTTTAGACATATTAATCCTTAACAACTTTTTGAATGCATAAAGGATCACCTGTGGAGTAGTGGCTAGCATAACAGCTCTCTATGCTTAAGGTCGAAAGTTCAAAACCAGCATATGGCCCTATATTTCCTTTTAGGGAGTAAACATCCATGGTTATTTCGTCCTTTAAAAGAGGCTGTTATGCTAGCCACTAATCCACAGGTGACCCTGGATGTATTCAGCAAGGAGTTAAAGATTAATATGTCCAAAGTCACGTGTTTAAACCCGGCAGATTCAAACACCTTGTTGAATGCATTTAGGGTCACCTGTGGAGTAGTGGCTAGCATAACAGCCTTCTATGCGTAAGGTCGCAAGTCTAAAACCAGCAGATCCTCCTATATTTGTGCACCACAGATGACTCTTAAAAGATTTAATAAGTGGAACTCGTAAAACATCCCTAAGTTTTGCCTACCCAGGTTTGCTTAAGAGTAAACATGGGTAGGCAAAACTTAGGACTCCCGCTGCACCGTCGGATTAAGCACAGTAACATAAAGTGACGTTAAATGGATAAACAACAACAAGATATAATAAAAATGTTAAGTTCTTGGTAGCAAAACCTCATTAAATTAACTTTATAAAATGGGTACAAGAAATTATGAATTTGACTGAAAAAATTATGAATTTGATTGAAAAAATTATGAATTTGACTGAAAAAATTATGAATTTGACTGAAAAAATTATGAATTTGACTGAAAAAATTATGAATTTGATTGAAAAAATTATGAATTTGACTGAAAAAATTATGAATTTGACTGAAAAAAGCTATAAAGATATTACCTTGGGAAATTAAGTAAAATGAAAAAAAAAAAAAACCTATTCACCCAAGTAATGTTTATTTTATTTTCTTTCATAAGATCCTTTTCCTGACTGATATAAAAACAAAACAAAAAAGAATTAGAGAAATCAGTCAGGCTTTTCAGCTTTTGATGCGATGACCAAGGGAAAGGACGATTTATTTGTATATATATATATATATGGATAACCATAGTACACATTTACTTTGCAGAAGAACTCAACATAGTGTACCCATATACTTGTTATATATTAGTTAGCCTATATTTTTTAAGTGTTGGAGCTTTTTTGACACGTTCTATATCTAATAGTGTTGCTTGAATCGAAAATTTTTCGACAGTTTCCTTATCTAAAATTTAATGCAGATATTTTGTTATAACCTTTGTCGCTAGGAACTATCTATTGTTTTCTCAGTGAGTAATAAATTTAAATTTATTTTATTCTTTAAATACACCTAAAGTAAACATTAACTTCGTAGAAAAACTCAACATAGAGTACCGGTAAACTAGTCCTACTGCTCAACTCAACTCACACTTTTAGTGAAATGAGGTGTAATCCCAAATGTTTTCATGATGTTCCTAAAACTTAATCGGCTCGTTCATGTTGGTAGGCTTGAAAAAACAAATAAGTTTTTTACCTCCTACTAAACTTTGTTTTAAGAGTCATAAGCTCCAATTATTTAGAATCCCTCATAACGCCCAAATATAAATATTTTAACTTTAATATGGAAGTTCCGAAAAAATGGCCGCTAGCTCAGTTCTATTTACGTATCGCTCTGTGTTAGTTACCTTTTTATCTGTGTGATACTGCATGAATATCCATCAAACTTTGTAAATCGTGAGTCGTAGCACTATAACATACTTTGATGAACACAAATTGAGAGGTGAGTGCTGTTTAGTTAAATAGGCACCTATAAACTGGTGGCCGTCCCAGGCTGGAGATAACGGCTAGGCTAATCCTCTACTCTTTATTTACAAGGTCTCGGTCGGAAGTGTTGTGCATTTCTGACTTCGTAACCAAGACATTCTTTTTAAAACTTTTAGTTCTCTTCCTCTAAGACTTTTTATTTTTTCTCTAAGACTATTTTTTTTTTTTTTTCTCTAAGACTTTTTTTTTCTCTCTAAGACTTTATTTTTATTAAATTAGAAATGGTTGTTTATTGTATGTTGTCTATGTATATATTGTAAATATTTAGTTTTAAGATCTTTTAGGTTAATTTTCTATTAATTAGTTTATATAAGTCTCTATAAGTGTATTTTTTTTTTAATTTATTTTATTTTTAGTTTTTTTTTTTTTTTAGTGTAGGTCACTATATAATTCAAATAGATCTCTTTATATGTTTATTTTATTTTTCATTTTTTTTTTTTCTTATTCTATTGAGTTATGGATCTCGATAGAACATTGTCATGCGATGAATCAGGGGAAGAGACGCCTTTCTCTGAAATAAGCGAATCAGACTCGAAGTATTTAACGCGACGCCAAAAACGCCACAGGAACAATACTGGGTCCGGAGGAAATTCTCCTAACAAAAAAAAAAATAAATCGGCCAAGTCCAAACAACAGCCAAAAACAATACAATCGCCACCAAAAACTCGCAGCACCACTGCAGCCAACCAACATGAACCAACAGCGCCATCTACTTCGGCCGCTCCGTCTCCTACTAATGTACCTCCTTCATCTATCGTTAGCCATGCCGCTACAGTCAACACTGCAAATACAGTTCCGGGACCTCAAGGATTTTCCGATCCCGAGCCACCTCCAATATTTGTAACAAATATTAGTAATTTTTTGTCGTTCGGTAAAGAAATCGCCAATCTAATCGGACAACCAAACTTCCAATGTTTCTCCCGATCAAACGACATAAAAATAAACACATACACGAAAGAAAATTACAAGAAACTCGTGAGTTATTTGAGTTCAAAAAACTACGACTTTCATTGTTATCAACTCAAACAAGAAAAATCATATCGCGTGGTTTTACGCGGACTCCATTCATCCACCCCAACTGAAGCCATTAAAGAAGGCCTGGAAGAAATTGGACACCACGTAAGGAACATTTCTTCAGTGACACACCATACACAAAAATACCCCTTGCCACTATTCTTCGTAGACCTCGAACCAGCCAGAAACAATCCAGAAATATTTCAGGTGAGAAGACTGGTCTACTCATCTGTACGATTCGAAGAGCCTAGGGTAAAGACGACAATTGTTCAGTGTACCAAATGCCAAACCTTAGGACACACGAAGTCCTACTGTTATCACCCACCTAGGTGTGTCAAGTGTGCCGGCCCACATGCCTCTGAAACGTGCCAAAAAGCTCGAGATGAGCCAGCTCAGTGTGCTCTTTGCGGTGAAGGTCACCCAGCCAGCTACCGGGGTTGTACAGTCTACAAAACCCATCTTCGACAAAGATCTCACTACATTAATGTGAAAAGAGATGACCAAGAGACACGCACCCAGGGACCAGAGTTGAACAATTTGTCTGCCTTCCCTCAACTTCAGAAGCCTGTAACTACCTTCGCTCAACAGCAGCCTACCACATCTACAGTCAGGGATTCTACTGCTGAAACCAGAAAAACTTTCCCCGACGTCACCACCATAAAGAAGAAACAGACTACTATTCAGGCGCCTCTAAACTCCCAAATCAGGCCTCCAGCCTCCCACCCTAAACCACAAGCTTCCCGTCAACCGATCCTTCCCCATAATCTGCCCTTACGTGTCAAACTACCCCCAGAGCACCCTAACAAAATTCCAGAACTACCTTCTCTTTCTCCTAGTCAACCAAAGCCTCAACCTCCAGTGACCCAGAGGACTGAACACCCTCGTACCCCACGGCGGGCTCAGCACTCAGCCAACACTCCTGATCAAATAAGTTATCCTTCCCACGACGCTTATCCACATCCGTTTTCCAACCCAGATCTATCCAACATTTACTCCATTCTAAATTCCTTTCTCTCAGATCTTAGAGATACCATCCAACCGCTTATCAATCTTCTAACTAGAGTCCTTTCCCAAATCCCATTCAATCTCCCACTATGAGCGTAAAGCCCCTAACTATCCTCTTGTGGAATGCTAATGGCCTGCATAACCATCGTGACGAACTGGACGTATTTCTACACGACAAACACATAGATATAGCACTATTGACAGAAACACACTTCACACGACGATCACATTTTTACATACGTGACTACATCACTTATAGATCAGACCACCCAGACAATACTTCCCATGCCGGGTCATGTATCCTCATTCATAAATCCTTACCTCATTCCTTTATTCCTTCTACTCCATCTGACGCCATACAATCAACCTCAGTATCCATTTCAACTCGTCCTTTCCATCTTACAATTTCAGCTGTATACTGCCCTCCTGGTAACTCCCTCTCCTATAGTCAACTTGAAACCCTGTTCAGATCCCTAGGACCGCGCTTTATTGCTGGAGGAGACTACAATGCGAAACATCAGCGATGGGGTTGCCGAACATCCAACTCCCGTGGCAATCTCCTTTCTCGAGTCTCCACCACCCATTGTTATACAATCCTTTCGCCAATGAACCCGACATACTGGCCTACATCCCTCAAAAAACGTCCTGATATCCTAGACATATTTGTTTCCTCTCAGATATCTTCTTCCCAATCCACAATCAAATCCCTAAATGACCTGTCATCCGATCATAGTCCGGTTCTGCTTTCCTTGCATTCAAGCCTTGTTCCTAAGCCCACCATTCCCACTCTGATTACAGGACGAGTAGACTGGGACGGATTCAGATATGACTTGGAAAACAAACTTGACTTAAAAATACCACTAAAGACTAAACATGATATTGATAAAGCTGTTGAAAAACTTACTGACTCAATCAGCAGTAGTATACTTGACAACACTACAACCATTAACACTACTAACTCACAGGAGACTATCCTGCCACAGCACATTCGAATCTTATTAAGGGAAAAACGCAGAGCAAGATCGAAGTGGCATAGGACTAGATACCCTTCAGACAAAACTTATTATAACAAACTTACTAACAGACTAAAATCAGAAATCAGAAAAGTTAAAATTCAAAACTTACTCAACTTTACTGAAAAACTAACTATTACAGACAGATCGTTATGGATGACCACAAAAAAGTTACTGAAGTACAAAGAATGTAATCATCCACTCCTAACTGAATCCCATATCTGGACAAGATCTGATGAAGAAAAGGCCCAGATATTCGGTCAGCACCTTTTTAAAACCTTTAATCCACATCCAGATATTCATAATCCCGGTCACATTAAGTTTATAGAAGCAGAACTAGATATCCCACTCCAAATGGTTCTTCCTCCTAAAGCGTTCCATCCTACTGAAATATCTAACATCATCCAGAGTTTACCATCCCGCAAAGCTCCTGGACATGATCTTATAACTTCCCATATTTTAAAACTCCTTCCTCGAAAAGCTATCCTATATCTTACTTACATATATAATTCCGTACTCCGTTCCACATACTTTCCTGCTTCCTGGAAATTATCCATTGTCAAAATGATACCCAAACCTAAGAAACCGCCTGAAAATCCATCTTCTTACCGTCCCATCTCACTTTTACCAATCATGGGTAAAATCTTGGAAAAACTTATACTGAAACGCCTATATCCCATCCTAGATACTAATTCCATAATTCCTGATCACCAGTTTGGATTCAGAACGTCCCACTCCACTATCCAGCAATGTCATCGTGTGGTGGACGTTGTCTCGTCTGCATTAGAGCGCGGGTTGTACTGCACGGGAGCATTCCTCGACGTAGAGCAAGCCTTTGACCGAGTCTGGCACCCGGGATTGCTTTACAAACTCCGCAATTTCCTTCCCCCTACATATTTCCTTATCATCAAGTCCTACCTCACTGACAGATCCTTCAAAGTAAATCATAATAATTCCTATTCATCCATTTTTAATCAGTTTGCTGGTGTTCCTCAAGGCAGTATCCTGGGACCTATTCTTTTCACAGTTTATACAGCTGATATCCCATCCCATCCTAACACTTTCCTTTCTACCTACGCTGATGACACTTGTGTGTTATCAGTCAATACTAATCCAACTATTGCCTCTCAAACTCTCCAATCCCACATCAGAGACCTTGAAGTGTGGTGTCAGAACTGGAGAATTAAAATAAATGCGAACAAATCCAATCAAATTACCTTTACCCTTCGTCGTAAACCTATGACATCCTGCCCTACTGTTTCCTTCAATAATACTCCTCTTGTCCCGGTTGAACAGATCCGATATCTAGGACTGCACCTTGACAAACGTCTCACTTGGAACCCTCATACAAGACTTAAACGACAAGAAACTGCTCGACGTTTTCGACTACTTCAACACTTACTAGACAAACGTTCTAATCTTCCACTTAACTACAAAAGACTCATCTACATGACTATCATAAGGCCGATATGGACTTACGGAGTAGAGCTTTGGGGCTCTACTAAACCATCGAATTCTTCCCGTATCCAATCCCTACAATCCAAAATCCTTCGTAAAATCCTCAATGCTCCTTACTTTGTCACGAATACACTAATCCATAAAGATCTTAATGTTCCGTATGTTGCTGATTTGGCCCGATCTAGATACCATTCCTTTCATGGCAAACTCCATTCCCACCCTAATCCTCTAGTTTCAAACCTTTCTTCCTCTTCGATTCCTGACAATCCTCCGAGGCGTCTGAAAAGGAGATGGCCCCGAGACCTTCTAGTTTAAATAATTTTTAGAGTGCTTCCATTGGGAAGCTTCTCTACATGTGTTTCATGCCTTTATATATTTCATCTAATTTACTAGTTGTATTCCTGTATACAGTTGTAAATTCCAATAAATAATAAAAAAAAAAAAAAAAAAAAAAAAAAACTTTAATATATTTTACTACCTAATTTATACTTACTGTTAATGTATTTATTACTTCTTTATTTCATTTATTGGTATTTATCTCAATTATAGGTTGTTGTTTTTTGTATATATATTCTATTTTATGTAATTTTACTTTATCATTGTTTACTGTATATATATTGTGTGAATGGGATCTCATATCACTATTACTAATAGAAACAAATTGTAATATATCTTTAATAAATAAATATTTTTAAAAAAAAATGTATACTTACATAATTTATACTTTTAACAAACGAAAAAAACAACACTCAATTCTGTAAAATTGGGGATTAGAGCTATTTCTATTTCCTCCTATTTCTATTCGATAATTCTACTGATAGAGTGATTATATTTCAAGGCTAATTCTATTCGTCAGACATAAAAATCGTTTTCATAAACAATATTACAGCACTCCTTATCGTCTCAAACAGAGAAAATGCCTGCAAAGGTCACTATACTAAAATCAATATGAACTCGAAAACTGCTAACATGGAATTGCCATGTTCACAGGTACGATGAGCCAACCAACTTTTACATGTGAACGGACTGGATATCTATAATGGGACTTGGACACCATCAGGCTACTCCACTAAATTCTTGGTAGATACAGTCATCATCACAACTCTAATTACCACAATACTCAAAAGTAAGAAACTATAAATTCACATGGACTCCCAAATTAGTCAAAACTTCGATACATGTTCGTACAACTTCTTTTAAGATAATAGCGATGTATTTCATACACTTACAATAAAGATATTATCCGATATCAAAACCACAACAGCAACAAGAATTTTATTCTACACCTAAGTCAACTAAATACACTACATGTAATAAAGTCATAGCAGTATTACTTACGCTATCGAGAGATTAAGTAAGATACAGTCCATGCAATCGGAATGATTAAGCAAAATCGCTTTATTTCTTCATTAACACATACACACATTGGGATCACTTGTAGCTGGGTGGTTAGCGTAACAGCCTCCTATGCAAAAGGTCACGGGTTCAAACCCGCAGGTGGTCCTAGGATTTTTTAATGTGAGTAAAAAATCCTTAGTTATGCTGTCCTTCAGATGGGACGTTAAAAGGTGGTCCCGAGCCTGTGCGATGTCAGGTACTCGTTAAAGATCCCTATCCTAATAAAACCTGGATAGGCAAAATTTAGGACTCCCACTGTAGCATCGTCCGATTAGCCATAGTAGCATAAAGTGACGCTAAATAAATAAATAAACAAACAAACATACACACATTTATATATTCTGTTATTATTTACTCCTCTTTCCGACAGTTTATTCGTGTATATAACAGACCTCATACGGTTCAATTTTATTAAAAACCCAGTGAGCAATGTTGAATACTAACTAACATAAAGTAAGGCTTATTCCATATATCAATAAATACTATCTTAAACCACAATTCACAACCTCCAGCCATTTGGTCGGAAAAAAAAACAAAAAAAAACCCTAACAAATCAAATTGCAAACATTGTGTCACCCTCTCACGCTATTACTTTATTAACATTCCAGTTATGCACAAATCATATTTTATTTACTTCATAACTTTTCACCTGTATTTTCAAGTACTGAATATATCAGTCCTCATATAAAAATAAATTAAAACGCCCTTTCCCAAATTAAACTTGGCACTATATTCATTGATCATATCACATTAATTTAGTGATATGGAATGACTCCTTAAGAAACTTAGGCAGGTAAAACTTATTTAAATATTTTCTAGCTTTTTATTTGATTCACTAGACCAATACAGCTTTAAAGATAATTTTTTGGTAATAATTATAAATTGTAATACTTTGAAATTGTCTTACAATTTATTATGACGTATTTATATGCACGAACAAACAGAAATAAAATCAATATGATTATTTATTTTCTTTCCTGAAATCTTGATACAAATCAGTGTAAAACAAAATAATTAATTTTCTACATTTATATATTTTTTTTATCTTTTTTTCTTTTTTTGGGGGGAGCGGCGTGGTCTAGTGGATAGAGCACTAGTCTGCTGTGTTCCGGGTCCTGGGTTCGAATCCCGGCTGTGGCAGAAAAATTATTTATTCTGTTAATTCAGTCGGGGGCCGACCCTAGGGTATGGAGACCCTCCTGGGGCAGACCCAGCCTCTATAAAGTGGGTACCCAAATTAATTGGGGAAAAACCTGGCGGCTGAGCGTGATTAAGGCCTAATCACCTCATTGCACTGCCGTTGGCCTAGAAACAGTACGAATCTCTATATGCACTGAGCCCAAGACCCTCCATGGGTTGTAGTGGTACAGGTTTATTTTTTTTCTGGTGGTGTGTTAAACACACATGGTTTCGACTACATCGTTAAGAACGAAATCCGAGATATAAGAGCCAGTTTCGTTTTGACATTTAAAACAGCTTGTTTCATTGGACTCAAGGAACATTAAAACGTGTATTTTTATTGAATTCGTAAAACCTCTAACTGCATATTTCGTTTAAGTATAAGTGAAAGTTAAAAAAAAAAAAAGTGTGGGTTAAGAAATGCAAATGAGCATACACGCATTTATTGACCTACTTATTTTATTATTTGCATAGTTTATCAAAGGCCGGTTTTAACAAGGCAGTACTTCGTGATTGGGCATTAATATTAATAACTTTTTTTTTTTTTTTTTTATGCAATCAAGGAAAAAATATACATGATAGAAATTAAGTCCATAAATCAATCTAAAATAACTAATACAAACCATAAGCTTTTAATATATAATTTATTAATAATTAATCCTCTAACACTGTTTTAAAACAAATTATTTTAATGTCTTCCTACACCATTTATGCACAAAATACTTTGAATAAAATAATTTCTTTCGTAATCAAGACTGTATTTTTTTTTCAAATTAATTTGTTTTGAAAACATTTCAATGGCGCGAATATTAATTGAAGTCTGTCGACCGGTATAACCTATTTTGTAAAAAACTACAATATTTTTTAAAAATTAAAATAATTATTTTATTGCTAATTTACTAGTTTGATAAAATAAATAATGAAGAAAACATTTAGTTTACTTAGGTATTTATAGCATTTCCAAGTCAATTGTAACCTTTTCCAAGTCAGATGTAACTTTTTCCATTTCAAATGTAACCTTTTCCAAGTCAAATGTAACCCATACCATTTCAAATGTAACCTTTTCCAAGTCAAATGTAACCCATACCATTTCAAATGTAACCCTTTCCAAAGCAAATGTAACCATTTCCATTTCAAATTATACCTTTTCCAAAGCAATTGTCACCTTTTTCTTCAGTTCTAGCCTTTAATATTCCTTTTTATTAATTGAAAGATAATTAGTTTAATTAAAACTATGACTTTTTTAATAATTTTGGCATATCCTATCGCCATTTATTTTGTTTTTTAGATATTTGATATCGAGTTCTCTTTTTTCGAGCTAAAATTTAAAAAAAATTAATTATCGTCTATTTAGTTTTAAGATAGTTATTGATTTTGAGTTTTTAGTGGGGAGGGGTAGTTAGTAATGTTTTTAATTGATATAGCAGTTGATAATTGTGTTTTCGGGTCTTGTGATAACATTTGTGTTTTTTATCTCTCGCGCTTATTTTAACTAAAATTTACTTTTAATGTTTTTATTGATACAGGGATCGATAATTGTATTTTCGGGTCTTATAATTACGTTTTTTTAGTTTTATTTTTTTATTGCTCCTTTATTCTAGATATAGTAAATTCGAGATTTACTTTTAATGTTTTTTATTGATATAGGGATTAATTAATGTGCTTTCGGGGGGCTATGATACAAATTTTCAACTGTGTTTTTTATCGCTCGCGCTTATTTTAACTAAAATTTACTTTTATGTTTTTTATTTTTACAAGGATCTATAATTGTGTTTTCGGGTCTTATAATTACATTTTTTGGGTTTTATTTTTTTATTGCTCCCTCGCATTTTAACTCGAATTTACTTTTTATGTTTTTTATTGATACGGAGGTTGATAATTGTGTTTTCGTGGGGCTATGATTACGTTTTTCCAGCTGTATTTTTTATCGCTCTCCCTTATTTTATCTAAAATTTACTTTTTATGTTTTTTATTGTACAAGGATCTATGATTGTGTTTTCGGGTCTTATAATTATGTTTTTTGAGTTTTATTTTTTTATCGCTCCCGCGCATTTTAACTCGAATTTACTTTTAATGTTTTTATTGATATATGGATTAATTAATGTGCGTTCGGGTGGTTATGATTACGTTTTTCCAGCTGTATCTTTTATCGCTTATGCGTATTTCAACTCGTATTTATATTTAATATTTTTTATTGTTATAGAGGTTGATAATTGTATTTTTGAATTTTGTGATTGCGTTTTGTAAGCTGTATTTGTTTATCGCTCGTTGGCATTTCAACTTTGCATTTACTTTTAATCTTTTTATTGTTATAGGGATCTATCTATACTTGTGGGGTTTTAAAAAAAAGTTTTTTTGGACTGATTATTCTATATACGCGTTTCAACTTAGTGTTAATATTATTTGATAGAGTGTTCTTTTTTATGTTTTTGTTTTAGGGGGTTCTGATTGCGTGTTTTGGACTTTATTCTTTTATGCGATCAGGAATTTCTACTTACCGTAGATATTATAAAATAAATGCAAGTTGAAATCCGCACGAGTGATGAAAAAAAATTCATAAACGTTTTCATAACCACCCGAAAACGCAAGTATAGCTCCCTATAAAAATAAAAAGATTAAAAGTAAATGCAATATAACATAATATCTACGGTAAGTAGAAATTCCATTTATATTTATCCCTAGCGCATAAAAGAATAAAGTTCAAAACACATAATCAGAACACACAAAAACAAAGAAAAAAGAACACTCTATCAAATTATAGAATAATATTAACACCCAGTTGAAACGTGTATATAGAATATCAGTCCAAAAAAAGTGTTTTCATAACCCCTCGAACAACAAACACAAGTATAGATCCCTATAACAATAAAAAACATATAAAGTAAATTTTAGTTAAAATAAGCGCGAGCGATAACACAGTTGAAAAATATTATCATAGCCCCCCGTAAGCACATTAATTAACCCCTATTTCAATAAAATTAAATTCGAGATAAATGCACAGTTGAAAAATACTATCATAGCCCCCCCCGAAAACACATTAATTAACCCTATATCAATAAAAACCATCAACATTAAATTCGAGATATATGCATAGGAGCGATAAAAAAATAAAATTCAAAAAACGTAATTATAGGACCCGAAAACACAATTATCAATCCCTGTATCAATAAAAAACATAAAAAGTAAATTTTAGTTAAAATAAGCGCGAGCGATAAAAAACACAAATTTTATCACAAAAACCGAAAACATAATTATCAACTCCTATATCAATTAAAAACATTACAAGTTAATGAGAGTTAACATGCACGCGAGCGATAAAAAATACAGCTCAAAAAACGTAATTATAATACCCGAAAACACATTAATTATTTCCAAAAACTACCCCTCCCTCTAAAAAATCAAAATCAATGACTATATTAAAACTAAATAGATGATAATCAATTTTTTTAAATATTAGCTCGTAAAAAAACAGAACTTGATATCAAATATCTAAAAAACAAAAAAAATGGACGATAGGATGTGCCAAAATTATTAAAAAAGTCATAATTTTAATTAAACTAATTATTTTTCAATAAATAAAACGGAATATTAAAGGCTAAAACTGAAGAAAAAGGTAACAATTGCTTTGGAAAAGGTAACATTTTAAATGGAAAAGGTGACATTTGAAATAGAAATGGTTATATTTGCTTTGGAAGGGTTACATTTGAAATGGAAAAAGTTACATTTGACTTGGAAAAGATTACAATTGACTTGGAAATGCTATATAATATTATATCTAATATTGATAAAGAGGATAGGATTTGATGTGGGCGGCAGGAAATTCGGACCCGCAAAACATGCAAGGATTTCGGGTGCTAAATGCAGGCTAACCACCCCTTGAACCTTACAGCCAACAAACATATTTCTCTTATACTTTATTTAAAAACATTTTGCGTTAATAGTAATCAGAAAACTTGCATTATAAATAATACATAATTAAGTATTAAGCAGGTAACGAATTCAGCCAATAATGCTGTGATTAAGATTCAATTTATTTCCCAAGTACTTAGAGTGAAGGTTTCAAGGACGGTTTTTCTCGACTCCACTCCATTGTTCCATATTTAAATGATTTATATTTATAGTATTATACGCGCTATAAACACTGATTACAACAGTAAATGTACTTATTTAAACTCTTTTCCCCCTAAAAAATACAGACAATTATGGACATTTTTTGCACCTTAGAAATTACAAATCCATTAATGACATTTATTTAGATTTAATTGCGATTTATATGTATTATTAATATTTTTTTAAACACGATTTACCTAATTAATATACATTTGAACCATAATGTATTTAATAACCAACGATTAAATTATTATTGTAATGACACTGTATACAAGAATGTAGTCTATAGTTTCGTTCTTTCAGTTTTCCACTTTAGTTTATCTAATCCACCTCAAAAAATCCACAAATGTTTTTACCCTCGTTGTTACAAGTTTTATTTGTTATGGAGCGAGCTGTTGGAACATATATCGTTCGTAAGTGACCCTCTTAAAGAAAGAAGGCTCTTTTATCTGTAAGTTAAGAGGTGGGGTGGGAGGGGGTTCAAGAGAAGGCGTTTAGGAACAAAGACAGAAAAGCCAGCCGTAAGAATTTAACAAATGTGGCTCTAGGAGTGATATGTGGTATAAAGCATTATTAATGGAAGACGTAATCGGCTGCACGATTCGCGTATTCACATAAGTGGGTGTGGGTTTAAGTACGTATATTCCAAAAGGATAGTGCCTATTCTTTAGAAGCTATTTATAAATTTTTAAATCAGTTATAAATTCTAATATGGTGTAAATATTATCATAATGTTGCTATAAAAGCTATATATATGTCTCTATTATTTAGAACATTTAAAGAGTAAATAAAGAGATGAATAAATATATGTATAGCTTAAATATATATATATATATATATACTATTTTTTTTTCCATGTCAGTCTATCAGTCAGTAATTACGTTAAATCCCATATTTAAAAAAAATGTATATACAAATATATATATATATATATATATATATATATATATATATATATATATATATATATATATATATATAGTTGTTAACTTAATATCAATTTCCATAAACTAGTATAGTTTTGAGATTGTGAGAAATATTGAATAAAAAGGTTTCAATTGATTAAAAATAGACATGCGGTGCTTATAAAGTAATGGCATACTGTTGTGTCTTTGTTAAGAACGATGCACGCAAACAGCGAAATAACAATAAATGGAAAAACCTATAACATACTTCGTTGTGAAAAAATATTTTTCATGAAATAATCACACCAAACTGAAACTCCATACGTATACGCTGATAACTAGAAATTATTAAATACAACGAATTCCGAATCGAAACGATAACCAAGGATCAACTAGTCTATATTTATCTAAGTTGCGTTTTAACGAGGCATCTTATCGGAGAAATAGTCGGGAAGACCTTGAAATTTTCCTCGAGACAAGTTCAAGAAAGTAAATTCTGGATGTATATAACATGAAATATTCTATTTATAGGGGTTTCATTAAAACACGTAAACATGAATCTTATGAGAACAAATATTTTTTTGAACCAACTGGAAAACCTCATAAGCAACAAAATCGGTAAAAACTACCAGTTCAAGAACAAAGTTCATCAAAAAACAAAACTGGATGTAAACAAATATTTGTATTTTATAATGCTGATTTAATTAAAACATTTTAGGCAGAGGTAGAGTATTATACTTTTTGAAATTCATTTTATAATTCTCGATGGTAATTATACTAACCTTGAATTTCTTATCATCTAGAATTTCTAATTTATACATAACATTTTTAATCTTAATCTATATAGATGAATACTTTAGAACCACTTAATCTCACAAACAAACATTATATTTATATTTTATGTAACATTATGTTTTATATAATTTTAGTGCCAGAAGCCCCCTCGCAGATATACTTCATTTTAAAACTTTTAAGAACTCCACAATTCCTTAAAATGTATGCAAGTTGCAGAAAAAGGAATAATTCAGTAACGAAAACGAAAAATTAAGAATTTTAAATTAAAGGGATAAGGAAAAAATTTATATATAATTTTAGTGACATTGTATTAGGTATGTTTGTGTTACTCTTAAAAAATCTGTTTAAACTCACTTTATGGAAATACAGGAATAATAAGACTAATAGTTTTACTTTTATATTGATGAAACCATTATCCAATCCTAATTGTAACAATTTTTTTTCATTTCCCAAGTTAGATGTTCAAGTTTTCATTTCATAAACAATATACTTCTCTACTTATACACCTATTAATGACATTTAAAGTAACAAATTTTAAACTAGATACATAGTACGTCATAAAAGTAATCTTAAAAATACAGATTAATATGAACAACTAAAAACAGAACAAGTGTAATTAAGACAAAGGATAAGGAAACCTAACAAATATTCTGTTTCAAAATAACAATGAATTTTAACAGCTCAGATGTTAAGATAACTCAAATACTCAGTAAAACAGAATTCAGCATAAAGTAAAGTTCTAATATCAATAATCAAAGAGGTCATATGAAACTCGGTCCTTTGGTTTTCAACAAATTATTAATTTTTATAATTTTGTGTTTTCTTCAAAAAATAACGATATTAATTTAATAGGAATTCAGATTAAATTTTTGGTCATACTTAACCCAAGTAAATACAAATGAATAATATTTAATCACCTTATGGAGATTAAATATAATAAAACTTTTAGGTGACATTATTTTTTAAACATTGATACTGCCTTAACAGAAATCATCTGAACATTTAATAATATTTACACCGACATACTTCCTAATACTTGTAGATAAGCATTAACTATTAATACCGCAATGTCTTTCTATTTAAAATACACTAAATAACATTGAACAGGTTCAAAGTTAGCTCTATTTTCAATCAAGTATTTTAATAAAAACAAAATAATAGTGCTACATGTTGGCTGGTGAAAAAAAAAACTTCTTATTGAAGATAAGCTATAGCAAATAACAAAAACTCATTTAAATACAGCAATTAATAAGTACCTGAAGTATTAGCTTGAAACTTACTAATATATTTTGAAAACAATACTTTGGAACACAATAATGTTATTAATATACAAATGATACAAAGCAATGAAACATATCAAATACAGTTTGATCAAACAAAACAATAATACCATTTTCTAAAAATTGTTACACCACTTGATGTTACAAACATTAGAAATAAATTGACTGATCAGTAACTTGAGACAGGATATAATGATAAAAAGTCTATTCCAGAACTTAGATTGACTAGTTTTAACACAAGTTTCTCTATTGGTTGATAATGGGCCCATACAATAAAGTAATTATTAAATAAAAAGGAATATAATAAAACAACGGAGTCCCTGAACACAGCAGCCATCTAACGTAGAATTTTATGAACTATACTAAGGACACAAAACGGTCATAAACGTTTAAATTATATATGCCGAATATTAGGGTCCAAAAAAACTTCAAACTACTCAAGGAAGTCTTTAAAGTCAACCATCGACTTGAAAAGAAATGTCACTTTAAAACATGACGTCCTGATATCACTATCAGTAACAACAAAACAAGTAACTATTACTAACACAATCGTGTTTATCAAACTATAGATACTTTTTTAACGCATATTGGCATAGTGTGCTTTAAACAGTATGCAGTTATTTTAAACTTAGATGACAAATAGAAACGAAATAATCGAAGTAGTATTATCAGATACGAACAAGTAAGTTTCAGTAGTGAAAAATGGAATCAAAAACTTGTTTATTTTATTGAATCTAGCCATATATTTACAATATACACTATGACTTATAAATTCAACAAAAAATAAGTTCATACAAAAAAATACTTAGAATTAAATTACAAATACTTTCACTTACTAACCTGGACTCAGTCTTTACTATCGTCGTCTTCAGTCTTATGTTGCAGTCTTCTCGTATGGCACATGAGGCCTTAAACAGGTGCTACACGCACTTTCACATTAACTATCTCATCACTTAATCATAAAAACAGTTAGATATTAGAAACAAACTACGGAAATTAAAAATTGAAAAATAAACACAGTTGATACCAATTCAACGGCCATCTTAGTTTACTTAAGACAACTAGCGCTCATTGGAAGAAACTTGCACTATCATGTAGAATTGCTTAGAAGGAAGTTATCAATTAATGAATTATTTTGATTTTTAATTAAAACGTTAAAGCAATGAACAAAGAAATATTTTTCATACAACCAGAAAAAATATTTATACTGATAGCTAGTCTTTTCATATGGAATTTCTTAACATTCTTAATCAGTGCCAGTTTAAACATTGTTACTTTTAAATTAAAATATATTTCCAAAATTTAAAAAATGCACTATATTCATTTATATCTGTCGATTCTAATACAATTTTATATGACCACATTAAATAATTGCATACAGATAAAGTATTAAAGCTTGTTTTCAATTCAAAAATGCTTTAAGATTCTCAATATTCTCCTACCATAAGCTCTTAAAAATGTTTACTAAAAATATTTATCACATTATTACAATTGTTACAGTGTTCTTTAAATCTAATAGTGATTTTTTGAGCTTTCATCTAAATAAAATT
Source organism: Piezodorus guildinii (assembly GCA_023052935.1). Taxonomy (NCBI): domain Eukaryota; kingdom Metazoa; phylum Arthropoda; class Insecta; order Hemiptera; family Pentatomidae; genus Piezodorus; species Piezodorus guildinii. Next base: position 174,494,558 of record CM041292.1, on the reverse strand, counting down.
TGTTTCAGTCAAAACAATTTATTTTATATTTTACATTTAATATAACGTTTGGCATTATAGGGTCTTTTGTATTTGTGAAATATTTTTGAAGTTCATTTTGGGTATAAAAGGCCTAATTTTATATATTTTTAAATCATAAGTGATTAATGCCCTTTTGATTTCATTTCTAAGGTGACTGCATTTTATACTATTGATCTATTTTTATATTCTAATTAAATATGACCTCTGGATTTTTAAAAATATTTCCCTCTGTTTCTGTTACATTCTTTTTAATTTTTGTAAACGTCTGTTGAGATTTTTGTTTAATTTTTATTTCTTTGTTATGGTATGTATTTAATTGGTTTTATTGTTGAATGAGTTATATTATCCTTGTTTTTGGATAGGTTTTAAACGAGGGATTCATTTTTTTTTTATTTTGCTATATTAGATTTTGTTTATTATTTTTTCTGGGTAGAAATTTTCTAGAAGTATTTTCTAGACAGTGTTTTTAATTTATTTTATGTATTCTACACATTGATTTTTTTTTTATAAATTTTTCATTTCTTTTTTTTTTTTTTTTGTATATATAGGTGATTGGTGCAGTAATTTAGTTACACATTACTAGTCATCTCTTTTTTTGTTCATCTTGTTTTATTATTATAATTATATAAATGATAAAATATATATATTGTATTGTTATTTGACATTTCTATAATGAATTTCATAATTAGTATAAGAATATATAAAATAAATTAAAATCACTATTTAGAAAATGTTACCCGAGAAAAATATTAAACAAAATCTGGAAGATATTTAAATATCAGTCTTATTATTTTCTACATCAGGTATTACTTTAAACAAAAAAAAAATAATAAATATATATATATATATATATATATGGTATTTAATAATAATAATTAATAGATTAATTTTAAAATAATAAAAATTTTTAGTACAATAGCATCACCAAAGTTTGTTTTATTAATAATATACATTACATTAAACGGATTTGAATTCATCATGTAACATCCTCCTAATAGTAATAGATAATTTTTTTTTTCAATATGAATTTATAAATGAAGCAATGTCCAGGAAGGCTGTCTTCAGGGAGTGATAGCATCTTCTAGCCATCTTAATCTTATACTTAATATATCCATTAATCCATCCATACTTATTAAGGTAAGCTATGTTTAAAATCTGTTACCTGATGGACTCCACAGGAATCCTGTTTTGAAGAAGTTGACCTTAACATTAATAATTTTTAGCTCAGGTTAGAGAATTAAGTTAAACTGTAGGTTGCAGCAGTCATTGCCAATGACCAAGTTGAAGGTAATCACAAGAACCATATTCTGGATGCCCTGGAGGTTTCTATATCAGAGATGTTTGTTAATTCATTTAACATCACTTTTATGGTACCGGTGGCAAATCGGACGATACTACAGTAGATACTACCAGGTTTTATTAGGATAGGGATCTTTAACGACTACTGCACATCACAGAGGCTTCAGACCACCAATTTATGTCCCTTCCTAAGGATTTTTTACTCCCATTAAAAAATCCTGGGGTCACCTTCCACGTTTGAACCAGAACCTTTGACATTATCCTAGCCACTATACCACAGGTAACCCCATATCGGATATGTTATGGCTTCATTATTGTTTTCTTCAGTTAAAGGTAGAATCCAAGATGCATGAAAGTATGCCAAGGCTGATACCTTGCTCATCTGGTAATTCACCTGATATGTGATTCCGATTTTTAACCACATTTCTCTACCTACAGTTGAAATGGCCTTTCTTAGTCCTATGTAGACTTCATACTCTTCTAATATTTAAGATAGGTCTATACTCCATATGCATCCTGTCAAACAAGTTTCCCAACATTCCATTGTTTAAGTCAGTAATTTGAAAGTCACTAAGCCTAATTTATTTATTTTATTTTAATTACTCTCTTTTAGAGCTGTTTTATCCAATAACTATAATATAAATTATATTTTATATTATAGTTATTGGATTATTTACTTCTGGAACTATTCAATGATGCAGGATGATTAGGGCATTTCCCATACAGGCACCCTCATAAATGTCAAGTCATATTGTGGGAGAAGATACTAAACCTCAAGTGGAACAAAAATATTCATATGGCCCATAATCATTTTCTTAATGATTAGGAAGGAAAATCAAATTTTCAGTTTTTTTTTCTCTTATCCATCGTTTTCATCAGAAAAACTCAAATATATCTACTTGATGTGCACGTACAGGAAAATAATTTTTCTTGTTTGTTTTGTTTATTTATTTAACATCACTTTATGATACTATGGCTAATCGGATGATGCTACAATGGGAGTCCTAAATTTTGCCTATCCAGGTGGAAAATAATTAGTACCAAATGAAAGAATAGTAAATTTTCCAGAAGATTAAGAAGTTCAATCCTTGAAATGGAAAAGTAAGAGTGGCGCGTCATTCATAATTTTTTTTTTTTTCATACCCTCTGGTTTTATTTTCAAACAAAATACAAATACAGATGTAATATGTATAGATGTCATTTTGTCCTTCTATTACCCGGAGGTATTCTAAAGAGGATTGCTATATGCGCTGCATGCACTAGTAATCTTTCAAGAGCTTCTATGCCTTTATTTATCAATTGCAAAATGGGAGGGACCATTCTTCAGGGTTCGTCATGCATAAAATTAAATTTCAATAACTTTAAGAACATTCAGCAAATAGTTTTACTGAGAACAACTTTTTATCACTTATTTCATACAAATAGGATGGGTAATTTATTCACTTAATAATTTACTACACTAAATTTTAGATACAGAGCTATAAATTTTAATTTCCTATAACGTCAATAATGTTTAATAATCTAGGACATATATTGATATATCAGGATATATACCAAATATCATTTGTGGTTACAAGTTGTTATAGCAAATTAAAATTTATAGCTCTATATCTAAAATTTTGTGTGGTAAATTATTAAGTGAATAAATTACAATAATAAAAACCCTACCTTCATCGTCCAATCAAGGGGGTGAGAATTAAAAAAAGAAATTTGTACTTAATATGTACCTCATAAATGTCTAGTCATATTGTGGGAACAGATACTAGATATCAAGAGAAGCAAAAAAGTTCATATAACTCATAATGTGAATGTCAATGGTTACGGAGGAAAATCAAATTCTGAGATTTTTTCTGCCGTATATGGTTTTCATCAGAAATAAGATCAATCCATATAAGAGAACTCCTACAATAGACAAATGATACTTAGAAATCAGAGTTTTCCTTCTTAATCTTCAAGAAAATTTACTATTCTTTCATTTGGTACTAATTATTTTCCTGTACGGGCACATCAAGTAGATATGTTTGATTATATATCAAGTAAGATATATTTGGTATATATCCTGATATATCAATATCACCAGGATCTTCACTGTATAGTATAATAAACTTATTTTAAGTATTCTTGTAACCACAAATGATATTAAAATACTTGCTTAAAATCAGTGAAGATGGGTTTAAAACTAGAGAAAAAAACAAACTAATTTACAAGAGAATAACGTGAAGAGGTGACTCTTTCCTCAATATGTTGCTCATTATAAGAGCCACTTTTTTTAACTTGGAGGTTCCAATGTAAAAATAATGCTATTTGTAAGTTTCTTCTAGAGGATATGTCTAGTTTTGGTCTTATGATTTACCCTGAAAAGGAAAGGTTATCTCAACTGGTTATTTTTGATGAAATAATAAAATTAATTAGCACTAAAAATAAATAAACAAATTCTCATTCTGTTAATGCTATAAAAATGATTTAAAAAATAATATTTCAACATTAGTATTCAGACGGAACATTTAAGGAGTTATACAGGCCATATATTTAAATTAGATCATTTAAATATACGCCCGAAAAGGACTAATTTGCTATTTCAAAGGATATGCCCGATTTTCATATTTTAAGGACTGTTTTAATTTTTGTTTTTTTCATTCTAAGTTAAAGTCGCCATTCTCGTTGAAAGGATTCTTAACAATTGACATTTATTGTAACCAGGATACGGATCAAAATGGAAGAAAACCTCCATTTTTGACTCGATTCTCCTTTTAAAAGGATACGAATCGAAATAAATCAATGGTAACTAGGATTACCACACTAAAAAGGACACTTTTTAATATAGAAACTCTCTTCCCGATGCAAGAAGCTGTCCGAAATAACTTAAGTCTAACTGTCTATATTAGGGTGGGTGAGGTGGGTTACGCCCGAAAAGGACTAATTTGCTATTTCAAAGGATATGCCCGATTTTCATATTTTAAGGACTGTTTTAATTTTTGTTTTTTTCATTCTAAGTTAAAGTCGCCATTCTCGTTGAAAGGATTTTAACAATTGACATTTATTGTAACCAGGATACGGATCAAAATGGAAGAAAACCTCCATTTTTGACTCGATTCTCCTTTTAAAAGATAAATAAAAATAAATAAAACATTTTTTAAAAAACAGATATATTTATTTACAAAATATTTAAAAATAATTTTTCAATTAACAATATTGAAATTATATTATTTATCAATAATTTCATCTTGAGCCCAACCATCTTCTTCAGATAAAAATCGTCTCTTGGCAGCTGTATTCATGTATGGTCTGAGAACCCATTCAGGGTTGGCTGTTTCTATTGTATCTAAGGTACCTAGTTTTATTTCGTATAGCTTAAGAAGAAATCTTGGTCCTACTTCATTTAATTCAATATTACCACCATCTACCTGTAATTATGAAAATAAAATTAATTAAATAACATAGACAATAGTAAAATTACATTTAAAAGTGGTCATGAATGTCCAATATTCTATGCCAGTTAGTTGAAATTTAAAAATGAAGATATAATAAAGCAGTTAACAGGATTAATATGACTTATTATCACAAACAAATAAAAAAATTGTTAACTGTGAAAAAAGAAGAAAAAAAAATGTTTTCATTGTTATATGAATTTATATTAAAAAAAAGTAACCTTATGGCCACACTCTCCACACTATCTGTAGTATCTAAAGGTTGGTCCTTGCTATTAGTACACTACTGATCTATTGCATCACTACTGGTTACCAATGTTGTAAATATTTAACTATTAAAATTGTATTCATTAGGATTATTTTAACCACTGCAACTGATTACATTACAGCTAGTTTAGACCTCCTAATGTCGACTGCAGAACATGAAAGAATCAAGGAAAATAGAGGAGACGATGTATTAGTAAGAGAGGACTTGGAAACTAAGTTTATCTGTCAAGAGCCTTACTGCAGCACGGCTGTAGGCTGGCAATTAAATTAATGAGAAGAGAAATATACTCCTGGGTGAAGAGGAATAAAACAAACTGAAACCTAAAACCCAGCAAAAAAAGAGTAGAGGGATAAGTCTCCTTACACTGGTCTATTAAAATATCATCTTGAAAAGATTAAATTAGAAGAAAATTCCACCAGTTGTACAGACAGACACAGGTCTAGAAGATGAAAAGGCAGAACACATTCTATGTGATTATGAAGCCTTTACCTTTCACATACTGCAGCATCTAAAAAATGAAATAATAAAAACTGAAGAAATTACTGGAATTTTAACCTGAAGAAATTCTTAAGTAGTGATAAATTCCTTTTGGATCTCTAGAGAATCAGAAGGGCTTTTACAAAAGATTCAAATTGTTTGAAGTGGAAAAGGGACTAAAACTGATCCAAGCCAGGATATAATTGAAACATGCACGCTTGAAAGGAAAGCAACCCTCAAATCAATATTTTTCTGTAGAATTTGGGAACTTTCAGTAGTTTTAATTAATACTACTTCAATTACAAATTTTCAATCTTACTAGCTAATTTACCCTATATTATTACATTCCTCCCAATTTTTTAAATTCCAATAATAATCAATTTAAATACTGAGAATACATTATAATAACAAACATAAGACAAGGGAGATGACCTGGTTTAAAACAATAGCAACGCAGTGAGCTTATGACGCAGGGTTCAGCTATAGTAATACCCAACTAAAAAAATATTAAATGTATCATTAACCATAATATCTATAATACCTTAATAATTGATAACCTCTAAAAAAACATATCTCAATGGAATACTGATTATAATTGTATACATTTCACTCTTTGGAAGAAATCATCAAAAAGAAGAAGAAGAATTTATCAAAATCTAAATAACATAATAATGGTCTGAACCCATATATAAATATCGTCTTGGCATTATTTTCAAATGTTAATTTTTTCTTTTCTTAAATGACATTAAAACTGTATAATTACTGGTTCAGAGTTAATTTAGATTGTCTAACTAATAAAAACAACTTGGAAGAAATCAAATCAAGCTAAAGCAGCACAAATAGAAGCAGAAAATATTAGGAAACTAAAGTTATACCTTCTTGTATGTGTGGTGACGAAATGCGATATAATCATCATGATTGGCAAATGTTATAACACGCTTGCTTTCTTCTTTAGGAACAGGAAAGAGAAATTTTAAAATGTTCATTACTCGAAGACCGAGTTTGGTTTTAAAGTTATGAAATATTAGATGAGGATATTGCTCAGAAACAGTTCCAATATTAGGAATATCATGCCTCATTGTAACATCAGAAATATTGAAATATGCCGTTGGTCCGTAAGGAAGATGACAAATTACCATATTGTCTGGAACGCCTCTATGTTCATGTAGAACTATAAAATCTGTAACATTGTTGGCACGACAGGCATGTATCAGTTGTTTCATTTCATAATTACCCCTATTCATCCTTTGAGCATTAGGAAATATTAGTCTAACTTCTTTTGCAAACATCTTCAGCCTGGATGAAGGATCTCTTGAAGTTGTAATCATAATTTTTGGATCAAAACACCCAGCCCACCTGTACTCATCATCTTCGTGACTTGCACAAGTTCCTCCTTCTTCAGTACCTATAGCAGCTGCCAATTTCGGACCTTCGTCTTCCCATTGCAAATTATCCACCAGAGTTAAGGCCTGCTTTCTCAAATTAGTGTCAATAAGAGTTCCAGATTCGAGACTTTTTTTTATTCTATCCTTTTTATCTTGGATGGCTTTCTTTTTATCTTCGATCGCTTTACGATAAAGATACTCCCTCCGAAGTCTTGCCTGCCTTCGTAACATATCAGAAAATAAATTAAACAGCTAAAACAATAAAACCTGTTTTACTTATAAAAGGTCTAACACAAGTAACACTTCTTCAAACACTACTGTAGTCACATGTTTACAACGTTGTTAGATCCAAAGAGATTATTTTACTTTGGAGAACATTTTGAACTAATGGCTCCTAAACAACCTGCAATCAAAACTCATCCCATATCCAAGAAAGCGAATCAACGAATGGTACAATATTTACGTTGATCGTAGTAAAAATAAAGTTAAAACAAAATTTTAAAAGTTAGGAAGATAATCTATATATTTCGAAGAAAAGCATAATGCAAACTATTACATGACTAGGAGAAGCTTTTTTAACATGAAACTGAAGTTTTTTTTTTTTCTCAAATGTATCAGTCTCATATCAATAACGATTTTTATTTTGCTTTAAATTAAATGTAACCTTGGAAGCAAAAAAATTACACTATTTACTTCACGCCAGCCTCAAGTTTAAGGATAAATTTTGTTCCTTCAAAGCGAAACCTTTATGATCTTGTTATCGTTTTAAAGAAAAAAGGAAAATATTCACTTAAAATATATTTATATACTTTTTCTTGCTATTTTATAGTTCCGTCATTCAATATATCCTTTTTTTTTTTTTTTTTTTTTTTTTTTTTTTGGAGATCCCTGTCGAATTCAACTTCAACGTCACAAATTTACATGTTATCAAATATAAAATATACAACAATGAAGTTGGTTGTTAATGTGCCGTTGGATTTTTATTAGTGCCTGCGGTTTATATGTTTCTTAAAAATTGCTTTAATAACCACCATTAATATATCATAGGTAGAAATAATCGGGAGTCAGTCGTGTTAGCACGACTCAGTCTTAGCCGAGTCTTTTTGTTTGATACGAATCAGTCTTAGTAGTCTTATTTTGTTTGATACGACTCAGTCTTAGTAGTCTTATTTTGTTTGATACGAATCAGTCTTAGTAGTCTTATTTTGTTTGATACGAATCAGTCTTAGTAGTCTTATTTTGTTTGATACGACTCAGTCTTAGTAGAGTCTTATTTTGTTTGATACGACTCAGTCTTAGTAGAGCCTTATTTTGTTTCATACGACTGAGCCTTAGTAGAGTCTTATTTTGTTTGATACGACTGATTCCCGATTATTTCTACCTATAATAATTTCAACAGTCGACCTCCATTACATACATCTTCAACACTATTAAATTATGAATCTTGTGTTGATCAATATATTTTTTGTTTTCTCATACTAATCTTGTTACAGTTTCGTCCTGATTTTTTATATTCTATTGTTCGTTAACACATTGTATAATTATTATCTTCTTATATTCTATTGTTCGTTAACTAATTTTATTTATATTATCTTCTTAGTTTGCTGTTTTTTTCTTTTTCTTAGTAGCTATGTATCGTGTTTTTTCTTAGTCTCGAAACTAACAAGTTAGACCAGATCATCGGCACATATTAACATGAATTTTCGTATTCGTGTGTTTCTCTTCATTCATTGTACCTCAAATAAACTTATCTTTCTGTTAATTATATGGTCAGTTACATTTTTACCATTTATAACTTATTTAAACTTCAGAAAGAGCTTGAAATGATAGGGTGACTTAAAATATTGGATCATCTGGAAAATAATGTAGGATTTTGGTTTAAAAAGAAATATTTACAAATGTTAGAATTGATAAACTCCAAAATAGTTTTTCTTAATTCCATTTGTCAATTAAATTTTTGTCACGTAAGCTGTGGTCTTGGTGTCTAAAAAAAAAAGATAATTCATAGAAAAAAGGTCCGGAGAATCGGGCAGATTTGGCCGAGTTTCATAATGAAGCTCCAACAGATTATGTAACGTCACAACAAGACATGTGGCTGTTCCTTTTTCAAAATGCAACAAAACGAGCTCCATTGACCAAAGATGTTTTTATTATTGCCAATTTCTAATGTATTGCATTAATTTGGTTACAATACGATTCGCCATTGATGGTTTCTTCAGGATTTTAGAACCTATTGCATATCAAAACAAATGAAGCCCATCAAACGGTAACCATCATATTTTTTTTTATTTGGAGACTTAAAGAAATGTAGGGCTGTTTCTCCTTCTACCTTCCCAATTCTGTACTTTCCCAATGTTGACACTTATACATAATAATAATAATAGGCTTACCGAACCCGAAGGTTCGATGCCGATACCACCATATTCCGTCTACACAGACTCGTCCAATGTTCTCCGTTCAAGCCCAAGCCCCCAAGATCAGCTTTAACGCAATCCTCCCATCGACGCTTCGGCCTACCTTTCGGACGCCTACCAGTCGGATCAGCAAATACCAACTTTCTCGGAATCCGTTCCTCACCGAGCCCAACAATTTTACTCGCCCATTTGAGTCTCCACGACGCTATCAACTCAATTATATTCACAGGATAAAAGTTCCGCAATTCCGCGTTGTGCAACCTTCTAAACTCCCCAGTGCCCTCATCTCTCATCGGACCAAATATTTTGCGCAGTACATTATTTTCGAAAACCTTAAGCTGTTGTTCATCCTTCAAAGTAAGCGGCCACGTTTCACATACGTAAAGAACAGTTGGAAGAATAATAGTTTTATAAATTCTAACCTTTAAGTTTTTAGATAGAAGCCGTGAGCTAAGTTACTTAGCAACTGAATAATAAAACGTATTTCCCACCTTTAACCGGGACTTTATTTCTTCCTGGATTTCATTTTTTCTTGTTATTATTGAACCTAAATACTTGAATTTCGAGTTCAAAAGTATGCCCTGATATATTAATATCACCAAGATCGCCACCGTTTCTGCTACTAATCATATATTTCGTCTTATCGGTATTTAATTCGAGTCCTATTTCTTTACCGGTATTTATTAACACACTTGTATTTAGTTGTATGGTTTCAATGTCTTCACCTAGCAGTACCAAATCATCGGCATATCCCAAAACCGGAATCTTGTCACCCATATTTAAGCCTTTCTTGGTACCCATCATCTTTTCTATGACATATTCTAAAGCTATATTAAACAAAACATGCCTCCAGAAGTCTTAACGATTGACACTTATACATGCTAAACATAAACAGTTTGTTATATTGAGTAGTATTTAAAAGAAAACTCAAAATCCAGCATTATTTTCAGGATTAGGCAATACAATAATATTGACTTGTAGACTATAATATAACTGTCTAAAATGCTACTGACTAGTTAAAAGCATAAATGTGCAGGTTCAAACCCGCAGGTGGTCCTAGGATTTTTTAATGGGAGTAAAAAATCCTTAGTTACGCCGTCCTTCGGAGGAGGGACGTTAAAAGGTGGCCCCGAGCCTGTGCGATGTCAGGTACTCGTTAAAGATCCCTATCCTAATAAAACCTGGATAGGCAAAATTTAGGACTCCCACTGTAGCATCGTCCGATTAGCCATAGTAGCATAAAGTGACGTTAAATAAATAAACAAACAAACATAAATGTGCATTTTAAGGACTGTGCTGTGGAATATGGTGAGTAATATGGGTTACAGAAGGAGGTAGCAATAAAAAATATTAGAGACAATTTTGTATTAGTCACAATGAACATTATTGCTATATTAATACATATTATATAATTATTTCTTATCTAGACAATTTTTTTTTAATTTTCTTTGAACACAACATTATGTTCGACTTCATGTTGTATATTTTTTATTTTTACATGTTAATAATAATAAACTAAACTATAACTAACTTTATTTTATTAATAAGTTAATTAAATAGATTATCTTAAAACTATGATCAGTCTTGTGATCTTGATAATCCGTACCTGTTTATATTTATATACTGTAACATTATATATATTATAATTATATATAATAATTATATTAAATCTGACATTATATATATATATTATAATGTTAGATTTAACGATAGTTTATTAAAGTGAAGAAGCAGTTTAGTAAGATGTTTATCACAGAAAGGAAAGACATTAATAACTTTTGGTATTAGGAAACCCCAAATTTGGCTTTATTTAACTACTCCAAAAGTTTTAGTATAAGGAAGCTTTTATTTTCAGAAGGAAGATTTATTTTAGGAAAGAATTTGTCTTTCCCTTCGACAAAATAAGATCTTTGCAAGAAAAATGTTCTATCTAGTTTAATATACTACTATTAGGAATTAACTTACTTTTTATTTCCTATACATACGATAGTTTTTTAATTAGTATTTATATCTCATGAAAGTATCTTATGAACTAAAAAAAATTTATCTCAAAAAATTAAAAGTTGAACATTTGAGCAGAATTGATCAAAATAATAATTGCTTGTTCCTCACAGCCCCATTCAAAAAATGAAAATAATAAAATGAAAAATAAAAACTATTATTTTGAATGATATATTTTTATTATAATTTAACAATTTTTCTATTATTACATGGCAAGCCCTGCTGAGTGTGGAGTCAGCTTGGAGAAGTCTCAAGGATAAAATGTACTAGGTAGGAGACACTTACACAGTTCCCTGGCTCCTCTTCTCCCCTCTCTCTCCATCTTTCTCTCTCTCTCTGTATTGCATTTATATTATAAAATTCATCTTTTAATAAACAGCGTTCTATATGAAACATAGTTTTGAAAACTGTGTCAGTATCTGTAACGTTTTAATAACAAATCTCTGATATCCTTATTGAGATAGACCCTTCTCACATTTCTGGATTAATTTTTCCTAAGCTGTTGGGAAAAGAGATAGTTAAGAAACTCCTCGAGATAGAGATAGTCTGAAAAGCCAAAAGACAACAGAATACTAGATAAGGGGCAAGGAACTGATATTTTTAAAAGTGTCAGAGATGAACAAAGGAGTTTGAGCTATGCTTTTTGTTTTTTACAATCATTCTCTAAAAATAAAATTATTAATCATAACATTGTGGATGTAATTAGTTGACCGTTGAGATTTACTGGAAGGAATTATTCTGGATGGCGGTCATTAAATGAAACAACTAAATAGTTGAAACTACTTAGTTGTTTCATTTAATGACCGCCACTCGGACTAATTCCTTCCAATTAATCATAACAGTTTACTAAGATGTTAGTAACAATGGATGAGTTTTGAGAAAAGAATTATTCTTGGAATAACTCTTTCAGCCGACCAACTTAAAAAATGGAATATAAATATAAAGATGGAAATAAAGTGCTCCTGAAGCTCAACTATACACTATATGGTAGAAATTTTATTTTTCATTAGAATTTGAAATTTATTACTAATGAAAAAAGAGATATTTATAATAAACCTATTTATAAAAACATATCAGATGATTTCATCTTTAGTACTACAACTCTTAATGAAAAGAACATTATTTTCACATTCAAAAACAGTTTTATTTTATACAAGATGCTTCCATTATTACTTTTGTTTTTTTACTGGAATGATGGCTATGAAGTTACTTCTTGAATCTTTTGCATCATTTAATTTTGCTACCGAACCCAAGATAACAGTAAAGACATGAGGCTAGTACCATATTTCTTTTTAATTAAATCAGCTCCCTTTTCTCCAATCATTATCACTGGAGCATTTGTGTTTCCACGAGTTATTTTGGGCATTACAGATGCATCAATAACTCGTAAATGTGATATTCCATGGACTTGCAATTCAGGATCAACTACTGTGGTTTTGTCTGATACTGGACCCATTTTTGCAGTCCCGATTGGATGATAGATTGTTCTTGTGTGGTATTGTATGTAGCAATCTAGATAAGTATCTAAGCTAATATTGATTAGGGGAGCACATGTGGGAACAGTTCTAGTGACTAATTGTGGATTGTATCTTTTTAGAGCATTAGTGCTCATAAAATTAATAGCTTCTTTAACTCCTGCTACAGTCCTCTTAAAATCATTTTTTCTTCCATAATAATTAGGGTGAATTAAAGGTTTATCAAAAGGATCAGGCGAATTAAGTTTAACAAAACCTCTACTCTCTGGATCTAGCAATGTCAATCCAATAACTACAATGGGAAGGTTATCTCGATTTGGAGTTAAAGTTGTTAAATGAAACTGAATTTCAGGTGGTAAGGAATCACTTTTTTGCAAGTTAAAAAATGCCAGTGCATCTATGCCATTTGTTGTGAGAATTCCTGATTTATTTTTTGCGTATTCTAAAATTGCTGAAGAATTCAAAAATGTGGAATTGATGATATTCACTTGTTCATTGACCAGAAATTGTATTCCCAATAAATTGTGATCTTGAAGATTTTTCCCTACTGGAAGATCAGCTATAACAGAAATATTATTTTCTTCTAAATGTCTTCTGGGACCTACTCCAGAAAGCATTAATAATTGGGGTGTATTTATGGCACCAGCGGATAAAATTATTTCTTTAACTGCAAATACACGACGTCTTCTCCCTTTATGAACGAACTCTACACCTATAGCTTTTTTGGTGAATCTGTTAATTAAAACTTTTGTTGCATGGGAGTTTTTGAAGATGTACAAATTTTTTCTATTTCTGATTGGATTAAGAAATGCCTTAGAAGTACTGCATCGGTTTGGTCCATCTACAGTAAGCTGTGTCACACCTATTCCATTTTGATTTATTCCATTGTAATCTCGTTCAGCCAATCCAAAGTCTTTTCCTGCATTTATCAAATCATCCCTGAACCTAGATTTGTACCTAGCATAGCCAACAGACAATGGGCCTTGGGTGCTATGAAAGGGCGATCTTTGGAGCTCAGGTGCAGTTACATTCTCCGATCGAAGGAAATAAGGTAGTACACTTCGATATCCCCATCCTGGGTTTCCTGCACTTTCCCACTCATCAAAATCGGCTCTATTACCTCTTACATACATCATTGCATTTGTTGTACTTGATCCTCCCATTCCTTTGCCTCTAGGATAATCACAAACACCTCCAGTACCTAGAAAATGTTAAGTTTTATCATTTGATATATATTTTGCTTATAAATCACCATAATTAAGCTAGAATTTTACTAAATATCAAATAGTTGACCATGAATATTAAGGATGAGATGGTTCAGGTGGTGGTAAAAAAAGATTAGAAAATAATGAAAAAATATTTATTATCCACTTTTTCTTATTTCATTTATTATCACGTGCATCTTCATCAGGGCTTCCAGGCAAGAGTCAAAGTTAGCAGTTGCTTCTTGACTATTGCCTGGAAAGCCTGATGAAGACCCAAAATGTTGGTCAAAACATTAGATAATAAATTGTTTTTTAACTGTTTTCTTATCTTTTTTTGACTGCCACCTGAACCATCTCAATTTAATAATTTTATTCAATTAACTTTTTATCTTTTAACAAGATAGATTGTAAATTTTGTTGGGGATGTCAATTATTACTTTATGGAATCATAATAAAGATTAAAACTGGGAAGAGAACAATACGATTGTGAATGAAAATAAAAACAATCTAATGAATACATCATCCATTCTAATAAATGATGGTTATAATGCGGTGTTTCAGAATGTTTTAGAGATTAGTATGTTTGCTGAATGATCCACCGCTTTCCATTCCCTACTCTTTGGAGTCATATACTGCCCTTACAGTGTACCCTTTGATACAGTATTTGAGTCTACCCTTTACAATCTAATCTCAACTCATCACAATTCCATCCTCATGGTGAGTTTGAACACCAACCTATTGTTGCTTTCCTCATACCATACCTACTTAACTAACCTCTTGAACTCTTTTGATCTCTATATCAGATGTCGATAACGACACCCATGCATCACCTCAATCAGGATTCATTCTTTTTTTCCCATTTCACCCTAGAGAACCTCCTTGGCTTTATTCGTGTATCCCATACCAATGGCTATGGACCTGACAATATCCCAGTTTAACTGATTCCTTCCATCCTTTCAATCTTATAACATATTTATAATTTTTCATTAGACCGTGCCACCTTCCCAACTTCCAGGAAAACTGCTCTTGTCCATCCACTGAAGAAAAATTTAAATCCAGTATCCCCCAATGATTTTTGCCCAACTTATCTCCAACCAAACCTATCTAAACTTTAGAGCATCTGGTCCAATCCCATTTATCTCTCTTCCTCGTGCTAAATAATCTTTTGAAACCTTTCCATTCTGGTCACTGGCCCGGCTATTTTACTCATCTAAATTTCTCAAGGTCTCCACAAGACCATAGACCAACATAAAATTAATCTCCTAGTTTTGCTTGACTTCTCTAAAGCCTTCGATTCTGTCGACTATTATATCCTTTTTAAACTCCATACACTCCCAGTACCCACAAGCGGTCTTCATTGGTTTCAATCAATCATCATCCTCACCGGCCGTTCCCAACATGTTGTAGTTCCCAATAAATCCTGCTCTGACACTCTTACCCCTAGGCTCCTCTTCATCTCTAGATAGATAGTTTGACAAGTCCTTTCTAGCCAAAGTTGCCTCTCTTTGGAATTCTGTCCCTCCTGAGATCCGTCATGCACAAACTGCTTCCTCCTGTAAATCAATCCTTTTCAACCACCTTTTTTTGTCCCAATCAAATAGACAATACCCTCAAAATGCAGATGTTAGAAATACAGATTTTGCTGTTTTTATATTATTTTAATTATCTCTAATGAATTATCTATTTTTGTTTATTTATTTTATCCTTGATATTATTAATAGTTTGATTTGTAAATATCTACATAGTTTATAACTTCAATTTATTATTTTAGTTTAGCTTTTGATGTTTAAATCTTTGACCGAGTCTGCCACTCAGGACTGTTGTACAAACTCCGTAAATTCCTTCCTCCTACATACTTCCTAATCATCCAGTCCTACCTCTCTGACAGATCCTTCAAAATAAACCACAATTGCACCTATTCATCTATTTTTACCCAGTCTGCTGGTGTTCCTCAGGGCAGCATTCTGGGACCCTTCCTTTACACAGTTTATACAGCTGATATCCCAACCCATCCTAACACATTCCTTTCTACCTATGCCGATGACACTTGCGTGCTGTCAGTTCATAATGATCCTAGTATCGACTCTCAAACTCTTCAATCCCACATCAGAGACCTTGAGGTATGGTGTCAGAATTGGAGAATTAAAATCAATTCCAATAAATCCCATCAAATTACCTTTACCCTTCATCGAAAACCTATGACATCCTGCCCTACAGTTTCCTTTAATGATATTCCGCTTGTCCCGGTTGAACAGATCCGCTATTTAGGACTCCTGCTTGACAAACGCCTTACATGGAATCCATATACAAGACTGGAAAGACAAGAAACTGCTCGACATTTTCGGCTACTCCAACACTTACTAGACAGATGCTCTAACCTTTCACTTAACTACAAAAGACTCATTTACATGACCGTCATAAGGCCTTTCTGGACCTACGGAGTTGAGCTTTGGGGCTCTACTAAACCATCAAACTCTTCCCGTATCCAATCCTGGCAATCCAAAATCCTTAACGCTCCTTACTTTGTCACGAATAAAATCATCCACAATGACATATGTTGCTGATTTGGTCTGTACCAAGTACCACACCTTCCATGAAAAACTCCACTCCCATTCTTATCCATTAGTTTCAAACCTCGCTTCCTCTTCAATTCCTGAAAATCCTCTGAGGTTCTGAAAAGAAGATGGCCTCGAGACCTTCTTGTTTAGACTCACAAACAAAGAGTGTTGCCAATGGGCAGTTTCTCTTCATGTGTTATAAAATTTCAGCATATTTACTTCATGTATTTTTTGTACAGTTGTAAATTTTAATAAAAATATATTAAAAAAAAATCTATGACCACACTGTTCCGGTCATTTAACTTGTATTTTCATTTTATTCTTAAGGGACTTTACTCTCTGGATAATAAAGACATTTTTCATTTTCATTTCATTCCTATTATTAAGATGGATGATGTACTATAATTCTTCTTTTGGCTGTATCTGATCGTATAGAGTAATAATGTTTTGCAGGATTCAGTAATAAATAATACATTCTTATCAATTAGTGCCCTTCAGGAGCTGATAGAAATAGATCCAAAAAAAGATAATAAATGCAATTTTTTGGAACTACCTCTGTCTAAGAAAAGCAGTCGGCCGAAAATACATTAATATTTTTTTATCATTGGATAGTGAGTCAATAACAGATATTATATGCCTGGGAAATAAATTTCTTAATTTAAAAAAAAATAAAGATAATTCACACCTCTTGTATTTTGTACTTAAATATTTACAATCCAGTAATATCAGATTGTTACTTACTAAGACAAGCCTTTGGTTGGTTGATTGTCGTATAATTCCAATTGAAACGGGTTTGTGATAGTTGCTGATAGAATAGTGGAACATCTGTTACAAAATTCTCGTCTCCTCCAGCCTCGATCAGCAGTACGTTCCAGTTTGGATTTTCTGTTAATCGATTTGCAACTACACATCCTGTAAATGTAAAAAAACAAAACAAAAAAAGTTTAACAAACTGATAAATGATTACTGATTGATTATGAGGTCCTATTTAATGCTTATTTAAATGTGCAATGTAAAACTTTCATGACCACCACCCGAACTATCTCATCCTTTTTGCATAAAAAACTGTCAAATATTTAATAATGTGAGAATAGTTTATTGTATATAGATATTGAGGAGAAGATAATTCGGGACGCAGTCATCAAAACACTTAATTAAGCAGAAACTTAATTTAATGTGCCAATGTTTCTGCCTAAATTTTAGGCCATCTTCAAGGCGATTGAAGGAGGGAGATCGCAATAATGCGATTATGTTATGTAAAGATGGCCTAAAATTTAGGCAGAAACTTTGGGACATTAAATTAAGTTTCTGCTTAATTAAGTGTTTTGAAGGCTGCACCTTGAGTTATCTTCTCCTCAATTTAATATTTTATATAAGTCAGATATTATAATTCAATCAGATAAAGGATAATCATGTCCTTATTCTCAGAATCATCAATTTGGTACCTGTGGTTAGCTAATTGTATAACATTTTTTAATCCCATATAGTCTTCATGAATTATTTATATTATAATTATCATGAAGTGAGAATGGTTGACTGTGTGTACTTATTGGAGAGAAGTTGATTCCGGGTGCAGTGAAATGTACACTCAATTAAGTGAGAACTTAATTGAATGTTCATTTGGCTGAACGTGGAACTAACTTCTCTCCTATTTATTATAATTAGTGTAAATTGATACTGATTTACTAAATCAACCATAACAGAAGTAATTATACTTATACTTATACAGGCGTTCCAACTAGGGTTGCCTTACAGAAGTAATTAAAACCTTTATTTGTTTTCTGTTTTTTTTTTACATTTTCTGCTATATTTTGCTTTTACCATTAAGTATTAACAATGTAGAAGAGAAATTCCGATTTGGATTTGCTGCTCAACTTTGCTGAGTTGCTATGCGTACACAGCATATCGCATCAATCCTGAAGACAATTTTTAAGGACAAATAGAGGGAGATTCTGCCAAAAAGAAACACTTGGACATATCGATGGGCCTCTTGGACAAATCGAGCCTAGCCTCAATATATATGGTGATGCAGGATTCCCAGTGAGTCCAGGATTATGGTCTCCATCACGTTTTGTAACTGTTTTCTTTCGAATTCATACCTCTCCAAAAATGAACCCGTATCTACTGGGATGGTCCCCCTGCTTCCAAACCAAAGTCCCGTGACTGAAAATTTTCTTTCGCCAAACTCCTCGCGAAATTTTTCTTGTAGATAAGGGATACATTTCGAGTAAATGTTTTCCATCTCCTCTTGAATTCTTTTGCCTTGTTCCCTGTCATTTGTCTCGTATCTGATAGTGGGATCCACTATCAGTGCTTCCTTTTCTGTGGTACTAAATGCCAAGATGTCCACAAATCTAGTTGATCCCTCGGTATCAAGACAAAACATCTCTTGGAAACATTTGAATTTTTTCTTTTCCAATAGTTCTTCTATCTCCTTCTTTATACGGTTGTGCCGGTGGGTAACCAGAAGCATGTTATGTGGACATTTACCCAACACATGTTCAGGGGTTTCTGACTCTCGACCGCATCTGCGGCAGAGGGGTCCAACTGCTTCATTAACCTGGCACCTCGATCCCGGGATTCCACGAATTGATGCATAGTTTATGTTTAGTTTAAGTGCGTTGATCCACTCCGATCCTGTAAGGATCCTTCGATCAAACATAAACCTATTACCGCATGGGCTGGCTTTGAAATGGATCACGCCTATGCCCTGCCACTTACATTGGCTCCATTCCTCGAAGAACTTTTCTCTTAAGAATTGTCTTACTTTCTTTACTGTGAAAGGGGCATCCATAGTATTTCCTTCAATCTGAAATAGTTCTGTGCACTCGTGGATCTCCTCCGTTAAATTAAAAATAGTTTGAAACAGGGTGTCTGTTACTCCGGCCAATCTTTGGGAAATCGCCCAATGCTGAAGAGGAGCTTCCCACAGACACTGCAGAAGCCCTAGACCTCTGTATCTTCGTGGCGAGTATAGCATAGGGGAGCAGGAGTTGGCTGGCAATCCTACGATAGCCTTTATACATCTTCGAATTATAACAAATATAATACAAATATTGAAATAATAGCCTTATGCACCATAGTAAAGATTATGGAAACTGATTTGGATGCATTTTTAGAAAAAGTCTGAAGTTATTCAAATATCTCTCAAACACACTCCATTCAGCTCTTTAAACCAATCAGCTAGAATTTAGTCTGTATGATTGTTTTCTACTAGGATAATACCATGGATGTGGAAACAATTTTAAGTGGCATTTCTAGCCTTATTATGATTAATAGTTTATTTGAATATTACTTGATAAAGCATTGAAAGAATTTTGATGATACGTAAATTTACTTATTCTAATTTTAAAATTGTATTTCCACTTACTTTTATATGAAATATATAGTAAGGAAAAGTATTGCAGCTATGAACATTTTTGAATTAGAGTTTTCAACAAAATTCATGTTTTAATTTCCCATGGGCACAAATAAATAACCAAGATCCATAGCTTATCAAGCTCAAAAACAAAAAGTCTTATGAAATTTAAATTTTGTATTTATGATTTGTATATAATTCATTGAAAGTTTTAAAATTGATTTTAACAAGGGAGTATACTGAAATATGTGTTTTCCGTATGCTAGATTAGTTAATCATAAAATGATTGTTGTTAACTTTATGGGAAGATATAGATGTGGTCAGATATTGGAATTTAAAATCATATTTGTTTGTTCATTCATTTAACAATGTTTCATTTAACATCAACTTGCTATTGTGGCTAATCGAAAGATACTACATTGGGAGCCCTAAATTTGGCCTATTCAGGTTTAATTATGATTATGATCTAGTAAATAATATTTCACAGCCCTGGGTCCACCATTTTACATCCCCTCCGGTGGAGGGAAAAAACCAAGGATTTTTTTACTCCCCTTTAAAAAATCCTAGAGCTGTCTGCCGAGTTTGAACCTGTGACATGGCAGAGAAGGTTGTTATGTTAGTCATTACACTACAGCTGCCCCCAAATCATGTTTGTTTTTCATCAAACAGTTTTACACAATATAATTATATTTTATGATTGATAAACTACTCTATAGTTTTTATTTGATACAGCAATATGGTAATTCAAAAATAGCAATTCACACAGTTGGTATGTGTTTTTTTATTTTTTCTAATTAATTTTTACTTTCATTTACCTGTATATGAAATATGTAACAAGTATTACGATAGTTAAAATTTTCAAATTCCAGTTTTCATCAGAAATAAAGTTTAGAGGCATTTTAGGGGCGCCTGAGTCCAAATGACCAATTCCTGCAAAAACGTGTATGTGTGTGTGTGTGTGTGTGTGTGTGTGTGTGTGTGTGTGTGTGTGCTAAGTCTAGCACAAAAAAGAAAGAGTTGTACGAAAGTGAAATTTCATATTTAAGACAACTATACACTGGAGATGTTACAGCAACTTTTTCGTCAGAATTCGCTAACCAGAAGATCCATGTTATACCATGCATTCAGCACCTTTTTACAATCTTCTCAAAAACAACTCTTATGATTTTCTCATAGGCATCTCTTATGATTTTTTCAAAAAAAAACTTACGATTTTGATTAAACTTATTAAATTGATGTAAAATTTAATTGACTTTAATATCCTGAAGGTTACATTCTGATTGAAATAGTCTGACAGGGCTTAAATGTCGACATTTTAAATTTTCTTCCTCTTAAGTACATTTAATTTTGTAGTTTCGAAAAAATGAAACATATCATCTTATGAGGATTTATAAATGAGGCTATATATAGAAGTAGAATGAATTTTATACCAAACTATAGAGATAAGAGCAAACAAATTTTTTTTTTTTTGTTTTTGAATATAAGAACATCAATATAGATGTATAATATACTGTTGGAAAGCTAAAGATTTAAGAAAAATATATCTTATACACTAAATTGTAAAAGTTAATGGAGAGTGATGAAAAGACAATGAAACTAAGTGATTGTTGTAGATAATGATATAATAGATTATTTAATAAAACACATGATTCTACTGAAATTGAATTTAATTAATTCCTTAACCTTTTTATTTTCACTTGCCTATATATGAAATATATAGTGAGGGAAAGTATTGTAATTGTAAAAATTTCCGAATTCCAGTTTTAAATGGAAATACACTTTTTAGGCTTCCCTGAGTCCAAATAACCAGTCCAGCAAAAAGGTCTGAGTGTGCGTACCCGAGCTGTTACAGCAGCTTTTTCTTCAAAATTGACTGACTGGAAGATCAACTTTATTTTATGTATGTTTACAGTTTTCTCAAAAATGGCTCTAACGATTTTGATTAAACTCGCCATACCAATGTGAAATTCAATAAGCTTTAATATCATGTAGGTTTCATTCTGATTGAAATAGTCTGGCAGGGCTTAAATGCCGATATTTTAAATTATCTTCCTTAAAAGTACCTTTAATTTTGCAGATTTCAAAAAAATAGGTATATCATATTATTAGCATTGATAAATAACAGCTAAATATTCAAGTTGAGAGAATTAGGTATACAACTAAAGGAAAAAAGTGCAAACATATTTTTTAATGCAATTTTTGTGTTTTTGATAATAAGAACAGTAATATAGATGTATAATATACCGTTGGAAAAAGAAAGATTTTAGAAAAAATATTATCTGATACACAAAGTTGTAAAAGGTAATGTAAAGTGACGAATGAGAAATAATCTTATCACTGATTAACAATTTAATATAGTTATATTATTTAATCTAAATCATATGTTTGCAACAAAAATGAATACACATTTTATTATTATAACCATAGCTGACTAAAGGAAAAAAGAGCAAGCATATTTTTTAATGTAGTTATTGGTTTTCTAGAACTGAATAACTGTAACATAGATGCATAATATACCATTGGAATGCTAAAGATTTTTGAAAAAATATTATCTTATATACAAAGTTGTAAAAGGTAATGTAAAATGACGAATAAGGCATAAACTTATTACTGATTATTATATGTAACAATTTAATATTGTTATATTATTTAATCTAAATCATATGTTTCTAACGAAACTGAATAATCTTTTTATTAAAAGTAACTTGAGACGTTTAGTATGTTTACGTTTATTTAATAGTTTTTATTTGATTTTAGCAGCTGAGGTAAGTGAAAGTTCTTAACATGCTATTATTAGATACACACTGTTTTCAGTGGAGTCATAAATACTTTGAACATAAAATCATCATCAAACAAACTACTGGTTTCAAACAACAGAAATGTTATATTTCAATCTAAAATTAAAAAAACAAAACAAACATTGTTTCTATTAGCCCATGATTGCTCTAGTAGGTATTTATAGTCTTGTAAACAAAATTTATTGTTTTATTAACTATTGCACTTGATAGTTAATCTATCCAAAATATAACTAACTTTGAATTATATATTTTAATCCCTTCCACAAAATATGTAGAATCCAAAAATTAAATTAAAGAAGCAAATCCCTCCTCCATGTGATTAAAGTAATGGAAATATTTTCTTTTTATTTTATTAAATTATTTATTAATATAAAAAAAAAAACCTGTACCACTACAACCCATGAAGAGTTTTGGGCTCAGTACATCTAGAGATTCGTACTAGGCCAATGGCCGTCCCTAATATTATTAATAGAATTCCTTAAAAAAAGAATCATTGAAATCGGATAAGTATTAGGCGAGACACGGATAAGACAAGATATTTTGATCTTATCATAGTAGCCGAAATACTCATATTTTTTTCTGATACATACATAAATAATAAAAAAAATAACCTTTCTTTAGTTGTTAAATTTCTGGAAAAGCTACATATCTTCCTGAGCATATCTAATTGTTTGTTTATTTAACATCCTTTTATGCTGCTGTTGCTAACCGGAAGATGCTACTGAAGAGTCCTACATTTTGCCTATTCAGGTTTTATTAGGATAGGGATCTTTAACGAGTACCTGACATCGCACAGGCTTAAAGGACCACCTTTTAACTAAGGATTATTTAAGGAAGGATGGCATAACTAAGGATTTTTTATTCCTATTAAAAAATCCTAGGGGCACCTGCGGGTTTGAACCCGGGACCTTAGGCATAGGAGGCTGTTATGCTAACCACCAAGCTGCAGGTAACAAAGCATATCAGATTATCATTTGTAGGACAAATTTTTTATATATTTAAAAAGTTAGGAATGATAAGCCATTGTTAATTTCAAGTGTTTTCTTGTTGGGTTTTTATGAGGGAAATATAATTACATCAAATTTAAATTAAGACAAAAAGGGTTTTGTATTCAAAATATTACCGTCTGTGTACAACATTGGTTCACTGAGTTGTGCTAATTAAGAATTAGCAGTGTTATATTTGTATTTTCGTTTGGTGGGAGAGAAGAGGTGTAATAATATAAGTAATTTGTTTTGTCTATATAAGTATTTATTTTAATAAGAACCATTTAAAGATAATAATGTACAAAGCTATGTTTACCTAATTAAAAAAATACTTATTTTCCTAAATTTATTTTAATTTTTCACAGCATTATCCTTTTTTTTTTTCCTGTGCTCAAGGTCTTTTTATTAACTAATTATAGCAAACAGGACAGGCAGTATTATCACCTAATAAGTTTAATATGAAATGTTAAAGTAAATATATTTTTTAAAATTTATCCTGTCTCTCCACTGCAATACATTTTAGTGGAATTTCCCAACGCAAAAGAAAATATTTATGAATCATGAAAACTTTAGAAAGATTCAGTTCAGGTAACGCTAACACAAATTTCATTGAGGAAACTTATTTATTAATTTTTTATATTTTTTGGTGAAGAAAGTGATAAAACTGATGATGAAATAATAATAGTAGTATTTTATATGTTGCCTATAATGTTTTTGATGGAATGCATGTTGAGTAGGATTTAAACTGCTGATTTTATCATATCTCGACTCTTTTAAAGGAATAAGTTCATTTTTTACTCATTACTGGCTTAATTTTTTAAATTTTACTTTTAGGAATTTAGCGTTAGTAAGTTTTTCATTTATAGCAGAGAATTATTAATAATTTATCTTATTATTGAAATTAATGTTTATCGTTTTATTTTGTAAGTCGTTTGTGTTTAATTTTACAAGTTTATAAACGTCTGATATATATTATTGATGTTTATTACAAAGTTTCAATTAAAAAAAAAAAAAGAAAATTCAATAACTTTCAATGTAAAAGGAAACCAAAATACACTATTATCAGATTTTGTGGATTTAATCAGTTATTAATGCAATAAGCTATTTCATCTCGCAAAAATATGATCAGTTTCTTTTAAAGTTCAATAAAATTCTAAATTTGAGTATTAAATAAATAGATTTTAACAACTTAAAATAATAAATAAATAATATTTAGTCATAATTTTTGTTTTATTTTATTGATTTATGTTTTGCAATCTTTTTTGGATCCTTAAATTTGTAATATTATTAAGTTGGGATTTAAATGATATTAATAATAATTAATAAAATAATTAATTAATAAAAACAAATTAAAAATACCACTTTTCAGCTCCATAAGAGAACAATTTTGTTAATTAGCATAGGTACAAACATTATTTTAAATATTTTAGAAATGTTTTTTTAAATTTCAATTGTTTTTTAATGTTAATTTATTTGCTTAAAATACTATAATCGTTAACCTTTTTAAAAATAAATTAAAATATATAATATTAGATACACCTCTATCATTATTTGTTTTATTAATGAAGTTATTACCAAAGCTTTTTTTTTGTCTAATTTAGACAATAGTTTAATTTGGTATTACTAATTTTTGAAAAAAAAAAAAAAAAAAAAAACCAAAGATTAACATTGATTTTTCACGGATATATTTACAAGCACCATTTTTTATACAGATTATATTTTTTCTCAAAAAAGTTTAAACATTATCAACAAATGATATAATTTCAATTTATGTTTTAAAGAGGATTAAGGATATTAAAATTTTATGATGGAAATGCATATTAAGAACGGTTTAAAAATGACCAAAACATTGAACATCAATATAATGTCAAAAATTATTATTTAATTTTAATTAATAATATTAAATAATTATATTAATTATTAAATTTTAATTAATTAATTAATTGTAGTTAATTAATTTTTTAAAAAGGTACTAAATTGGTTTGTGTTTCATCTATTTCATATTCCAGTATCTAAGTGAATATCAGTTGCAAAACAGGAATTTATACTGGTCAAAGATTTTTTTTTTAAACCCTTGTATGAATTCATACCTAGAAATATAATAAATTATTAATTTAAAAATTAATTTCTCAAAAGTGCTACCAATGGGTAGCCTCTTCTCAAACCTATATCAAGCCCATGTCGATGATCACATTTAGTTGATGTATTTTTTGCAGTAAATACAGTTGTAAATATAATGAAAAAAAAAAATAAAAAATATATATATATATATATATATATATATATATATATATATATATATATAATATAATATATATATATATATACAACTTTATCTGGTATAATAATCAATAAATATTTTGTTTTTATCAGTTTGATTTTTTTTTTATCTAATAAAAGATCTGATATCAACAATAGTTTATTTAAAAGGGTATTTGTTTAGGTTTTATTAAACAAAAACAAAAATCTAAATTTGATTAAAGGTTGTGTTTTGATTTATATTTGTTGTTTTATCATTACTGTTATTGTACAAAGCTATTTGACATTGGAGTATTAGAGTGAATATGAGTTGTAGCATAAGAATATTAAATCGGTTTTAATACTTTATTACTAAAAAAAACAAAAAAAAAAAAACATTCACTCAATCATTATTTTTATGTCAAATTGCTTTGTTTGTAGTGAATTAATCAATAAAATTTCTGGTCACATCAGTGTGAAAACAAAAATTTTTGTTTAGTTTTATTTAAACAAAGTTTAATTAAAGTTGTATTTAAATTTTTTTGGACAAGTTTGATTGAAACTATTACCTGGTTAAATATATAAAAGTGTTTGTCTTTCATCTTTTCTTATATTCCAGTATCTAAATGAATAATAGTTGCAAATATTATACCGGTCTAATAATTATTACATATAATATCTAATAAAAAGATCTGATATAAACTATAGTTTATTTAAAAATAATATTTGTTTAGGTTTTATTTAAACAAATTTTTAAATTTGATTAAAGGTTGTGTTTTGATTTATGTTTGTAGTTTTATCATTATTTTTATTTTATGCAGCTATTTGACACTGGAGTATTAGAGTGAATATGAGTTTTAGCATAAGAATTTTTTTAGATTGACATTTTATTGTTAAAACTTTTAAAAAAAAATCACTGAATCACTATTTTTTTTTCTTACCTGCTGAGCCTGCTCCAACTATTATGAAGTCGTATATAATCCCATCGCAGAAGAGGCAATCGGCTAGGTCCTCTAGGGTGCACTGAGTGGTCTAACTGCTGTGGGTAGTATGTGACAACAGAAGCCAGCAGGAGGAGCACAAACTCTGAAGCAGTCAACTCCATCACTCCCAGCCACTAACTGGGGGTACCTCTCCACCATCATCCTCTCTCAGGAAAACACTTAAACTAATAGAGTTACATCGAGGAAGTGAGGCTGGCAGAAATGTGAAAGCCAATTCCCTCATCTGCTATGGTTGTTAGTGCCATTGTATCTCGGAGGGTAGCTTGTCAAATTATATAAGTTATTATTTTTTAATTGCCTTTAATATAATATATAATGTCTTTTATTGGTATTAATTCTTACAATTTGTTAGAAAAATAGAAACAAAAATAGAGTATCTTTTAAATTTGTTGTATGAATTATATTATTCTTTAATCTAAATTAATCATCATAGAAAAAAGTCATACATATATCAATCATTAATATTTTAATATCTCAGTAGCATTGTTCATTTTATAAAAAATAAATACAATTTTTAAAATTTTTATTTTAATTTATTAAACAACAATTAATAAGTGCTCTCTAATCGCAAAGGATAATAAATTTCATATTAAATAATTTAAAAAAAGTTATTTAAAATACATTTTTTTTTTTTTAACATCATTTATTGAAATTTACAACTGTACTTCAAAGTACAAAAGTAAATGTGTAAATGACAAAAGATAAATGGCGTGAATCAGACTTGAAGAAGAACTACCCAATGGCAGCACTCCTGTAACTTATTTAAACTAGAAGGTCTCGAGGCCATCTTCTTTTCTAAAATACATATTAAAATTTTTTAGTGATGTTTCAACCATTTGGCTATTTTCAAAACTTTTTTTTTACAAATTTGTTTAAATTAAATGAAAATAATTAAATCAACAGCCATTTGGCTATTTTTAATATTAATTAATATAACCATAATTAAAAAAATATCCCATTTAATCCCACAGGTAAATAATCTTAACTATAATATTATGTGTAAATTTTATTTAAAATGCTTATTAAAACTTTCTATTGGTGCTTTAACATCACTTTGGGAATTGAATCATATAAAATGTTGAATAAATTTAACATATTTTAATTTTTTTAAAATATTGTTCCGAAAATCTGTCCAAAATCTGTTTCTTTGACTGATATAGTCATTTTTATTTATTTATTAATTGATAGCACCAATAAATCTTTTTAAATGTTCAATTTACTATTAAAAAAAAATCTAAATCATCTATGTAAACTTTTAAAATGAAATTATTCTTAAAATAGTAATGAAGAAGTAAATCCTTATAAAAGTAGGCTCCACATGCCAAAAATGCACTTTATTCATAAATTTTATTTATTTGTAATATTTGTTAGCCAAACTTAAATATTAATTGCTTAAACATTGAATATTACATTGTTTTTTTAAAGTGTATTATTTTTACTTAGCACTCATAAAAACCTTCAGATAAATTAATTAACCTAATAATTAATAAAAAGTATATAAATATTTCAATAAATTTAAAGAATTGTCTTATTGTGTCCATAAGATTTATGTTAAATCCCTTTAATTCATTTGAATTAATTAGGTTGATATTTTCATACTATAATTATTATGAAGTAACAAATTATTGATGAATAACTTTGATAATAATATCATATATAAGGAATAGTAAATTAAAATATTATTTTATCTGTTTTAAAAAAGTATTATTTTTATACATTTAAGTATTTTTATTTGTCATTGATTTATTATTTCTATAAAATTTTCTTTCTTTTTTTTTTTTTTTTTTATACTTTTTCTAAACAATATTTCTGTTCGTTGATTCAAAGATATTTGATAATTTAAGAAATAGTAATGAAAAATGTTAGATATATAATGTATATATGTAAGTGAATATGTATGAAAAAGAGAATATTTTCTAATATTTTTATTGTTGACAACAATATGTTCAAATGTCCCTTAAGATTTAGTGAATACATTTTTTTTTTTTTTTTTATTCTTAAAATAATGAGTAGTGTTTTTTATATGTTCTTCTAAAACTTTACAATAGGAATGGTTTTATTCTCTTTCGTAAAACTAAAAAGTTCTACACTAATTTCACAAATAGTTTTTTTTTTTTTTTGATTAATTACATTATGTACAAATATTATTTAAACAAATTATCTTCTCAAAATATTTACAATACGAAAAAATTTTCTTCTGCTGGACCACTTTCTCACTTAACCTGACATATAAATAACCTACATTTATAATTATTTTACACAGATATATTTAGTGAATATATTTTATTTAAATTATTCATAAATTAATTATTGAATACTTCAGTAATTAATAAGACACATCCACATAGTTATATACATCAATTACAAATCCTTGCAAATAAGATGATTTTGATTATCATTTTTATCCTCCTCCTCCATATTAACCATATTTCCAATAAGACAAGGAATTTATGTTTATAATAAAAACATTATTTTCTCTACAAAATCTCACGATCTCTTCATGTTATCACATAAATATGATGGAGAAGAGATTTTTTTAATTATATTTTTTATATCATAAGCATAAGACTAATTATTTCAACAACACCAATTATAAAACAATAACCTTTTGAATTTTGTTTGAATTGAGTAATGGATTGAATATTATTTGTTTTCCTAAATCGAATGGTGAACAATTTATGAATGACATTGAGTAGAAAAAAATACATAAGTAATTGAGTATTTAATAAGTAAGTTATTATTTACATGATGTATGATGTACAAATTTCATTGAGTATTCCTAAAAATAAATAGGGGGGTTATAATTTAAAATAAAAAGAAATTAACTTGTCTTTCTTTTCCTGCCCAAAAATAAGCTGTTGTTTTTTTTACATATTTGCATTGGCTGTGTTACAATTTACCTTAATTGACAGACTATTTTTACTTTCACTTATTATCATCTTATTCTATATCTAAAAAAAAATTATATTTATCAATGAGTTAAGTTAAATATGATGTGGAAAAGAACTAAACAGAAAGTTTCCTTTGTTGAATTTGAATTTTTTTAAAAATTAATTAATAATTTAGTATAAGTATTAAATAAAGTAAATAAATAAATTTATAAGTCGTTATTTATAAATATAAAAACAGCAAAATGTTTTGCCATTTAAAGCATGTTTATGAATGCTAAATTATGGAAATCAATGAAACAATTAAGAACAAAACATCTCATTTTTTACCCAGAGAAGTAAACATTGCTTGTCCCTCGTTGGTTTTAAAGTTATTTAATACTAATTGTATTCCAATGTTCCAGATTATTTAAGTTTTTATAGCTAAATTAAAATAATTTAATTGGGTGCAAGATCACAAATTGGACATGTGCTTTATTAAAAAATAAAATAATAATCTGAGATCATTTCAGGAACGATAGCTGTAATAATAGTTTAGTTAAGCTTAAAACCCGATATTTAAAAATTTTGTCCTCTAAAGTACCTGTAATTTTGTAGTTTTTATGAAATTGGCTATATCATCTGATTAGGACTGCTAAAAAACAGGTAAATATATAAGTTGAACGAATTCGCTATCCAACTAAAGGAGATAACTGAAAAAATATATTTTTAATGTAATTTTTCGTTTTTGAACATAAGAACAGTAATATAAATGTATAATATACCAAAGATTTTAGAAAAAATATTATCTTATACATACGATTGTAAAAGTTAACGGAGAATGATGAAAAGCCGATAAACCAAACTGATAGTCTTATATAATAATAAAATAGATTATTTAATAAAACACATATTTCTTTTAAAAGGGCGTAATAATATAGAAATTTATCGCCCTTAAACACCTTACCTACCTACCTGTTTCTTTTAAAATCCAATATAAATAATTCTTTAACAAATTATTTTGTTTTCTAAATTTGTTTAAAAACTCCTAAATTGATATAAACAACGGAGGTAAGTGAAAGTCGTGTGTTGCGCGCACAAGATTTAAAAAAGAAAGTTTTACCTACCTAATTCGTGATCTTACACCTAATTAAATTATTTTAATTTAGCTCTAAAATATGAATATGAAAGGATAAAAGCTAGTAAATCACACCAAAACTGGGGTGGTTGGTGTCATATTGCATATTTATAGAGGATTTGAATTTGGGAGACAATTGAGCAATTTTGTTTGGAGCATGATAAACGAATTGTATTCCTGGGTAAGGTACGTTCCATAAAGTAATCTCAATGGATTATCCATACATAAAATAGAATAAAAAAGTACATGATCACTTATATGTATGACTTATATAACAAAGCGATTTTTACCCTATTTTTTTTTTCTTTTTGTTATATAAAGTTACTAATGAAGAGGCTTAGGGCCCGTAGGGTGAGCCGCAGAGGATGACGGTGGTGGTGATAGCTGTGATGACGAGGAAGAGCCAGAGGAGGAGGCGGTCGCAGACCAGAGCCACCTGCTTCCACTCCAGCTCGGTGATCTCTCGCTTCTCCTTCTCCTGGAGGCGCAGCTCGTTCCGGGCGATCGTGGAGTTGACGTGGTGCAGCATCCGCAGCAGGTGGGTCTCGAAGCTCTCTGCAACGTGCAAATCATCCTCATTAATAATGATAGATCCCACCGCACACTGGGGCGAAACACCAATTTATTGGACATTGTAGTATTATGGCCAGAATGTTGGCTGTACGAAAAAAAAGTTAAACGTAGACCCCCACTATTAGCTTGGAATCGATTTCTGTATTCAGATTTTAATTTTGTGTCTCAGAAGACAATTTTTTTTTTTTTTTTTTTTTTAATTGAAACCTTATGATTTGACGTCTTAAATTGATTCCACATCCTATTTCCAGGAACAATTTCATTGATAAAAACTTTAAGAATCTATAAAAGTTCAAGCTGCACAATTTTAAATTATGATAATAAAGTTAAATTATTGGAATAAAGATGATTTATTAATTTTGGATCATCAAAATAGTTGTAGTAATTATTTTTAAAAAGGACATTTTCCATGGACGGTCGTTTTAATAAGATATCTTAGGTGGAAAATTTTAATTAAAAAAAACAACTGATGATGGACTATGATAATTGAAACTAAGAACAGCTTAACCAAAAAATGTGGGGAAATTCGAAATTTCAGATATTGGTCCTATGTTCACCGAATGCATAGGCTCCCCACTGTGCACCGGGAGCGAGAGAGGAGGCCGATCAGGCACTCGCACTATTTGGCTCCGCGTCATAGCTAACTAATACAAATGGCTTATACATTAGAGGCGAATTTATAGTTCGTTACGCAGATTTCCCATGGGAACCGCGTCCTAGACAAACGTTATAGGGTTGAATTATAAAATGAAGATGAATAATGCCTGTTTTAAATATATCACCAAATCCCGTAGCCCCCAGGACCCAGTTAGTTCTATATTTATATATTTCTAAAATAGTACGTACACACATATTGACGTAGTATTGTATATATATATATATAGTATATATATGCCATGTTCTTTACCGACTGCTTTTCTAAGGCAGCTGTACATTAAAAAACCAGCCAACTTGATATCTTTAATCGATATATAGACTATATTTAATAAAACCATTGGATTTCCTTTCCAAAGGTATCGTGTTTACCGATCCAAGAAGGTGCAGGGTAAGATTAAATTAGATCAGTTTTTAATAAATGACATTATTATTTAAAATTAACTTAAACATGTACACTTTACTGTTAACCTTGCCATACAATATCACAATAAAGAAATACCTTACAAAAACTTAGCTGGCTGGCGAAGGTGGAATCAATCAGTCTCACCAGTTGATTGACGGGCCTCACCACAACGTGGGAGAGGCTGTGAGTGAAACCCCATTTAATTATATACCTGAAAAAGTCCCCCCGGACTTGGATTCGAACTCGTAACCATTGGTGTGGTTGACTACTGTGCGAGCCATCCAGCCAAGGGCTCCCCATGTCACTTGTTGCTCGATAATGCAAATTCCTACTGCCATACCATGCGGTGTCTTGATCCTGATGTATGAATCATGCCATAGTGTGAATGTGTTGTGATCAGTCATGATTGAATTTTCTCTTACAGCTTCTTTGTAATTCTTTCTTGGTTAAGTCGATGACTACTACGCATGATTTTTACCAAGTAATCATGCTTTGTTGCTTCTGTTAACTTTGTGTTCTGACATTCGGGAGTTTCATTTTGAAATTTCACTTATGAATTGCTAATATCTCCCGTCATACTTTACATTATGATGATTCATCGTAACTCCTACTGCCTAAATTAAAGCTAATTAGATATGCTAAGAGGCTGAAAGAGATTCCTTACCGACATTAGCATTGGCGTTGTTGGCGGAAGAGATGAAGCAGGGAGATCCCTGGGAGGCCACCGTCGTTATGCAGTTACAGATCTCGGCGGACATCCATTTGCTGGATCGGGGGCAGTCACCTCTTTGCCGTCCCTTAGAACAGAATTTAGTTATGGTTATTGAGAAATTAAGTGTTTGCCTTTTATATATTAAACTGTCGTATTTGAATGGCAGAATATTAAAAAGGGATGTCTTAGTAATCTCTGAAGGCTGCTCTAAGAGATATGAGGAAATTTAAGAGCATTCTGAACTTAACTGTTTTAAAATACTCCATTATAATCTGAGAAATTAAAAAGGTTTATTTAATTTATAATAAACTGTGGCTCGTGAAGAACTTCCCTTTTAAAATCCAGTGATTCATTTGTATTTCACTTTAAATAAAACTTATCCATTATTAAAGTGGCTCACAAGGAATATTAAAGTAGATGAAAAAAAAAAAAAAAAAGAAGCCTGTTCTTCTACAAACCAATTTTTTATCCACCCCTATCCGCTTTTGTTGGCTATACGTTTTCTCGCTCTAGGGTGAGAAGACGGGGGATTAATAAAAGTCCTGTGGCAGCGAGTATTGGCACAATCGCAATGCATTCCTTACTATATATTTTATATATTAGTAAGGGAAATTAAAAATAATACAATGATTCGTTTTGGTCGATTAGTAGGCTGTGTAAAGGAGCAACCCAATACATTTAGGTATTGTATTTTGTTTTTTTAATAAAATAAATTGTTTCTCTCTAGACTGAAAACTTGTAGACTGACGAATCTATGTCATACAAAAGAAGTTTCACATTAAAGAATACATGATGTATTTAGGGTTTTTATTTTATTTTTTTATTTTAAAGAAATTTACAACTGTAATATACAATAAAATACATTAAGTAAACGTGTTAATTAATCATATGGGCTTGATATAGGCGTGTGAAGAAACTACCCAGTGGTAGCACTTCAGTGTTTATTTGTCTAGATCTGCAACTATATTTAGGTCTTCGTACTAGCTTCGGCGGTGCATATACTAAAATTGGAACGATTTAGGTCATTATTGATTATTTTATTGGTGACAAAGTAAGGGGCATTTAGGATCTTTCGGAGGATTTTGAATTGAAAGGATTGAATGCGTGAGGAATTGGTTGGTTTGGTGGATCCCCATATCTCAATCCCATATGTTCTAATAGGCCTAATGATGATAATATAAATTAAGTTTTTGTGGTATGTGGAAAGTTTTCAAGTAAGTGTTGTAGTAAACTAATCTATGAGCTGTATCTTGTCGTTTCAGTCTCGTGTCAGGATTCCAAGTAAGATGTTTGCTAAAATGGAGTTCTTGGTATTGTATCTGTTCAACTGAGGTAAGTGGAATATTGCTAAAAAGATATAGTGGGAAAGGCGGACATTTAGGTATTTTGAATATTATTTAAACAAATATAACAATGCACATAAATACTTACAGAATGCTTGTGCCTGGGTTCTATTTGAAGGAACAATATGGTGGCTAACTTCTCGAGAACTACCGTCTTGATGAAAGGAGGGACTTTGGTTCCCCTGACACCTCTGTGGTATACGTTGAGGGTGACCACTGACAGGCCAGATGCGAAGGTCACAAGGCATATGCTTACTCCGTAGTACAAACCTGTATCAATGATTTTAATAGTGTAAATTAAAGCACTAAACTCCAAAGTTACTTAAAAGTACACTGCATTTACATTACTTACTTATCAGGGGAGTTTTTTCAGTTGGAGGTAACGTTTCTCTGATGGTCATCAAAAATACCGTCATAGACAGCAAAGCACTGATACCTAGTGTCACTTTTTCACCACTTTCAGAAGGTACGTAGAATACGAGTAGAGCTAAAAAGAAAGTGTTTTTTTAAACATACACGTATTTTACTGGTTTTTACAACTGTATATACAAATACAATAAGTAAAATGGCTGAATTAGAATAATAAGCATGTGAAGAAGCTACCCAGTGGTAGCACTTCAAAGTTTATTTTATGAGCAGATCTCGAGGCCACCGTGTTTTCAGACGCCTCGGAGGATTATCGGGAACATATGTAGTTGAGAGGTTACGGACCATCGGGTTTGATTGGGCTGATAGTTTGGAATTATAGGAGTTGTATCTATCGCGAACTAAGTCTGCAACAAGTGGGATGTTTAGGTCTCTATGGATGAATTTATTAGTTACTAAGTAAGGAGCATTGAGGATTTTTCGTAGGATTTTGGATTGCAATGATTGTATGGGGGAGAGGAGTTTGATAGTTTAGTGGGCCCCCTAGAAAATATGTTCATTATTAAATGGATTAAACACCTGGAGGGACAGGAGAAAAAAAAAAAAAAAAAAGAAAGTTTTTCTATTAAAAATGTAATTATAAAGAGTTATAAAATTAATAAAACGCTGCAAATGATTACAAAATGATTTATTATTTCAAATTAGCTATATTAGTGTATAACTGTTTATATAGCTTTTAATCTTTTCGATTTTTTTCCATCTTCTATAATAACCGAGTGGTTTTTTTTATATAAGTTTTTATATAATTATATCTATTATAATTTGTGACTTAAATAAATAGATCAACTTTTTTTTGTTTCTTTTTTCCTTTTATCTCGTTTTTCTGATTCTAAAACTATACATATTTTTCTCTCTCTTCAAAAATAACTGAGTTATGGGCTAATTTATGAGTAAAATTTCAATTGTTTACTTTTCTTATGTCTCTTTTTCTTCATAATTATTCGCGGTTTTTTCTTAAAAAACACAAATACATTTTTTCTCCAGCTTAAAAATAACGGAGGTTGTATTTATGGGTAAAATTTCAATTTTTTTCTTTTCTTTTTTCTCTTATATATAATGATTAGCAGCTTTTTGGTTAGAAAAGACAAATAAATTTGCTCCCTATCTTCGAAAATAACGGAGGAAATTTTCAACATCTTCGAGAATATAGGCAAGATTTCAATTTTTTTCATTTTTTGTTTTTGTTTTTCTTGTTTACCACGCTTTCCTGATTCTAAAACTTTGTACATATTTTTCCTGATGTTCAAAAATAACTGAGTTATGGGTGTATTTATGTGTAAAATTTAATTTATTTTTTTCTTTTTCTTTCTTCTCTGTTTTTTTTTTATAATAACTCGTGTTTTTTGGGTTAAAAAAAAAATGATTTTTTTCTCATTTTCAAAAACTGAGTTAATGAATTAAATCACTTTTAATCGGTCGCCATATTAAAAATAATTGGCTGATATAAACGTCTAGGTGTTAGGATGATCGTTACATGATCATCGGTGGAATAGTTACGGAGAAATGCCACGGACGGCAGACAAACGGATTGTTTTTAAATTCGTTATTCGGGTTCTATGCTTCTTGAAACATAAGCTCTCTATGAGGGCTAATTATTGAAAATAATAAATCAATAAGTTCTTTCATTAAAAATGAAAATATAAACTACTATAATATAATTACTAACCAAAAATCTTTTGTATATTTCATAAATTTATAAGATTTATGCGAATCTAATATATATGAGATTTTTCGCGGACTGTTTAGTTTTTCTAGGGACTGCTCGTAAGGATATTTTCCACTCTTTCAGTAGTAATCAAGAGATTGTTCTTTTCGGGAGCAGATCCCTGGCCGACTTGTCATGTTTCCATCTGTCTCGCCCATTTGAGGCAATTTCTCTTCCTCTTCCTCCTTCATTTTCTTTACCAGTTTTTTAATCACAACAGAACGGTGGCTAAAAACGTTTTTACTGCAGAAGGCATTTTTTCTGAATATACCCTTATGTCATTATGAATTCAAAAACAAATAACTCTCAGTGACGAAATTTCGAGATATCCTCAATTTAATAACTAAGCAAGGAATGGAAAGACTAAGCTCGATGCGACTTAAAAATAAATCACCCTTTCACATCTTTTGCGGCTTAGAATATATTTAAAAAAAACAAAAAACAACGAGTATCTGCCTTTGGTGGATATACACTTTTCTTCTGAATCTGATTTATAATAATAGCGTATCTTTTCAGTATCACAAATAGTTCTATTATCACCCTTCCTTCTCTTTTGCTTAATCATCACCCTATTACCTTCAGCTCCTCCGTCAAAAACCTTGGCGTAATCCTTAACCAGAACCTATCTCGGAACCCAAATTTCCCAAAGATCGATAAGTACACTGAAACTATTTTAGCGATCCCGTCACATCCTCCCACACTCCTCCCTGAAGCTCCTAGTAATAATAATAATAAGAGGCCTACCGAACCCGAAGGTTCGATGCCGATAACATTTTGCAAGAATTATTTATTTAGACTTAGATGGCCTGCATTGTCCGTATCCTTTACTGTATTGTACGCATCCTGAAGCTCCTAGTATCTCTTCTTATTTCTCCCCATTTTTGACTATAGTTGTGTGGTAAATGGCGGCCTCTCGAAGGTGCTTGAGGGCAGATTGAAAAGTCACAAGCTGTTTCTTAAGATTTGTCTTAGGTACCTCTAGACGGTAACATGTATTCCTCCTCTATGGTGAGTCAAAGAGGCTATTTCCCTCGATTCGAAGGCAATATTTTCTTGGTTCCTTTCTCTATCAAGTCATTCCATCCCACCGCCCTTCTTGCGTCTACAGACTACTGCAATTTGAATTCACAATCCATACCTGGGAAACCAGATCCCACCTTTCTGACCTCTATACGCTTTCCCATAGAACCAAAAAGTATATATATTCCTTCTTAGCCCCGGACACTTTTGTCTGGAATTCTCTCCCATCAAAGGTCATCCTCCTTCCCAATCTTCATTCAAATCTCTCCTTTTTGAACACCATCTTGCTTCCCAACCATGCCAACTAATTTGAGTATAGCGATTAAAGTTATTTAAAAAATGTTGAAAAATAACTTTACGTATAATTAATAGTAAAGTTGATTTTTATTTTTAATTATTCTCCCAACATTATTCTCTATTGTTATAATTATCTACTATTATTATAATTATATACAAAATTATTCTCTATCATTTAAAATAATTGTATATATTTATTGTAATCATTAATGTTATTAGTTTTTTGTTTGTTTTATTTTTCCTTTGGCCAGTTACAATACTTATTTTTCTTGTAGGATATTCTTAAGGGACCTAGTCCCAGAATAAAGTTATTTTTTCATTCATTCATATATATTTATCCTTGAATTTAAAAAGAATTATTGTTTTTTAACTTATAATCTATGGGTATTATTTTTGTACTGTGATGGATTTCATGATATATATCTCGTACATTCTTCATTAAAACCAAAAATTAAACCATATAAAAAAAAAAATATCTTCAATTATATATGCTAGATATTAGGGGTGGGCATTATCGAATGATCGTCATAATCGGATGATCGGACTTTGATGATTTAAATAATCGACTGATTTCATAATCGAATGATCGAATGATTAGTATGCATTGTGAGAGGTGATTCATGTGAAAAAAAAAAAAAAAAAAAAGTCGTTCGATTATTGATCATTCGCTTATCCACACTGATTAATCCGATAATCGATTAATCCGAATGATTGTAATAATCGAATGATCCGATAATCGTCATTCGATCATGCCTACCCCTACTAGATATATCGAAAAGAAAAGTTCACATGCTCTTAATTCAAGCATTATATATTTTTCGTTTCACTATATACGAGAAAAGGTAATAAAATAATATAAAAAAAGGAAAAACTGTATTTAGCTTAGTAACTATTGTTTAATTTCCAACTGGAAAAGGATGTATTTCCTCTAAGAAGTTTTTGTGTTATTCGCCATTTCATCTTAACATAAATACAGGTTATATACTCAAACACTTATATAAATATATACTTATTTAAGTGCTATAAATGCATAATGGAATCATGAAAGAAAGAGGTGGCGGTGGGTATTACTCTATCCATCGTGCCCTACCACGCCACAAGGTCAAACCCTTACGCTGTCACATTCACTGATGGTCAACTGCCTGACAGCTGTGAAAAAAAAAAAAAGTAAAAGAAAAAAAAAATATTTCTAATAGACCTAAAAAAAATTGCCCCCTTTCAAAATTTAAGGGCTTACATTTCAAGTAGAACTCGACAATTGAATAAAAAAACAAAACATAAAAAGCGATTTAATTCAATAACTCCATTATTTTCGAAGATAAAGAAAATTTGTTTTTATATCCAAAAATCCGCGAATAATTATGTAAAAAGAAAATAAAAAAATAAAAAATGAAATTTTACTTATATATTTGCCTATAACGCAGTTTTTTTTTAAGGTGGGGAAAAATATCTATAGATTTTTAGAATCAGTAAAGTAAGAAATACAGTAAACTCAGTGAAGGCAGCGAAAAAAAAAATAATAAAATAAAACGATCTGTATATTTGTTTTTATATATGTAATTATTATAATTATAATTACACCAAAAATCGGTAATTATTGAAGATAAAGAAAAATCGAAAAGATTTTGGAGATCAGGACAACGCGATGAACCAAAAGGAAAAAAATAAAGAACAGTTTGGACCCATGACCTTGACTCTAGAAGGCTGTTACGCTGGCCATTAAACCACCGTTGACCCCTTTTCTAATTTTAAATTTAATATTTGCCTAAACCTGAAGTAATATACTATATCACGTGTTTTGTCAAGCATTAAACTGTTGAGTCGACAGATGCGCTGTTAGGTTTAGGACCGAAAAACTGAACAGCAGCTTTCTGGTGCATCTGGCAGTTTCTGTTGGAACAAACCTATAGAAATTATGTGTTGTTTTAATGTGATATGATTAGACTACCTATACAATTGATGAGGATGCATGGTAGGATGAGATTGAAGACATAGAACATGGGCCGCCTCCTCAGCTGCAAGATATATGTGATGTCCGGGTACGGCTCGGAGCAGCAGGAGTAGTACTGGATGTGGTGGACCGGCGTGAAGCTGAGCAGGTCGAACTCACCGTTGGGCTGGTAATTGCTGATGTCTCCGTCTTCCCCCTGCTGCACCAGTTCCAGCTGCAAAACATATGTTTTCATCAGGATTGACATAATTTATATACAGAAAAAAATAAATACATAGGAAGTCACACATTTTCGTCTGGGTATCCATTGATCTGCTGATTTGAAAAGAGAATTTTCCGGTATTAATGAGTAATACGGCTTAAGAACACGATTTGAAAGGCTCAAGGGGAAAGATAAGTATAAAAGTATTAGATGCAGAAGAGAAAAGATGTGTTCATGAAATGAAAAAGTTCCGTTGAACCTTACAGTGCTCCAATAAGCCATTCTCAAATTTGGTAGTCGGCTTCTGATTTTAAATAATCTTACGATATAAACCTTTTATTTAGCCACAACAGACAGCTCCCTACCTAGCCTAAAAATCTGGCTTATTTATATATGGGGATGTGTGGTCATCAAAGGTAATAATCTGCTGGTCTAACCTTTAACCTACGGTTAGTTTAACTTAATTTCAAGGGGTCGTCGACTAAGATAAATCAATATAGGAATAAAATTGACGAAGACAGAAATCAACAGTCATTGTCGGTTAAATGAAGATGAAATGGGAGAAGGTTTAAAGGGCAGCCTGTCGAAGGGAAGTCTATCGCTTTCATTAAAAAAGGATTTGTTTGTAGGAACAAGGTCTCAAATCTTTATAGACAGCTATTTAAAAAATAACTTCCTTCCAATCTTGAAAGTCAAGTCTGGGACTTTAACAAGTAAACATAGACGCTAACTCCAAGTGATGGATATGCATATCGAGGGTGCAAGAAAATTGAGGAAAACCAGCCAATGTGGTTTAGTCAAGTGTCTTGAATACTAGTATAGTAG
Source organism: Piezodorus guildinii (assembly GCA_023052935.1). Lineage (NCBI taxonomy): Eukaryota > Metazoa > Arthropoda > Insecta > Hemiptera > Pentatomidae > Piezodorus > Piezodorus guildinii. Next base: position 174,453,524 of record CM041292.1, on the reverse strand, counting down.
GCTAACTGGTGGCAAGTGTCACTTATGAGACGCAGGTAGAAGGTATATGAGACCTAAGCCTCGGAAGACATAGAAATAAAGGAAACCTTTGTCGGGAATCCAAGTGATGGCAATTGACTGAAGATAGAGACTTGTGGATTGGATGTTTGTGGTAGACGAGGATGGATTACTTAAGTAATGAATATAATTACATAAAAAATAAATATTAACATATAACATCGTTTCATATTCAAATTTTACATATTCGTATATATTCAAATTGTACATAACTGTTATTCTTAGGGGACCTAGTCCCAGAATAATTTTTTTTTCTATTCTATTCTATTCTATCATTTAATAAAAAATATTCAATCTACACTAATATCACAAAGCTGAAGAGTTTGTTTGTTTGTTTGAACGCGCTAATCTCAGAAACTACTGGTTCTAATTGAAAAATTCTTTTTGTGTTGGATAGTCTATTTATCGAGGCTACATAACATCAAGCTGTGACCAATTGGAGCGAAGAATCAGTGGAAATTCTGGAAAAAACGGGAAATTAACCTCGCATCCAAATGATTTACCTTTTAATTTTAAAATAATTCAATTTCCCGTTAATTTATCTTTTTCCGTAACAATTAATAAATCACAGGGCAAACATTTAAACAGGTAGGAATCGATTTACGTCAGGACTGCTTTTCACACGGCCAACTATATGTCGCATTGTCAAGATCGGGTTGCGGAGAAAATCAGTATGTTCTCCTGCCATAAGAAAATAAAACTAAAAATATCATTTACGCAGAAGTACTTTAAAATCTATTATTTTAAAAACTTCTTAATAGCGTATCACACTTCTTAATCATAAACAGAAACTGTTGTGGGCAACAGCTATTAATAAATAGTAGATTGCTGCTTGCGAATATTTTATCAAAAATGAATTTATAAAAATTTTCTCAACCAGTTTTATTTAGTTCTAACTGAATCTTAATGATTTCTATCACTCAAGTTTTCCTGACTACTGTACAAAAACTGTCACTTTCATACTTAGCCTTTCATTAAAAATGTATAAGTCTTTTACTGATGACTCTTAATTGGAAAATTCAATTATAAAAGCTTTCCAACGAGCTTTAATATTGATGTACTCAAGTCCGAGGAAATAGGTTTTTATGAACATCTGCTTCTGATTTTTTCCTCCTTAACACTCTCACTATCACATCATAAGGAAAAATAATTTCACAAAATATTTTAGCCTTCGTTACATAAGTATTTCCTCACCTAGGTACTGTTTGTTGGTTCATGTGATGATTTCTGATACTAATGTACCCTTTGCACTCGGAATCGTTATGCACTCTACCTACCTCTAACTCGACACTACTTTTTCGCGAAAAAGTACTCACTGGAATCGTGATGATATGTGTAAAACAAGTAATGTATTGCATGTTTAAAAAATACTGTATAGAAATATTACTTTTATCAGATTTTTATGGGTTCCTTCTCATTCTGCCATTAAGAATAATGAAGAAGCCGATCGAGCTGCAAATGCTGCTCGTACGGATCCTACGGATGTTGTTTGCATTGATAGGACTACAAGTCAGGACTGGCGGGCATATGTGAAGGAAGCTGTTTACAAATCGTGGACTAATGAGTGGAGAGGAAAAGCCGAAAAGGTGGGGAAAATTAAAGACAGCCCAGAGGCTTGGAAATCTTCTGAGAGAAGAAACCGCCGTGAAGAAGTCGTCCTAGCCAGATTACGCTGTGGCCATACCGCCATTACCCATACTTACCTCCTGAAGGGACTCTACACTCCGACCTGCAGGACTTGCAGTAGTGGAGCACGTCATAATGGACTGCGAGGCATTCAGCAAAGCAAGAAGGAGCTGCAAGATAAGTAACAGGCTGGAGGTTGCTCTTGGTGACAGTGAGGGTAGTGTTAAAAGGTTATTCAAGTTTTTGAAGTATGTGTATAATGAGATATAGTTTATTAATAATGTTAAAGAGAAAAAAACAACAAATGTTATATTGACCATATAATGTATGTAATATGCTAATGACCCTAGCTAATGACATGAATTAATAATAATGGGACATGAATAAAGGGACGATTATGATTAAAACATTTGAGCTAGATAGAATAATATTTTTTAATTTACTTTCTGAAAAATATGGTTTATATAATTAATTAAGTTTATATCTAGCTCTTTCACTTGAATAATGATAAAATCCTTACTATTGAAACGTTGGATTGAAACTTGTTTTGTTAAAATTAGGGATAAGCTAACTTACTAAAAAAAAATTAAATAAAATTACAATAAAATATAAAATATTTTAGTATATATTTATAGATGGCAATTACAGGTATGTTGGGTAAAAGAGCAACACAATGTGTTTGGACAGCATTGGGAGTAAAATTGAACTTCTCTAGTTAATAAAAGAGGAAAAAAATTCTTCATTTTATGATTATTTTGGCAATAACATCAATATTTAATTAATTTATTTTTTTTTGTATTTTTCGCTATAGATTTGTACTTTTCGAGGTCATTCCTGAGTATTAATGTTTCATGTTTTTACTGCACTTGTTGCTGTAACATACTTATATATTAAATAGTAAAGGAAAACAATGCGATCGCGTAAATTTTCCAATGTGAGTTTTTACCGGAAGTACGTGTTTCAGCAGATAAAACTAAGCGATTGTTGTAGAAAATAATTTCTTTAGGTAAATTATTTAATCTATAGTGGCTAGCATAACAGCCTTCTGGACCCAAAGTCGTGGCAGTTGGGTGTAAAAATCCTTAGTTATGCTGTCCTTCGGAGGGAACGGAAAAAGATAGTCCCGAGCCTGAGCGATGTCAGGTACTCGTTAAAGATCCCTATCCTAATTAAACCTGGATAGACAAAATTTAGGACTCCCTCAGCAGCCTCGTCCGATTAGGCATAGCAGCATAAAATGACGTTAAACAAAGAACTTAATCTAATAGAAATGTTTCCATCGAAACTCAACGTAATTCTTTGAACTTTTTTCAAATTTAACTTTATTTGAAGGTTCGTAATCTGGTTTTAAGAATGGAGATAAGTAAATGTCGTGTTTTTTTTTTTTTTCATCATACATTATGTATATTTGTTATATATACAACAAATTGTTAAATAGAACTACTCACATATATGATAGAAACATAAATATGGAGATTCTCTTGATAATGGAACTCCACTCCGAATCGTCTCCTATGATCTAGTAAACTATTATAGTACAACAGGGAAAATTAACATTTGATGGGAGATCATTTCTGGTATTTATTATCAGAAAATGAATTTTTTCTGCAGTTTGGAAGCAGCCGAACTATGTGAAGGTAGTTTCTTTAAACTAGTACGTTACTAGAACCAGAATGATGATGGAAAAATAATTTTCTAGAGTTAATATTATAATGTTAATCAAGTAAGTTATATTTCTGTAAGTAGACTGCTTTTGGTGTATCGGGGAGTATTATTGTCATTTAAGTCCTGCTAGAAAAAAATAAAAAAGTGGGATACCGGTGGCAGGTTGGCTATCATGACAGCCTCCTATGCCAAAGATTACAGGTCCAAACCCGCAGGCTGTCCTAAGATTTTTTAATGGGAGAAAAAAATAGTTATGCCGTACTTCAGGGGAGGCGTTAAAAAGTGGTACCGAGCCTGTCCGATGTTAGGTACTCCTTAAAGATCCCTATCCTAATAAAACCTGGATAGGAAAAATTTAGGACTCCCACTGCAGCATCGTCCAATTAGAAACAGTAGCATAATAAAGTGACGTTAAATAAATAAACAAAATAAAAAAGAAAGAATGAATTCCTAATGGACTCAGAACTTCTATTTCGTTTAATAACGAGAGGAAGTTAATCGCTATGTTTTCGTTCGAATTTCGATAATTTACCTGTCATCATCTCCGCTAGCTCCCTCGGTGGTTTTCGTTCTTAATATGATCAGTTCATATGCACTCAGGCATGGCATCCGTTTCGGTCACGGAGTATTAAAACGTTCGTCAAATATGAAAAACAAAATCAAAATATTTAAAGCGATTGATTATTCATTAGTTTTACCGCGTCAAAAGATTTTCAAGGTCTTGAGTGCTAATGCAATTCCCAAAAGATAATTGTTTGTGTTGTGATATACAAACAATAAGCTATAAATAAGTTTTTCTTGAATTTTGAGCCTGCGCCAATAGCCGGAAACTCCTTTTTTTTTTTTTTTTTTTATGTCCAGAACTAAAAAACACTTCTTCTGAGTGAAACATTCAGTTTTTCAATTTTTGCAAGATTGTTTAGGAAGTTTTACTCCACTGAGCATCCACTGAGTTAGAGCCTGTTGCAAAATTAAACAGTGGGCTCTCTCCGACTTAATTTTTCATGCGTTTTATTTTTTCTCATTAATATTAATAATACACGGATAAAGGTATTATCAAAAGGAAACTTACTTCTGAATTACAATTAAAAGAATCCATAAAAATGGAAGATGTTGATGGTAGTTAAATAGTCGTTGGCCTTGGATGTTTATGGATTTTTAATGACGGAAGAATGTGTTATTTTTTTTTTTATCTGCTTGTTTGTATGTTTATTTATTTAACGTCACTTTTAGGTTTCTGTGGTTAATCGAACGATGCTACGGTGGAATTCATAAATTTCAGCTATCCAGATGTAATTAGGATAGGGATCTTTCAGGAAACGAATCCTGATATCGTTCAGTATTTGGAACTTACGATTTACGTTTAAAAACTCCAAGGGCCATCTGCTGAGTTTGAACATCCGACTTTGGGCATGGAAGACTGTTATGTTAGCATAGGTCGACCCGTTATATCTGGTTGTTATTTGCTTTATATTAAGGTCGATATAAATTTAATTATTCAGAGATCTCTTTGATATCTCCCTTCAAAATATAAAACACCATCTCTGTGCAAAATTACTTACTACTTGCAGTATAAATGTTCAGAATCAATATTTTTACTGTCATGAATATTGTCTGAGAAACTCAAAATAATCGGTTCGAAATATAACGTAATTTTAACGGTTTAAATTTTCTTTTGAAGTATAAAAACTAGGTTTGTTAGGCTGAACTTTCAGAATATAATAAAATTAAATGGTATTATTTATTATAGATTTAAATTTGTTGTTAGTTTATTATTTATTCCATTTAGTTTAGATCTTGTACCATCCAAATTTACCAAATTCCATCAGAACCTTATTCATCATTCTGACCCACTAGCACAATCTCTTTTCAGCTCCACCCACCCCTACAATCCTCCTCGAAGATTAATATGGAATGGGGCCCAAGATATTTTGTAAATATTTATACTGGACACTGGTCAGATTCTGTAATCAAGTGCTATATATTTGTGGCTATGGCGCCCTCACTCAGCTACCACCAGTCAGCACCATGGATTAGGCTGAGAGAGAGGAGCTGGGATCTCTTTGATTGTACCTTTTCTTCCAAGTAGGAGAACAGCCCAGTTCGGGGTTTCTTCAGCAGATTTTAAATATTTTATATAGGCATGATTATGTGTAATATGCTCATTTATTTGTCAATTTAGTATTTCTTTCAATTATAGGTTATTTATTTTTTGTTATTATATGAATTTGTTTTATTTTATATATTTATGTAACCTTACCTATCAAAAAAGGTCTTATGTTTCAAGATACGAAGAACCAAAATAAAGTTTTAAATTCCCTACAAAACGAAAAAAGATTCATTGAAATCAGTTTAGAAATAGTAGAGATTTAGCGTTTTGAAGTTAGCAGTGGCGATAGACCATTTTAGGCCATTTTCCTTTGAATTATTTATTGCTTTTCATACTGATTAACAGTCTATAAATAGCTTAATCAGTTATGCTCTAATATAGTTTAATTGGAAATAATAAACCTTTTTGTAATCATTCGCGGTTTCTTGGTTAGAAAATTCTAATAACATTTGTCTATGTCTTCAAAAATAACTGAGTTATTGAATTAAATCATATTTATTCGTCTGCCATTTTAAAACTAATCCGCTGATATCAACGTCTAGGTGTAAGGATCATCGTTGGATGCCCTAGTATTTTTGTGTCGAATTAAAAAAAAAAATTGGTCAAGTAATTTCAGGATTGCGGACAAACAGATATTTCTTGTTCGTTATTCGGGTTCTACCTATCTTGAATTTTGCCTCAAATTTTGAGGGCAGTTAATTTTTTTATTTTTTTGAACCTAGTATTATAAGGCCCATCCTTATTCTCAAGCACCGTGGAAACTTTAAAAATAAATGTTCTTTTGTTTTCTTCTCTTTAGTGATCAGTTCCATAGAGTATTTTCTGGATGAAAGGAATCACAAACCCGAACGATGTCTTATCAAACATTGGGAGGCTAATGAACTGTGACAGTTGCTATTTCGACCAAAAGCTACGATTCCTGGAACAATTTAGATTAGATTACCATTTGCCATAACGTCCTCGGAATAAGTTGAGTGAACAGGCGTTGCAAGACCGCTGAAAAATAAGGTTGGGTAATGTAATGCTGTTTCCCTCAATGACCTAAAATGAGTAATCTTTACTGCTCTTATAAACAAATGATAAGCTGGACAACTTTTATGTTATCTACGTGAAGAAAAAAGTCCTTAAATGGGCCAGATATTTTATCAACAGGAAAAAAAAAGAAAAGAATATTTTTCCTTATTTGTTTATTCATACTAATTCAGAACTGTACACGGAAACTATACAATTAAATACAAGTGTGTTAATAAAAACCGGTGAACAAATAGGTCTTGAATTAAATACCGATAAGACGAAATATATGATTAGTTGCAGAAATGGTGGCGATCTTGATGATATTAATATTTCAGGTCATACTTTTGAACACGTAGAGAAATTCAAGTATTTAGGTTCACTGATAACAAGAAAAAATGAAATCCAGAAAGAAATAAAGTCCCGGTTAAAGGTGGGAAATGCGTGTTATTATTCAGTTGCTAAATTACTTAGCTCGCGGCTTCTGTCTAAAAACTTAAAGGTTAGAATTTATAAAACTATTATTCTTCCAACGGTTCTTTACGGATGCGAAACGTGGCCGCTTACTTTGAAGGATGAACAACGGCTTAAGGTTTTCGAGAATAAGGTACTGCGTAAAATATTTGGTCCGAAGAGAGATGAGGCCACTGGGGAATTTAGAAGGTTGCACAACGCGGAATTGCGGATTTTGTACCCTGTGAATATAATTGAGGTGATAGCATCGCGGAGACTCAAATGGGCGCGTAAAGTTGTTGGGCTTAGTGAGGAACGGATTCCGAGAAAGTTGGTATTCGCTGAACCGACTGGTAGGCGTCCGAAAGGTAGGCCGAAGCGTCGATGGGAGGATTGCATTAAGGCTGATCTCGGGGGCTTGGGCTTGATCGGTGAACATTGGACGAGTCTGTGCAGGGGAAGTTTGGTGGTATCGGCATCGAACCTTCGGGTTCGGTAAGCCTATTATTATTATTATTATTAATTCAGAACTGTATTTAATATATAGAACAAGTAATTAAGCGTAGTAAGAAAACATGAAATGAAAATGCCTTATGAAAGATCTGCTAAATCATAACACTTCAATAACTACTTTAAAGAGTCCGAGCCCATCTTCTTTTTAGTCGCCTCGGAGAACCCTCAGGAATATTTAAGGGAGATAGCTTACGGGCAAATTGGTTTGTGTGCTTAGGGAGTTTGGTATTTTAAAGAGGTAAATCTATTTTTGGGTGGATCTGCGACTAATTGGATGTTTAGGTCATTATGGATGATTTGTGTCAAAATAAGAAGAATTCAGGATTTCTGATCGTAAGGATTGGAAGCGGGAGGCATTAGATGCTTTAGTAGAGCCCCATATCTATATAGCCCCATATATATCGGAACGTAAATGAGCTTTTTGAAATAGTCTGGAAGTTTTGAACGTTTGTCAAGTGATGTAGTAATCAATGTCTAAACAATGTCTTGTCGTTTTAATGTTTAAAAAAAAAAAAAAAAAAGTATAAGAACAAAAATAAACGACAACATTTAAATATCCTAGTTTTTTTTTTTTTTTTTTTTTTTTTTTTTTTTGAAAATTCAGAACTAAGTTTTTTTTTTTTTTTTCTGAAACCGACCAGGCTCTGTACCATCTTTTTAGGTTCCCTCCGAACGACCGCATAACTAGGGCCACCAACTATGAACTCGTGACCTTAAATATGTAAGGGCGTTGTTATACTAGCCACAACCAGAGGTGATACCTCATGAGTTTTTAATAAAGATGTTACAGTTGTCTGATATAATAAGTTTTACAGCCTTCAGGACGCTACAGCTGCAGAATTGTGATTCGATATATTTTTTTTCAACCCTATCTTCGAATCCTATTTATTTAAGAATCTATCATGTTTCAATGTTAAGATCATTTAGCACTTGGTAAAATAGAAGATGTAACAAAATATTTGGTTTAATTAAGATTGCTTTCAATTAGCCGAATTGTCAAATCATGTTGACCGCACAGTCCTTGAGCTTCATCAAAATTTTTCAATATTTGTTCATGGATCGGATTACCGTACATACAAAACAAGCGCACACACGAGAGCCATAAGTGTATGCCATTGTGTAGGTTTGTCCCGAGAATATTCATGAAATAATTCTTGAAGGTTTTTAAATCCTTCGGTCTAATGAACATATTGTGTTAAATGGAATTTGCCATTATTCCTGTTTTATCCATGGCTGCCAGGACATAAATTTTCGTTTTATCATTCATTTATGTGAACATAATAAATAATCTCTGAGCTCTTTGGAATATATTTATAGTGCGAAAGAGTGGCAATTTGTCGCTAAAAAGCGTTTCAGACCTCCCTGGAATGAAAACCGACGTTATAATATTGGGTCAACAATTGAAAAAATGTTTATGGCGTTTTAATCTCCAATGTGATCTTTCACTTAAATGGTTTTTTGTAGGTTTTTTTTTTCTTTACTCTCCTACCATTGGTTAAGTAGTAATCGGGTCAAAGTTTCGGTATCCAGTATTCACCATGTCGTTATGTCCCAGAGTAAACAAGTATTTTCTGCAATTATTGGGTTGCAAAATAAGTTAGTAGCGTTTTTCAATGTTTAAATTCAATCCTTTATGTGTTTATAAAATCATGTTTACTAGGTGAATAATGTTTACATATTAAAAAGGGATTAGTTTAGGTGCTTTTTTGCATCAGTTTCAACCGAGATCCCTTATTTTTGAGTTGCATTTCTCTTGCTCAAAATGGAAGAGAAAAAAAAAATTAATCTTCGTCATTCAATGATTTTTTTATTACCTAAAAAGGAAATCCGGTGCACAGACGGTTAAATTGAAGCATTGAACCAACCAAACTATTAATTCTGCAGTAGACTGTGCCCAGTTGGAACAATTAAAGGCAGGGGTTGAGCAAAAGCGTTCGCTAATCGCAAAGGCATAGTGTTCCATCAGGATAACGCTCATCCTTACGTGTCTTTGCAGACCCGGCAGAAATTATTGGAGTTTGGCTGAGATTTGATCCCCTCTCCGATTCACCAGACCTTGCTCCAACAGATTTTATTTTATTTCAGGCCTTTCAAAACACTTTAATTCGCTCGAGGACTGCAAAACGTACGTAGAGTCCATTTTGAAAAAAATCTAGAAGTTCTGGTAGAACTGAATTAAAAGATTACCTAGAAAATGATATCATGTATTGTGTCAAAATGGGTCATATACAATTGGCTGTATTTACATATTTACAAGAATCTGACGTTTTTATTGAAATCATCAGTAAAAAACGCAACAAACTTATTTTATAATCCAATAGTTTTTGAGTATCACAATTATCTCTTGAACGAGAGAAACATTACCATTATTTGTAATGGATTTATTAATGTTTTATTATGAACAATTTTTATTCATATCTGTGTATATAAATAACTAGATATATTGTCTCAATATTAAAAAAAAAATTACAATACTTCGAGATCACATTCATGCAATATTTACAGAAAATCAAAAGTAAAGTAAAATTACATAAGAAATATAAAATAAAATAAATAAAAACTTTTCAAAATATTAACCTCTTAAATAAATTGTGTATAGTTATGAGTATACACAATATTCACAATCTGCTGGGAGAACCACGGACGGCTTTGTTCCTCTGTTTGTGGAGGAAAAAGCAGAACCCGTACGATCCCAGTGCCTCTCTTGCAGCCGCGTTACTTGTGAGAGCCAGTGGTAGCTGGGTGATGGAGCTATAGCCACAAAAGTACCTCACTTGAGAGGAGAATCTGGCCAATGTCAGAACTCCAGTACATTATTTACAAAATGTCCTATTCCGTTTCAACCTACGAGGAGGGTTGCATGGGTGAGTGAGTGGAAATGTATAGGGTTTGTACTGGAGGAATAAGGTAATGAATGAGGTTATGTTGGAATTTGGAGAATCAGGATGGTTTCAGGACTAAAATAAATGGAATATCATAGTATAAGGTACAGTTGGTGATATAAAAAGGAGCATTAACAATCGTTTTTGAACTTTGGGTTGAAAGGATTGGACGTGTTTGATGTTTACAAATTTAACTGTTCCCTACAGTTCAAGTCTGTACATTTTGGATTTTAACATATGTTTTCTTTAATTTTTTTTTTTTTTACTATTCGTCGGAAAAAGCGGCTAAGCACATATCAATGATATTGCACTGATTAGGTGTATGAAAACTGGAACTAGTCTTGATAGAAATAGGAACATCTCCTCTGATGCAGACTGTGCAGCTTGGGAGCTCAATTAAAAGTTGTTTGAGAAAAAATGAGTCCAGTTAATACTCAAATTATTATTACGATTGGTTGCTGTTTTTTGGTAATTGAGGCGCGAAACATCCAGGTCATTAGCGCCCGGTTCAGATTATAATTATCATAATGAGATAATAGCCCATACTATTTTATGTTTAAATAGCAAGATTAAAAACAAAAAAGTCTGCATTTGTTAAGATGTGTGCTAAAAAGAGTTTAGTGAATTCATGAAAATATTGTAGAATATAGCAATAAAGTGAATATAAATAACACGCTTTTCCTGAACTTTCAAGTCACGCATGACGACCGTTGAAGAATAGGCTCGTTACAAGGAGCTCCGAAATAAATCCCAGCATCATTCATCGGCTTCATCATAGAGAACTTATTATCTTATGTATCCTCAACTCTTGTACATGCAGAGAATACATACATAAAAAAATCTATACCTCTACAACCCATGAAGGGTCTCGCTTTCAGTACTTATAGAAATCCGTGCTGTTTCGCGGCCAACGACCGTGCAAGGAGGTGATTAGGCCTAAATAACGCTCGGCTGCCAGGTTTTTTTTCCCGATTTAGGTACCCAATTACTAGGGGCTGGGTGTGTCTCAGTAGGGTCTCCATCCCCTAGGGTCGCTCCACGCCTGAAATAACATAATAAATAATTCTGCCACGACGGGGATCGAATCTGGGACCCGGGAAAGAGTTGTAGGTTACGAATCTATCTACGAGACCACGCCGCTTCCTAATATTAAAAATGAAAAATAAGTATTCGTTTACGATCGTTTCAAATTATTGTTATGTTTAGGTCATGTGTATGGACCGTACAATGTTTTGGAATTAAGCTTCTTTCTATTTTTACTTTCACTTACTATATATACGAAGGGAAAGTATGGCGATCGTGAAAATTTTCGAATTCCAGTTTTCAACGGAAATACACGTTTTAGGGTCCTCTGAGTCCAAATAACCAAGTCCCGAAAAAAGGTCTGTGTGTGAATGTGTGTGTGTGTGTGTGTGTGTGTGTGTGTGTGTGTGTGTGTGTGTTGTTGTGTGAGTGGTAACTCCCGGGCAAAAACGGCAAATCCTATGAAACTGAAATTTCATATTTAAGACAACTATACGGCCTAGATGTTACAAAATATTTTTCGTCAAAATCAGCTGACCGGAAGATGTACTTCATACCATGCATTTTGCACCTTTTTACGATTTTCTCCGAAACGGCTCAAAAGATTTTGATTAAACTCCCTATATCTATGTAAAATTTAATGAGCTTTAATATCATGTAAGTTTCATTCTGATTGATATAGTCTGACAGGTCTTAAATGCCTAATATTTTTTTAATTTTATTCTTTTAAAGTATCTTTAATTCTGTATATTTCTAAAAACTGGGCACATCATCTTATTAGCATTGAAAAACAACGGCTGAATATAGAAGTTGAGTGAATTTAATAAATAAATGAAGGAAAAAGGCGCAAACATATTTTGTATGCAATTTTTTACACAGGCTTGTGTATAACATAATATTTTATCTTTATCTTTCCAACGATATATTATACATCTACACCACTATTCTTGGGTTCAAAAAAACAAAAATAACATGGTTGAATTTTTCTCCTTTATTTGGTAATCAAATTTGCTCAACATGCATATTTAGCTGTTATTTATCAATACTAACAAGATTATGTGACTAATTTTATCTTTTCATCAACTTTAATATTTCTTGTAAACTATTTTAATAATGGATAAATTTTCTTTAAAGTGAAATACAAATAAATCACAGCTTTCAATGGAGTGTTTTGAAACAGTTAAGTTTGGAATGCTCTCTAATTTCCTTAGAGCTAACTCCTAAACGGGTTTGTCGAACAAACAATAAGATCTTTGACAGACAATAAGAAACATTTATATTTCTTTCACCATACACACTGCAAAGTCTGTTAACCATCAGTGCTGCGAATTTTCCTTTTATTTAATAAAAAATCATTAAAAGACGAAAATGAATTTTTCTCTTCCATTTCAAGCAAGCGAAATACCACTTAAATATCTCAGTTAAATAAAATTCAATATGCATAAAAGCCCGTTAAAAGATCCTTTTTTACTTTCACCCACATGAAATATATAGTAATGAAAAGTATTGCGATCGTGAAAATTTTCGAATTTAAGTTTTTCAAGGAAATACACGCTTTAGCGTCCAAGTCCAATAACCTAGTCGCGCAAAAAGGTCTGTACGTATCTGTTGTAAGCCTGGCACGAAAACGAAAAGTCCCACGAAAGAGAAATTTCAAATTAAAATAATATTGCTTTATTGAGAAGTAATACAATCTGCCACTATCTTGGGCAATAAGTATTAGAGATAAAAGAAGTCATTCATTCCATAAGTACAAATAAAACAAACAAAAAATAAAATACCTCAATAACAAATGAAAAAAGTAAAATAAAATAAAATAAATGAAATAAAAGAAAATAATTAAATTTCAAATTAGAGACAACAAAACGCCCGATATGTTTCTGCAACTTTTTCATAAAAATCGGATTGTCAGAACCATGCATTTTGAACTTTTTCACGATTTTCTCAAAAACGGCCAGGAAGTCATCGGTTTGCGGCAAATGGTAAAGGTGATTTGGTAGGATTTATTTTAATCCTCCAATTTTGACATCATTCTTCAATGTCTTTGATGTAGGACTGAAGGGTTTGGGATGCAGTAGTTGGATCGTTATGGACGGATAAGACACACGTGTCATCAGCATAAGTATTGCGAGGAAGGTGCGAGAATGGAGTGGAATGTCAGCTGTATAAAGGGAGTAGAGGATAGTGAGATACTACCTTGAGGCACTCCAGCAGATTGAGAAAATATGGATGACGGAGTTTGTAAAGCAATCCTAGGTACCAAACACAAAATGTTTTTTAATACAATTTTTGTGCTTTTTAACATAAAAACAGTAATATAGATGTATAATATAACTTTGGAAAGCTAAAGATTTCAGATAAAATATTATGTTATATATGAAACTGTAAAAGTTAACGGTGAGTGCTGAAAAACCGATAAAACTAACTCATTGTGGTAAATAATTTTATAATATATTGTTTAATAAAACACATGTTTATATTGAGAATCAATGTAATTAATTCTTTAAACATTAATTTTTATCTCTGAATGTAAGTTTTAAAAATTGATTTTAACAGCGGAGGTAAGTTAAAGTCGTGTGTTGTGCGCACCAAATTCTTATAATATGTAAACATTATTGACCAAGTATACATGATTTAATAAAGAGAGAGAGGATAAAATTGCAAATATTTAAAAACGCTATGAACTTATTTTACAACCCAATAACTAATCAGTTCTATTCCTTTCTATTAGTTAATTAGTTTAATACTACGATTGATATTTTTTTTCTGTTAAAGCCAAAATACTAGTGTAAATTCTTATTAACATTTTCAAAACCTCATGAATATTTTGTGTCTCTTCTTCGTAAAGTACATTCAAATTTTTATCATCGTTTTTAATTGTTTTTTTAATGCCTTATAATTCATATTTACTCGTTTCTTGATAATGCGTGAAAGTAGGCTTTTATGGTCCTTGACATTTTATCTTCAAAAAATTATTCCGCAATAAAAATATGTTATGTGTGTAGTCTATTGATCCTTCTTTTACAACCACTTCAGTTCACAAAATTGAAGGTAACATAGGAGATGTGGTGATGGTTGAAGTTAATACGCAGTCACTTTAGCAACCACAAGTCTAATAACGATAGTACAAATACGGACGAAATATTGCCTGATGAATCGTATCTGAAGAATGATCCTTTCTGTTTTCCTTCAATAGAATAAGAAAATAGTTTAATCACCAATTTGTGGTATCAGTAGAACTTTGTATATAATACAACATTTTTCTCTCAACACGACATTAAATTTAACATACATATAGCGAGTTTAATCAAAATAGTTTGGGCCATTTTTGAGAAAATCGTAAAAAGGTGTAAAGTGTATGGTAAAAACTGGCCCTTCTGGTCAGCAGATTTCGACGGTTGAGTGTGTTCTATTAGTTTTTCTTTCTTTGAATAATTTTTTTTTTTAAACTGTTGATTCAGCTTATAATGTAAAAGGTGTTCAGGTTATCAAAGTATTCAACAAATATTTTAATACAAAATATTTGGTTACTTTTCTAATATTTTTAAATTGAACAATTCGTATGATACTTTCCTTGTTTACTGTAAAATATTATAACGATCTATATTATACCTATTTTTCCGCACAAAATTCGAAATCGTGGGGCTGCTAACGGTTTTGTTATGACATATGCTATATAATGTTCTGACTAAACATTTTCGATAGCTATACGACCTTTTCCTACATGCTCTCGAATGAAAAATAGCTTCCTTTCGACATTCTAAGTTCTGCGATGGTTTCTGAAAAAACCGCGAATAATTATAAAAAAGTAAAGAATAAAAATTGAAATTTTACACATAAATACGCCCATAACCCAATTATTTTCGAAGATATGTAATAACTGAGAAAAATATGTATTAAGGTTTAGAATCAGTAAAGAGTGATAAGCAAAAAAAAAAAAAAAAAAAATTGAAATCTTGCCTGTATATGCGCTTGTGACTCTGTAATTTTCGAAGATAGGGAAAACAATTGTTAGTGTGTTAAACGAAAAAACAAAACACGAATCAAAAG
Source organism: Piezodorus guildinii (assembly GCA_023052935.1). Taxonomy (NCBI): domain Eukaryota; kingdom Metazoa; phylum Arthropoda; class Insecta; order Hemiptera; family Pentatomidae; genus Piezodorus; species Piezodorus guildinii. Next base: position 174,438,134 of record CM041292.1, on the reverse strand, counting down.
AAAAAGAGGAAAAAGCAATGAAAAGAAATAGAAATTTTACGTGTAAGTCAGTTATTTTTGAAGATAAAGAAAAAAATTATTACTGTTTACAACCACAAAATGGCGAATAATAAGAAAACTTTTACCCATTAATACGCCCATAAATCAGTTATTTTTGAAGATAAAGAAAAGTATGTATAGAGTTTTAGAATCATTGAAGTGCGATAAACCAATAAAAAAAAATTGAAATCTTGCCTACATATGCGCTTGTGGCTCCGTTATTTTCGCAGATAGGGAAAACAATGTTAGTGTGTTAAACGAAAAAGAACAACACGAATCAATAGAAAAAGAGGAAAAAGCAATGAAAAGAAATAGAAATTTTACGTGTAAGTCAGTTATTTTTGAAGATAAAGAAAAAAATTATTACTGTTTACAATCACAAAATGGCGAATAATAAGAAAACTTTTACCCATTAATACGCCCATAAATCAATTATTTTTGAAGATAAAGAAAAGTATGTATAGAGTTTTAGAATCATTGAAGTGCGATAAACCAATAAAAAAAAATTGAAATCTTGCCTACATATGCGCTTGTGGCTCCGTTATTTTCGCAGATAGGAAAACAATGTTAGTGTGTTAAACGAAAAAGAACAACACGAATCAATAGAAAAAGAGGAAAAAGCAATGAAAAGAAATAGAAATTTTACGTGTAAGTCAGTTATTTTTGAAGATAAAGAAAAAAATTATTACTGTTTACAATCACAAAATGGCGAATAATAAGAAAACTTTTACCCATTAATACGCCCATAAATCAATTATTTTTGAAGATAAAGAAAAGTATGTATAGAGTTTTAGAATCATTGAAGTGCGATAAACCAATTAAAAAAAAAAAAAAAAAAAAAAAAAAAAAAAAGGAAAAATATAAAACAGAAAAGAAAATCTTAACATCACTTATATATATATATATATAATATATATATATATATATATATATATATATATATATATATATATATATGCCCGTGACTTTTTGAGTTATTTTTGAAGATAACGAATAATGAGAATTGAGGTTCTATATAATTCTACAAAATGATATTCCATTTTCCTTAGAATTATTTGTTGCTCTTCATAGTAGTTAATCTATATATATATATATATATATATATATATATATATAATTATATGGCGATTTTGGCTTCCTTATTACTCCTAACTCCTAAACCACAAGGCGAATTTTGTAACGGTTTTCACCATCATTAAGGTCATTCTTTATATATATATATATATGCCCGTGACTTTTTGAGTTATTTTTGAAGATAACGAATAATGAGAATTGAGGTTCTATATAATTCTACAAAATGATATTCCATTTTCCTTAGAATTATTTGTTGCTCTTCATAGTAGTTAATCTACATATATATATATATATATATATATATATATATATATATATATATATATATATATATATATATAATTATATGGCGATTTTGGCTTCCTTATTACTCCTAACTCCTTCTAAACCACAAGGCGAATTTTGTAACGGTTTTCACCATCATTAAGGTCATTCTTTTTTGAAGTTTTATAAGCAAATTGCATTGCGGTTTAGCTTTTCTTTAACCTTCAAACATTTATTTTCTGTAACCAAAAAAATTATTTCTGAAATAATAGTAGAAACATAGGCGTATAATATATCGTTGTAAAGCGCAAGAATTTAAAAAAATTAATATGCATTAAAAGAGACCGTTGTAATGTTTTAAGCCCAAAAACTTCTGAACATATGTTATTGGTAAAGTAGAAGGTTAAACATAAATGACAACACCTCATTCAAATTGCCTCGTGCTAAACAGGTGCGGGTCTACTTTAACTATAAACTGGTATATGAACAGTTATACCCTTACCAGAAATCATTAACCAGTGTGTTATAATAATTTCAGCGTTTTTTAAATTTATTTTACTTTTGTAAATGTTTTAGTGACCTGATATCCATCGTAGGTCCAGGAAGCCCATTTCATGTGACAGCTCTGTATGTCGAAGGGGAAGTATTGGACGTCGATGTGACAACTGCTCTTGTATATCCCGTGGCTGAGCCAAACCACCTCGCCGCTACTCCGCAGTATCACGTTACTGTTGATCACCGCCGAGCTGTACTGGGGGTCAGCGCTGAAAAATATTTACAATAATTAAAAATATTAGATATATTGTATTTTATTTATATATTATACTATATATTAAACAGAAAGTCTAACTTAAACCTGCCTAACTGGAGGTTGATTTATTACTTATGTATGTACAAGACCTGTCCTGCTCTATGCATGCCCACTATCGTCCAATACGTGTGCCTCTAATTACTAAAAGGTTCGAATTGCACAAAATAAATCGATGAGAATGACGAACCCCATTTCCAAGACGAACCCTGCCACAACAGCTCACGCGAGCACATAAACACAATAGTTAGTTATGCGTAATATAATTCTTGCTGCAAAAAGTATAAACATAAAATATTGAAACATGTCGTACTTTAAGTTTTTTCTTATTTTTTAAATGTTATTGTGATTTGATTTTAACAGTGTAGTTCTGGAAATTTTATGTTTATTAATTTAAGTTAGTTCTATTTTAATTTAATATATATCATGTAACACTATTTATTTATATTCATTAATTTAACTTTTATTTTTATTTGTCTAAGAAGTATTTTTTATTTATTTTATGTTTTTTCCTCTGATTAATATAAATTTCTTAAAATTGAAAAAAAAAATTAAATTTGTAAGTGTAAAAATGCTAAGGCTTGAACAGCTTTCTATTTTATCATGACCATTGTACATTTGATATATAAAATTCTTTCTATTCTATACTATATATTAGCAGTTATACTATGTGTAAGCAGTTATGTTATATATCACAATAAATATTAATAAAATAAAATATCTTGGCTAAAAGTTTGAATATTCAGTGATCCTGTGACAAATTGATAATCGATTCGTTGATTTCCAACTCAAGGAAATTTTACAGTAAGCATAAATATCTCTCATGAATTGTTTTGATTATTTTCCCCATAAAATCTTGAGATTCTTTTAGTTTTTATTTTAAACATTGAACCTTTAATGAAGTAATCGACCACGAAAAATAAATAAATAACCCTCACAGAAGAGTTATAACTATTAAAGATATGTAAAACCAAAATAACGTTTTTGAAGTAAATAACGTTTTAAATTCCTCCAAAACAAAAAATAACCATTGAAACCGGTTTAGAAATAATATATAATAACCTTACTACAAAATTAGTAATAATTATGCTGTTTATTATTTAGAGTTTTTACTATGTATGTTTTACAGAAATATCTTTCCGTATTGGTTAATTACATTAGATTTTAAGTTCTTCATAAAAAAAGTGAATTTTCAAAATAATTTTATTTTTTTAATGGTATCATAATGTAATTATGAAGTTTGCTTTATTTTTTTTTGTACTAAGTTTAGTGAATTTAACTTATGTATTTATACTATAACTATCTTTAAACAATGAGTAATTACAATGGGTGATAAATAAATAAATAACCTTTAAGCTTCTCTTTTAATATTTTCAAGTTTTTTCATTTTTTGATTTTCTTATTTGGTTAGATCAGAGACGATTTTGCTTCTCATATATTAATAGAAGCTCAGGGAATGTAAATTCCAACTGTCTTTTGGAAATTCCTGATAATCCACCGAGGCGTCTGAAGAGAAGATGACCTCGAGACTTCTTGTTTAGATTTGACTACTAGAGTGCTGCCAATGGGCAGTTTCTCTTCATTTTTTTCATGTACACTATCTTTTAGCAACATATTTACTTGATGAATTTTAATATACAGTTATAAATTTCAATAAAATAAAAAAAATCTTTTGGAAAGAACTGCAATAATCAAAGGACGTTTTAAAGGATTTGTTTGTTCTTCAAATGAAATCGGATGACATATTTTAATGAAACTTTACTGCTTGAAAATATTTGTTATATGATTTCGTAAAAAAAAAAATTTCCTTAAGTACAGTTGGAAATCATCATGTTAGGCTTTGAATATCCATTATAAGCCACAGTACCCATATCTTTTTACATTACTTTATTTAAGAGGTTTGACTTTCAGAGTTTTGACTCATATACTTAGGATGAAATATACGTCAAATATTTGCTTCAAATATCATGACATTTCCCTTGCAAAACAGATTTGACAACGGCTGGTGTAGGGTGGACGACCACATATTGTTATATAAGATCCAATAGTCTAGGACTCCACCTATACTACAATTCTAGCTATCCTATAATTCCACTAATCCCGTTTATTTTACTTACGCTTGTTATTTCTCCCTTACTATCTTGTAATTATTAGGTTTTTTGTGTTTTGTTTTTTATGAAATTCAGTTTTTATCATTTTAAAAATTCTAATTGGGATTATTAAGCTTCTTTTTTTTTTTTACAACGTTAATGTTTAGATATTATAAAAAGCCGTTATTAATTTCCTCTTTTTTGATGACCTTTACTATCACTCCAGTTGATGGCGCATTATTTAGTATGCTATGAAATATGAACATTGGTACAAGCGATTTCTACTAATTTTTTTTTTTATGATTATAGAACTTTGACAATAGTGTGGTTTGGGGGAAATTTATGGCTATTTATGTGTGGTAGGTCAGTGGTAGTAGTGATTCATTTCTCGTTTCTACCAAGAGGTGAAACTACCACATACTCATCGTACTGATGTTGACATAATTTTTCAAAAAACTACCTTCGAACAGCGCCAGATCTCAACCCAAGGTCGCGAGTTCATAGCATGGATTCTCAATGAATATTTAAAGTGACTAAAAAATCCTTTGTTCAGCCGTACTCGGAGGGAACGTAAAAAGGCAGTCCCGAGCTGAGCGATGTCAGGTAATCGTCAAGGATCCCATCCCAATTAAACTTATAATAATATATTAGGCTTACCGAACCCGAAGGTTCGTTGCCGATACCACCAAACTCCGCCTGCACAGACTCGTCCAATGTTCGCCAGTCAAGCCCAAGACCCTGAGATCAGCCTTACCGCAATCCTCCCATCGACGCTTCGGCTACCTTTCGGACGCCTACCAGTCGGATCATCGAATACCAACTTTCTCGAAATCCGTTTCTCACCGAGCCCAACAACTTTCCGCGCCCATTTGAGTCTCCGCGATGCTATCAACTCAATTATATGCACAGGATACAAGCTCCGCAATTCCGCGTTGTGCAACCTTCTAAACTCCCCAGTGGCCTCATCCCTCATCGGATTAAACTTAGGTAGGAAAATTTTTGGACTCCCACTGTAGCATCGTCTTATGTTAATGTGCTTAACCACATTTACATAAAGTTATAGTTAATGAATAAACAAACAGAAACTAAACGAGCTACGTTATAAAGACCTTCCAGGCCCACCTTATTTGCTAGAGTTATCTCCAATAACTTTCCTTCTATTCAGAAATTTGGGTATTTTTAATTTCTTGGGTTCAATTTCTTTGAAGGTGAATTTTTTAAAACGATTATCCCTTCAAAACACATTTTCTGACTTTCTAAAACCCAGAATTTTATTTTATTATTTATGATTTTGAGGTCTAATTCGTGTTTTATCTTTACTGTATTTAAATATTATATATATTTTGCATGAATAGTTTGTTGCATTTCATTGATGAACGGTTTAAAGCTTATCTGAAGGATATTTCCTCACTCGCAAATGTGTCAAGTCGGTTGAAAAGAGTTGCGGAAGTGTCCCAGATATCGTACGATATCGAAAGCGTGTAAGATTAGTTTGGTTTCATTGCTGCGCTTTTTCTATTAGTGGAATTGAATATTTAGTCCTATTTAAATCATTTCATAATTATCTTTTTACATTATTAGAGTATTGATACAACATATTTAAAAAACTATGTTATTATTATCATCATAAAAGAAATTATATTTCAAAGTCCACAATTTAATGATTTTCATCTATGATTTAGTCATTTCGAACGATATAAGTATATAAAATAAAATCACCAATATATGAGGTATATTAATTTTTTAAATTCTACAATATCCAAAAAAAGTTTTTACAATATATTAGGATGAGTAGGAATTTATAGTAAATGCAAAACATTGGTTTAATGAACGTACTATTTTAATGCTGAATAGAATTACTTCTTGAAATAGCATAGAAGAAAAAATATTACTATCTAAACATAACGTAAAATTGACTAAAATAACAATACAACTGGCATAAATAACGAGCTGGACTATTAGAAATAAAGTTTTTATACAGTGAATAAATAACGAATAATATTATTAGTAAACTACTGATCGGGGTTTAGAATTTTTACTTAGTAACCAGCACAATGTTTATCTTCTGCGAGATAAAATAGATTTGAAGATCTCAAACAACCAAGCCACGGACAGCAAAGATGATTGAAATTAATAGAAGACATTAAGTCCATCGGGATGGTGAAGCATATGAAGAGATTATGTGAAAATGTCAATGGGGTGGTATATCTAAAAGATATATCTCATTTATTTTTATATTAGGAGTCAATTGAATATGTGTGTGGAGCTCATTTTTTAAAAGAGCCCACATCGAATTTGGAAAGGACTTCAGTAAGAGGAAAAAACGAATTAGAGGATTAGTAAAATACTTATTGGAATTTTATCGATACAGTATCAAATGGAGTTTTGCATGAGAAATAATATCCAGAATACATATTTTTCATTTTCACAACTTTTTGAGATAAGGTTTATTTAGTTTGAATATATGTTTGTTTCTTTGGTATAATTTATAGATTTTAAGAAAAAAAAACAACATATATGTGTAATTCTTAAAGAAAGTAGACTTTAGACGATTCTAAAATAGTAGTTTATTATTGATAATAATATACAAAAGTAGATACATACAAACATAATGAACATATAAACAACTTACCTAAAATAGTAGAATTGAATAAAAAGTCCCTTTCTACTCTATCTAGAAGCTAACAGTCAGAGATCACATTAAACCTACCCAATCTTTAAAAATCTGGTGCGGGCAACACACGACTTTCACTTACCCGATTTTTAAAATCAATGAAAGAATTTTCAAATACAGTTAGAGATAAAAATACGTGAAACTATTAAGGAATTAATCAAATTGAATTTATATATAAACATGTGTTTTATTAAAAAATCTATTATATTATTATCTAAAATAATCAGTTAGTTTTATCTTCTTCTCATCACTCTCTATTAACTTCTAAAAGCTTGTGTATGAGATGATATTTTTTCTAAAATCTTTAGCTTTCCAACGGTATATCATACATGTATATTACTGCTCTTATGTTCAAAAACGAAAAATTTCATTAAAAATATATTTTTTCTGTTTTCTCCTTTAGTTGGGTATCGAATTTATTCAATTTATATATTTACCTGTTTTTCATCAGCGCTAACAAGATAATCTAGTTATTATTATTGAATCTAAAAAATTAAAGGTACTTTAGAGAAGAAAATTTAAAATATCGGCATTTAAGCCCTGTCAGACCATTTTTATCCAAATAAAACCTACATGATATTAAAGCCCATTTAATTTTACATCGATATAGCGAGTTTAATCAAAATCGTCGGAACCGTTTTTGAGAAAATCGAAAAAAGGTGCAAAATGCATGGTATAAAGTGCCTCTTCTGGTAAGCTCATTTTGATGAAAAAAGTTTTGTCACGTCTCGGGCGTATAGTTGTCTTAAATATGAAATTTCAGTTTCATAGGACTTACCGTTTCCGCCCGGGAGTTACACAGCAACCACACAGACACACACACACACAGACCTTTTTGCGGGACTTGGTTATTTGGACTCAGGGGACCCTAAAACGTGTATTTCCGTTGAAAACTGGAATTCGAAAATTTTCACGATCGCAATACTTTCCTTACTATATATAGTAAGTGAAAGTAAAAATATATTTTTTCTGTTTTCTCCTTTAGTTGGGTATCGAATTTATTCAATTTATATATTTACCTGTTTTTCATCAGCGCTAACAAGATAATCTAGTTATTATTATTGAATCTAAAAAATTAAAGGTACTTTAGAGGAAGAAAATTTAAAATATCGGCATTTAAGCCCTGTCAGACCATTTTTATTCAAATAAAACCTACATGATATTAAAGCCTATTTAATTTTACATCGATATAGCGAGTTTAATCAAAATCGTCGGAACCGTTTTTGAGAAAATCGAAAAAAGGTGCAAAATGCATGGTATAAAGTGCCTCTTCTGGTAAGCTCATTTTGATGAAAAAAGGTTTTGTCACGTCTCGGGCGTATAGTTGTCTTAAATATGAAATTTCAGTTTCATAGGACTTACCGTTTCCGCCCGGGAGTTACCACAGACACACACACACACAGACCTTTTTGCGGGACTTGGTTATTTGGACTCAGGGGACCCTAAAACGTGTATTTCCGTTGAAAACTGGAATTCGAAAATTTTCACGATCGCAATACTTTCCTTACTATATATAGTAAGTGAAAGTAAAAACACATGTGATCTACTTTGTCACTATGATAAATGGCGACACTATCTACAACTAAATTATGATTATAATTTACACCTCCGTTGGTCGAAGACTCTTTTTCCGCAGGAAAAGAGTATGTACCAGCTTAGAGCTATGGAAGAAATTGGCTGCCCTATGTCTCGTATTGCAGTCAACTTCATAAACAAATTGAATAAAAGTCTACTCAACTATGGCTTCAAGTAAGAAACTTCATGTCCATATTGTCAAGAGAGGAGAAGCAAAGTATGAGTTAACTGCTCTGTCTGTGGACAACGTTGTATGGTACAGTTTACCAGAGCAGTTAAAGGATTTGGACTTGCACAAAGAACTATTAGCAAGTAAAACAATTGTGATATGAAAAATTCTATTACTAAATTAGAAGGTTATAGAAAAGTTGCTATTGCTTTTAAACCGGAATTGAAAAATAAATATTTAGATGAAGATGATAACTTCAGAATTAGTGATCACTATTTAGAAGAATATAATGTAGATGAAGCTAGTGCTATGAATATTGCATTAGGAGAAACAAAAACGGCCAACGAGGTTTTTTTGATCAAACGTATTAAGGAATTAGAGGACCGTATTTCAACTACTTATGCAGTAACTTTAAGTGAAATAGAACACAAATTTCTTTTAAGCAAGTTTAATGGAAAAGCAAGAAGCTTTAAATTGGATAACCTCTTTTGAGAAGGAATGTATCAGATTTAAGATATTTGATGGTTCCACCAGGGTAGAAGCTTTAAAGTTGTTTATGGATGGTAATTTACATATGTAATATATATTATATTATATATATATATATAAAATATATATATATATAATATAATAATATATAATAATGTAGTAGTATGTATATAAAATGGAAGAATGAATAAAAATAAAGAGGAATATTTGATTGAAATCCTTTTATTGAAAAAAAAATTTTTTTTTTTAAATTTATTTATTGAAATTTACAACTGTATGTTCATACATCAAGTAAATATGCTACAATGATAAAACACATGAAAAAAAAAACATGAAGAGAAACTGCCATTGGCAGCTCTCTAGTAGTGAATCTACACAAGAAGGCCATCTTCATTCAGACGCCTCGGCGTGAAAAAAAAATCACAATGTACTTTACAATTTTTCAGTTTAACAAAGGAATAATGGTAAAATAATATTCATATAAATAAAAGGAATTTCGAAAAAAAAAAAGAAATATTAGCAGTAATTATTCTCATCACGGTAGAGTAAAATCTTGTTACATTTAGGTTACAGAAGAAGTTTATATAATATTATCCTGTTTGCAACTTTCAAGAAAGGTTTCTGTTGTATTCATGAATATTAACATTAATGATTCACAAGAACGTGTTTTGCAATAACTAATAAAAGAGTACATCAACAACCAAGTATTCATATGTTATTATTTTAAAATCTTCAATATCCTTCGAGAGCTTTCAATTTTTAAGTTCAATCTCTATCCAAAGTCCTACAAAAACAGTTTCCATTTAAATAAATATAAAAATTGTGAATCCTTTTGAATTTTCTTTTATTTAGTCTTTTGTGAGTTCCATTGAAGATCCATTTCACGAGACTGCTAACTTTTTTTTTTTTTTAAGATTTTTTCTTTTTGTCAACTAATATTATTTTTCAGTTCTCTAGATAAAATAAGTTTAATTTCAACGTCCTATTCTCTGATAACCTATCTATGCATGCTCGAACTTCGAATGATCACGGATCTAGGGTCTGTAGAGTCTGAAAAGTTAAATCTATACTTGAGCAATCAATCTTAAAATTAACAACAACAACAACAACAATAGGATGTTCAGTATGCGAACCCTCGACAACCAACCTGAGGACCCCATTATCAAATAAAATACGCGAAAGAAACCAATACTTGAGCGCCCGATCTTAAAATCAAATGTGCACTGACTATGCCTAACCATCCATAAAATTACGGACCAAGTACCGAAAAAATCCAAAAAGCTATAATAAACCGATATTTGATTGCGGGATCACAAAAGCATGATCAGTGAACGAACTTTTCATGGCCCAATGATTTATGGGTTGGTTAGGGTAGAGTACTTTGTTTTCTTAGGCGATCAACAGTAAGGTCATTACACCTTTTTATTATTTGTCTTCTTACGTAATCATAATTTATGGGTTGGCTCTAGTATCATAAAACCATAAAAGCTAAAAGTAATCGACGTGAGTGTTTAAAATTGAGAGTAATTTCATGAAAAACGCTCCTTAAAAACTGTTAGAATGTACCAATGTGTTGCTTAAAACTGATAATAAAGCTAATTGATAATTAGAAGAATCATAAAAAAAAAAACATGATTATTTTAACATGAATTTTATTTAGGTGCATATAATTTTTTTTATTTTATTTTTATTTTTTTTTTTTTTAAGGTCGAAGTTTAATACAGAATTCGAGGCTGATAATTATACTTTACCACTGTTTTTATTTTATTATAATGCAATACGTTTCGGCTATAATGCCAACTTCTAGTGCAAGAATAATTTTTTATCAGCAAGTACAGATATGATTGATTTAAGAACACTCAATCTAAGAATGTATAACACTAAAAATACATAAGATCTAAAAATTGTTTAATTATAATAAATACATTTATAAAAATAAATGTTAATACTTATTTTTATTAATTTATTAGAATCGAAAAAATTGTTATTATATATTTACCTACAATAACATCGATTCTTATAAATTATATATTTACCTCACATCGATATAAATGGACACTCAAAGAAGTCAGTCGAAGAGGCATCTCCCGCAGAAGCAGCAAGAAAATTTGGTCGTGGACAACCATGATAAGATCAAGTATATAATTGCTATACAACGCCCAAGACATCCTGGGGAAAAGGTGGAATTTGGAAATTGTCTCTTCGAAAGGGTCTCTGAATTTACGTAACTTGGGTCACAAGTCACTTGAGACAATGCCATCGAATCAGAGATAATAGATGGATGTTGGCCGCAAACATATGTTACTTTGGATTGAGGTAGCATCTGTTAAGCAGGTCAGTAAAACAAAAGTCGCTCTGTACAAAACATTGATTCGCCCAGTCCTTACATTTGGAGCGGAGACATGGACCATGACAAAGGAGATGTATCAGAGGTTGGCCACATTTGAGCGAAGGTTACTCGGAAAGATTTTTGGACAGGTGTTGGTTAGTAGAGTGTGGAGGAGAAGGGAAAATGAAGAGGATTACAACCTTTCGGAGCGCCTGACGTTGTTAGCGTAATCAAGCGACATCGCCTAATATGGGCTGGACATGTGGCTAGGATGGAGGAACATGAAACTCCTAAAACATTATTGACGGAGATAGTCCACGGCCGGAGGAGAGTTGGCCGCCCCCGACTTCGATGGATTGACTGTTTGGCTGGGCATGCGAGGAGTTTGGAAGTTCACAACTGGATGGCTGCAGCACGGGGCATAGTTCTGGATGTTGCTGGTTGAGGAGGCCTGGACACGTCAACGTGTTGTAGTGCCAAACCAATAATAATGTATTTACCTAATTTTTATTGGTCGTTATCGACTATTAATAAGACACTTTCTATATATTTAACAGGATCTTTATTGAGTTATATTAATCATTTATTAATATAATTCATTTATCGAAATTTGGATAAATGAAAGTATTTTACATCGAATAAAATTACAAAATACTTGCAATCATGTGATCGTATCTTATATTTTATCTCGGATCGCAACTCGCAATAACAGTTGTTTACATTTTGAAATATACATATATTCTTAACAATGACCTGCTAAATATGTAGTTTTTTGAAATGGGCAAGGAGATCAAAAAATCGTTCAATTTTAAAGATGCATAAGAGACTAAATATTAAGTTTTTCGATTTGGAATACTTTATCAGTGACAGTATGGGCTATGTTGTTTATGTTAGAAGTTTTAGGATTTGATGAAATGCGAACTCATCGCTAGCCTCAGAATGAATCTTCAGCAACCTCTCCCGAGCTCTTGCTATCTAAGCAGTAGTAAGAATGCCACTGCACCGAAGCCCGATCCCAATTCGCTGACACCAAAATTACATAGGAGGAAAAATAGGTTGCATTTGGGTGCCACGAAAGTCGACCCGTCTCTATTTCAGAAGATAGAAAAAGAAAGTGAAAAGAAAAGATTTACTTTTTCAGAGACAAATCGATCACGTGTCGATAATGATAAGACCCATACAAAATTTGTTACAACAGAAGAACAGGATAGTGAAGAAGAAAGCGACATTTTGAAAGATGAATTAGAACGACAAGAAAGGCTTAAGGAACGATCAGATAATCGTAATGTTTCGAAGCACAGTATTTCTCACAATGTAAATAGGAGTAGTTGTGAGTGTTTTTACATCTTTGTGTAATATTATTAAAATATGATCTGTATATGTGTACTGTAAGATGCGTGCAAACTTAATTTGAAAGTATTGGTGTATAAATTTATCGTTTCTGACGTCGGACAGGCTTGATACCACCACTTAACATCTCCTCCGAAAGGCGGCATAACATAGGATTTCTGGCTAGGTTAAAAAATTCTAGGGCCATCTGCTGGGTTCGGACTGTGACTATGAACATATAAGATTGTAAGGCTAGCCACTAAACCACAGGATACCTCAAAAAGGGATCTAAATAACCAATCCCCGAGCGGTGTAGACCAAGGTGACCGTTGGCCTCCTGAGTAATCCTTTTCCATTTCTCCCTGCCCTGTTCCTATCTCTTCCCATTGCTGACTCATAGCTTTCTCGCACCTCTTTCCACTCTATCCGTCCGCCTGGTTTGAGGTTATTCTAAGAAAATTCGTTTCCTACTGAAATATCGTTTCAACCTTTTCGGCTGTTTCCTTCCATTCCTCGGTTTTGAGTCAATTGTAAACTATTTTCTTTGCTTTCTTTTATGATGATCTTATTAGCAGGGTTTCTTATAGTTTTTCATTCATCATTACTTCTTCAAACACTCTTAATTTACAGCAATTGTCTCGGAAATACGTTTATGTTTCCGTACCATAGGTGAGTACTTGGTATTTAAAAATGATTTGAATTTTGTTGCTTAAAAAAATCGTTAAGACTTTCATTTGTTTCATTATTGTAAAAGAGATTATACCGTCTCAAATAATTCTGCTGTTAATTTATTTTATAATCAAATATTCATTATTAATGACTGTTTGGTAAATAATGTTAGTAAATTGGGTATGTGCGTTGGTTATATATTGCATGTGAAATAAATACGCCAGATTATGTATAAAAGGAAATGTTTAATTGAAATTAATAATACAAAATAAAATAATAAAATGAATGCCCAATTCTAATGTGGTAAAGTAATAGTTCTGATTGAAATTAAATACTATAATTGTTAAATTAGTAGTCCTTCAATGTTTTATTAATATTTAAGGTAATCTTATCTGCTGTCCCCCTCTGGGACTTGTCTTCTTCTCGATTATGAGTCTCTCTGCTGTCTCTCTGTGGGACTAGATGGTCACCCTGTGTGACTGGATGGAAGTCCTGTAGTACGTACGCACTCACTTACGACTCGACTACGACTCGACTGCGACTCGACTTCGACTCGACTGCGATGTTTTATTCCCGGCACTGTAATTCTCGGTAATGCGCATGCGCGCCCTTCTGGTAACCGCGTACGTTTATCAGAACTATTACTTCGTATTTTTTAAAAACAAATAAACTAATATAAATTTATATAAACAATAATTATTATAGAATCACCAACAATGACAAAACAAATTACAAAAACGTATAATGTCCCAACGTTTTGTTTACTTGTGCACCTAATGATCTATTTTTTTATTTGAAAGCTGTTACAGGACGTGGTGTACTTTGTTTTATTTACATTGATCATGCGGCTATCAATCTTCGGTTTCATATATTATTTTATACTCTTCTTTTAAGTGCGTTGTCCCATATGGTGGCTATCATAAGTTTATCCCCATAGGATTCATTTCTCATCCTTCGTCCATTTTTTATTTTTCTACCATTTAACACGTTATTTTATAAATGCCTCTTTCACAGCTTCTCGGTTAACTCCGAAAGGCACAATAAGGAATCAGTCAATATTCCAGTTATATCTTTAGATGAATCATCTTACATAATCATTTGTATTAATTGAACAAATTTATGAGGGAACTCTCAATTTGCTAGAACTTTTTATTAAAAAGTCTTAACTTCTTGATTTTATCGCATGCCTGCTTGTAGTCAAGGAATAATACGGTAAACGCAGCTCGATATCATATACTTTTTCATCATGTGCCGCAAGACAAAATCGTGACTTTGGTTCTTCTATTTTCGGTATGGCTATATTGCAATTTTTGGAATCTTTACATTATTATCTTGATAACAGGCTTACCCTTCTGACTTTGCCTAGTGAGCCTTACTTTTTATGAATATGATATACTGAACCGATTTTCAAATTATCCCACATCTTTTCCAGTCTCTATCACAATCATATATGAGGAAATATCACTGCTACTTCATATGATTAACTCCACGTCTTGTCTTTAACGAGAGTTTTGTGCTTTCCTCATTCTCGGCTGTTTCCTTTGATTCCTCGGTTTTGAGTCATTTTTAGCTCACTTTCATTGGTTTGTTTTATGTTGATCATATTCAGAGGGTCACTTCTAGTTTTCCATTCATAATTACTTAGTTCCGTTCCGTAAATTCTTCTTTAAACTCATGAACGTAAGAGTGCCATCCTTCCTTCAGGTTCATATATAACATTTCAAGTTTTCCGTTTTGCATTTTTTACGCTTTTCAGCCGCATGTTTTGAATTATTCTTTTTTTACCTCTGCTTATTTCTTATCTTCTCTTCTCTTCATTTTGTAGGTTTCTTTATTTTGTCTTCTAAAACTTCGATTTTCAAGGGAAGAGAGGGAAAATAAATAACAGTTTATTTTTCTTACTTGATTATAAAGTTTTATTTATGAGAGAAGTTGGTTGAGGGTGCAGTCAATTTAACACACAATTAAGCGTAAACTTAATTTATTGGTGCCGACGTTTCGGCCTAAATTATAGGCCTTCTTCAGGGCTATAAGAAAAACAAAAACAAAGATAACAACCAGCAGTGGAATACAATATATAAAGATGATAAGAAAAATAAATTGTACTAAAGATTACAAACAAAGTGAAAAAGTTGTAATTGATAAATGTAATAATTTTTTAAAGTGAATTGTAGTAATGACAATTGATAAATGTAATAATTCCTACAAACAGAAACAAAAGAGGGGAAGACATTTTAATAGAAGGTGTGTTATATTTTACAGTTAATATAATTAATTACTTATAAAATTAATTAATTACTTATTTAATTAATGTGAGACGTTATAAAGTAAAAAAATAAATAAAGTGATGAAAGTCAAAAAATAGTGATGAAATAGGTATAATAGTGAGAAACTATAAAGTTAAAAAATTTTTAAACAAATTTACAAAACTTGTAAAAATTACAAAGAGAAAAAGAGTTATAAATCTATGACGTACAAAATGTCCATTCTTTCATAAAGTGTGAAAAGAATTAAAATATGAAAATATAGTGAATACGTGTGTATACATATCTCTCTGTGAAATATATATTAGAAAAGGTTTAAAGAGAACTAAAAGTTGGAAAGGTTGAGAATTTTAAAAGTGGACGGGTAAAGAGTTGAGAGACATTTAAATTAGATATGTCTACTTACTGGTTGTGTGAGCTGAAAGGCGTCAGAAGGCCTATAATTTAGGCCGAAACGTCGGCACCAATAAATTAAGTTTACGCTTAATTGTGTGTTAAATTGACTGCACCCTCAACCAACTTCTCTCATATATATACTCAGTCAACCATTGTCACTTCATAAAGTTTTATTATTTATAACTAGAAGCAGTAGTATTACATAACATCAATAGTTGCACTAGTATCAATTGTTTAAATTTATGTAAATTTCGAAATTACCTACAAGGCTGTAACTTACTAGGCCTTTAGATAAGTTAGCGGATATTATAAAGTTAAGATATGAACTTGTCCGTTGATTAGACCGGCTATTGGTTAATCAGTCTTGGAGGTTAATTTAATCTTCTGTCTCTCAATTTACAAAAACTCTATGTTAGTCATCGAAATCGATATTTTGTTAGCAAAATTGTAAAGGCGCCCGTACGAAGCTGATCCGCTAGTTGTGTATATGTTTTGTGCATAGTAATATAATTATGTTTTTAATTTATTTTATACATTTAATTTTCTATACACATTTTAACAGTACTCACCAAAGATGTGCACGAGGAAAAAAAAAAAAATGAAGAAGAAAGAAAATAAACTTTATTTACATATTTACAAATTGACAAAATATTTATAAATGATTTCGGATGAGACATCCTTACAATCAGCAAATGTTTGGTTCATTTGGTAGTTATAATCTAATTAACTAATCTATAATATGTGGTAAAATTAAATTGTGATTATATATGGTTGTAGGAAAAATTATACAAAAATAAAAAAAAATTATACAAATAAAAACGGATAACATAATTGATAATATAAAATTATAAATTAAAACAAACTAGCTTAAGTTAGCAACACATGTTTAGTTCTTTTATGAGTGTAGCGTTTTAGAGATGTTTTATTATAGTTACCGATTTCCTTTATTAATGGATTTTTGGAGACTGGTGTTTTACTGAAGTAAGAAGCTGTTTGAGTATGGACAAAATGTTTAATTGTTGGAAGCTGCAAGTCCTAAGGCATAGATGATATTTTAGTGTAGCGGGGGTAATTGTTAATTATCCGCATTGATAGATTTTGAATTCTTTCAAGTTTTTGGTAGTTAGTCGAGCAGGTTGAGCTCCAGACTGGCGAGGCGTATGTAATTAACGGGCGAATAACTGATTTGTATATTATTAATTTGTTATGAGGGCTCAAATGGGATTTAATATGATATGATCTGTGAAAGTAAGAGATTTGTCTAATGTTATGCCTAGGTACTGTACGGATTTTGACCATGGGATGAGAGCTGAATTTATCTTGATTTGGTGGTTTATAAAAAGACAATGTGCAATCGATTATTATTCGGTAATATATTCTTATGGTAAAATTGATTAATCATGGATTTTTTTTTTACCTTCATACATATAAGATATCCTTAAAAATTGTGGAACATATATTGCGTATTGATTGTTAGGGAAGATAGGTCTGCTAAAGTTTAAATGCTAATTATTTACGATTTCGGTAGACAAAATTTCTCATCTACGTAGGTTATATCAGTCAACGATTGATTGATTGAATTATACTCATCCTACTTTTACAGGGTCTGAAAAAGAAGTTAAAGAAAATGCAGCAGACTCAGCCGGTTATCACCAGATGTTTAAGAATTTGGAACCTTCCAAACCTAAATACAAAACAAGCAGTACCGATGAAGCACAAAAGAAGTTCGTATCGGCCAAAGCGATTTCATCACAAAGTTACTTCAACGATATAGAGGAATCGAATGAATATAAGTCCGATTTGTCGAGATTTTCCAACTGTACATCCATATCCTCAGACGACCTCTTCAATCGAGAACCATACGAGGCAAACTTACCGGACCTGTTCTTTTCTTCAATAGAAAATATTTCTTATGAGGAACTAGCCACCTGTCTGAGGAACGGAGTTACTAAGGTTGCCGAAAAACTCGGTTCTGCATTGAGCAGTTTGGCTTCACGTTTGCCGCACGAGTTCGGAGAGTACTGATGTTCTCACCTTTCACTAAAAAAAATAATAGACAATATAATATGATACAATTGAAGATTTGCTGATGTTTTACTTACTTGTTATAAAGAATGATGTCAGGTTTCCAGACCGACTGAAAAGGAAGACGTATCACTTCTATCCCTTCAAATTCTGAAATGTTCCAAGTGAGGTGGTGGTCCGTCCAAATCTGGGTCAACCAGCAGTTTGTAGTCAGGATTTGATTTTTTTCATCCTTAACATAAAACAAAAACAAAAATATGTATAGCAAATTTGCCTCTAAATATGAAATGAATCAAGATGTTACTCTAGATATATGGATGCATATGTAAGCTAATTCAACCTACAAGGAAACGTGTTTGGTCTATGACTAGTGATGTTGTAGGCTGTTAAATAATAAACAAAATCGGTCGAGAATAAAGGTGATAGTGAATACAAGTTTTTCATACTGTTCCAAATAAAAATATATTTTTCCTAACAACACCTTCATATGAGCTATTATATAACTTCATGGTATAGCACGAGAGATAGCAAAGTCCCGGAAAAGTTCACTATAGTAAAGTTTTTTTTTCTATATTTCTTTACATAGTTTACATATGGTATTGCAGCCGATGTTAGAGCTACTGCGTATTTCCTTTGTACTTAAACATGTAAGTATGTCAATTAATTTTATTAATACATAAGGGGTACTCACTACGTTTGCTATAGCATGCTATTTCTGCTATTGTGCTAAACCCATCAATTTTATACAGGAAATAACTGTAGAAACTCGACGGGTTTAACAAAATAACTCAAATAGCATGCTATAGAAAACGTAGTGAGTACCCCTATAATAACCTAAAAAAAAAAGTGATGAAAATTGATAATATATATTGTTCAATATACTTAACGCAGTAACTAGTACAAATCTCCAGTCTCGTGTTAGGTTTAGTATAGCAGGGTAAGGATGGTAAATCTGCCCCCGCGGCTTTTTTGACTAAAACTTGGGGGATCAGTTTGGTGTCGAATAACAACAATTTACCTAAATTTTTAGTTTTTTAATTCTACATCCCATTAGTTTTTTCGAGAACTAAGGGGATGCACAGTAAACGCAAAGGATGCTAGCAGACATATTTGATGCATTCTGATTATCAAGCTTTAACTAGTAAAGGAATAAATCCTATAAAACGTTGGTAGCTTCTCGTTCTATTATTATCTTATTCATATTATTACCATACCTAGTTATAAGATATAATTTTGTATGTTAACTTTTACTTATGAAATTGAATATTTTATTAATTTTTATTTATATAAAATTGTTTTTTGTTTCTTCTCCATTGCTATTTGCCATCTTCAAAAAAAAAAAAAAAAAAATTGCAAGAAGCAAATATGATAACTTCCGCAAGTCAGTTAAATCAAGGCATCTCTAGACCACCGCCTCTAAAGTCGTCGAGGTGGGTTGTACGGGCTCGTATAGGATATAAGGGTTTGAGCCGATGGGTTCATGTTGTTAGTCAGTGTGTCATGAAATCTTTTATAATAGTCTGTGGCTGTGTCTGATACTGTGAGTATGTCCAAGTCCTTGTGAAGAAATTCGTTTGTTACATGAAACGGTGCATCTACAATTTTGCGTAATATGTTCGATTGAAGAGACTGAATTATTTGGATGTTAAAGTTTTTGGCAGATCCCCATAGCCCTATCCCATCTGTCCATAATGGTTTGATCAGTACTTTGTAAATAGTAATTTTGGCGTTCACGGATAATTTTGATCGTTTGTAAAGCAGGCGGGATAGTAGTCCAAATCGTGTGTTCAGCTGTTGTCTTCTAAGTCAAATGTGGGTCCTCCATGTCAGTCTTTTGTTTAAGTATAGTCCCAAAGATTGTACTGATGTTGGAATGGGTTTATCCTCGAAATAGACTGCTGGACAATTCCCATGATTGAGCGGGAAAACGATAAATAAACTCTTTGATTGATTCATTTTCACTTTCCATCTATTAGTCCAACCGGATAAATCATCAATGTGGTTTTGCAACATGAAAAATGCCTGGGTTTTGATGGGATGTCAAAAGAGCTGTATCGTCTGCAAAAGTGGCTAGTAAGGTGTGATCATTCTCTGGAACGTCAGAGGTGTAGATATTAAATAGTAACGGTCCCAGTACACTGCCTTGTGGGACTCCTGCTTCAACACGTTTTATTCCAGAAAATGCGTCTCCTACTTTTACAGTAAAGTGTCTTTCTGTCAAGCAAGAGAGTAATATTAAGTAATAAGTCGGAGGAAGAAAAATTTTGAGCTTGGAAAGCAATCCTTCATGCCACACCTTATCGAATGCGAATTCGAAATGTAATCTACTAATCGATGGGATTGTCGATTAATTGATTAAACTGAATATAACATTATTTTGATGTAATTTACCTATTGAGAGAATTATTTAGGATAATTTGTTATTGTGTATACCGAATCAGTGAGTATTCAATCAATACTTCAGGGTTTTTTTTTTTTCTCCTCAGAATCCCTTTAATAAAAAGATGGATTTTAGAAATCCCTGCTCCTCGGTATGTCGTGAATAATTCACTATTGTCGATCCAGAATGCTTTATACCATTTTATTATTCAATTGGTTATTTCGACTACTCCCGCTTCGCAAAAAGGAGATTGTTATTTTCTGAACTTATAAATATTGTTTATAAATTCGAAAAAAACAACTTATCCATCATATATCAATATTTATCATCTCTCAAATTACACAATACCTTAGCGTTATGGAGCATCCTTCAAAACACTTAGTTCCTATAATGAGGTTTCATTGAATTCAGAATTGCACTTAGTTTCAGCGACAGAACTTTTATTTTTGTACCACTTGTAAGGAAAACTAGGAAATTATCTTTTGGAAATGTTGATTCCAGATAAATTGTAAAACTAATTAATATAAGGAATGTGGGGTTAGAAGAAGATTTTTACTAATAGTATATGGGCTATTTTACTTAATAATAATATTACAGAGTAGAGCTTTGGGGGTCTACTTACTCATATATATATATATATATATATATATATATATATATATATATATATATATATATATATATATATATATCAAAATCCTTCATAAAATCCTTATTGCTCCCTACTTAGAAATAAACTAATCCACAAGGACTTTTTTTTTTTTTTTTTTTTTTTTTTTTTTTGTAGGCGTAAACCACTTGGGTCATTTTCGCCTTAAATCACTTTTTATAAACGGATTAAATATTATAGTCTATTGTACAAGTCGGTCTGTCGTAGGAAGTCAAAAAGTTTTGCAGTTGTTTGTATGTTGTCTTGTAAAACGGTTGGTAAGTCAGTGTCAATTGCAATATGTGCTCTGTGAGTATCATAAGCCCTGCACTCTGTCAAAATGTGTTTAACAGAGATTGGGCAACCGCATGTTGGGCAGTCCGTAGGAGGTTGCCGTGCCATGAGATGTCCGTGATTTAGTCGGGTGTGTCCAATACGCAGCGCGCCAGGATAACCTCTTCCCTTCGCTTTTGTCGTAGGGACGAATGCCAATGGGAGATGTCCCTTCTTATTTCTCTTAATTTGTTGTCATTAGTGTCATGCCAAATCTGTCCCCACTTCGACCGAATCCGCTGCTTGATGATAGAAACATAGTCGCCAACAGGCACCCCAGTAAAGGGAATGCCATCTGTTATTGCTTCTTTGGCTGCACGATCTGCGAGTTCATTACCAACTATACCGCAGTGGCTCGGTACCCAGACGAAAAAAACTGAATTATTGGAAACTATTGTGGACTGCAATGATAATAAAATATTTTGAATAAGAGAGGCGGTAGAGAAAAGGCGCTTCAAGCTGAGCAGGGCCGATAAGGAGTCTGTGCAGATAATCCTGTTTGTCTTAGTAGGGTAAATTACATTTAAACTTTTATAAATTCCAACTAGTTCTGCGGTATAGTTGCTACAGAGTGGAGAAAGGGAAAATAGATGTTGTCTGCCCTCACACACGACCGATGCTCCCACACCTAAGGAACTCACCTAAGGAACACAAGGACCTTAATGTTCCATATATTGCTGACTTGGCCCGAACCAGTAACTGTTTCTCTAGCATAGTTTTTTCGGAGTGCTGACAATTAGTAATTTCGCTATATGTATATATTACCTTAGTTAAACAATGTCTTACATGTGCAAGATGTTTTCAATTACACAGTTGTAAATTTAATTAACATATTTGAAATATATATTAATATGTCCGTTTGTTACAGTGTTAACTTAAAAATTCTATTTTTTTAATTTTTATATTGGTTATAATAGCTTTAGTTTTTTTAATTTATCCTATTTAATTTCCACCTCCAGAAGATATTATTAGGTAGAAACCTTGGTGAAGGGCAAAATTCAGATCGAAACGTCGGCAAACAATAGAATATGTTTTCCTATTTACAGTTTAAGTAATAGAAATGGTATCACTTAATAAAATCTTTATTTTTTTACCGAATATAACGTAATTCTTTTTCTGTTCGAGCCTAATAAGCAACATATGGAATATTAAGGCCCTTACGGATGAGATAATTCGTAGCAAAGATATTGTAGAGCAGGAATGGTACATAGGTTTACATCTTACACACAGGTTTACAGTCATAGATTTACAATGGAGGGTAAAGGTTATTTGGTGGGATTTATTGATATTTCTTTTTATCCTTTAATTCTGTCAATTTACTTCAAAGACTCTGATGTTGGATTGAAGGGTTTAAGAGAAAAGTTGTAGGATCCTTATCGACTGATAACACACAAGTGTCATCAGCATAAGTAGAAAGAAAGGTGGTAGGTAGTATGGATTAGATTGGAAGAAGATAACTTTATAGATTGTGTAAAAAATAGATCTGAGAATACAGCCTTGATAAACACCAGCATATTGATTAAATAGGAATTATTGTGATTTACTTTGAATGATTGTTATTTATTTGTAACATGAAGCCTTTTCAACCATAGAGGTTATTTTAGCCCTAAACTAATAATGCAGAGACAATATAATAAAAGTAATAATACATACATATATACTAATAATACATACATATATACTAATAATACATACATATATACTAATAATAATACATACATGATAAACAATAAAATACAATACAAACATTATACATAATATACGAAATAATACATACAATACGAAAATAATAAATACATAATACACTAAAACATACATAATACTAATAATACAGATATAATATTTTAAGTTAAATACAAACAATTATATAAGATAACTACATATAAGAAAAGAATAAAATAAAATTAAAAAAAAAATAAAATTAATAAATAAAAAAAATAAAAAAATATAAAAAAATAATAAAAATAATAAATAAATAATAATAATAATAATAATAAATATATATATATATATATATATATATATATATATATAAAGTATTAAAAATCAAAAACAGGAACTTTTTTTTTTTTTTAATTTTGGAAAATATTGATATGTCTTTAAAAATATTGATGTGTCTTTTAGATAAATGATCAGTTTGGTGGCTGACTCCTGGGTATTTTGTAATATTGTCCCAATATCATGATCATAATATCTAGTCAAGATTAATGTTGATTTGAGAGACTGAGAAAAAAATATGAATACTTTTTTTTGTCGAATTTGGTAATTATTAACTTATATTGCGTAACATGAATGATTGATCTGTGACGTAGGACTGGATGAAGAGGAAGTATGTAGTCCTATTCTACATTGAGGAAAGCTCCCGTGCAGTATAATTCGCGCTCCAATGCAGATTAGGCAACGTCCACCACACTATAGCTTTGCTGGATAGTGGAGTGGGATGTTTGGAATTCAAACTGAGGAACTGGGATAGTGTGATTGGGATCAATGATGGAATATATGTGTTTAAGCAGGAGTTTTTGATGCATATAAGAGAGATGGGGAGGTAGGAGAATGGTTATTATGGTGGCTAGTTAGGTTTGGGTATTATTTTAATGATGGATAACTTTCAGGGAGCGGGAAAATGTGTGGAGCGGAGTACATCATTACAATAAAAATACTTTGATGTATAATTTGAAAATTGTTTTTCATATATTTCATTTGAATATACATTTTCTAGAACGGTATTCTCTTGGCTTAATCTGAAAAAGTACCCCCTAATCCATGTATTTGTTTATTAGATCATAGCTAGATTTTTTTTTAAATAGAAGTTTATTTACTGCTCAAGTGTTTATGAGTAACGAACTAAACAACATGAGTGTTCTCCGAACACAGATTGGCTAAGGCTATTCCTTGTTTATTAGCCCTCTTTTTTTCATACGTTTTTCTGTGATGTAGAATATTACACCTCACATAGTGTATTGATTCCTAGTCAAGATTAATGTTGATTTGAGAGACTGAGAAAAAAATATGAATAATTGTTTTGTCGAATTTGGTAATTATCAACTTATATTACTGGCGAAATTATGAAGAGAACAAACTTTCCCCGTTCGTTAACCTGCTCAGCGCAAACATTGCCCTTGAGGTAAACAGTAGAGTTACATAAACGTGAGGCAGCCAGCAAATCAACTTTCCTGTTGATAAAGAAAACCTTAAACCCCTTCTTTCTCCGAGTGCCTTTGACTCTTGTGTCTACCCCCCACGTCCTAACAACTCTTCAGAGAACAAAGTCAAGATAACTAAATGGTTTTCTGGAGGGTTATGTATTGGCTTGCCAGGTCTGGCGTATATACGATTTTATGATATTTTCAAGTATTATTGACATAATATTGTTTTTAATATGATTTTTTTTTTTTTTTTTTTTTTTTTTTGTGAATAGCAAAACAGAAACCATATTTATGTTTTTCTGTTTTTGAATGAACTTATCAATGATTACGAAATTATGTAATCATATGATTTGTACATTTATTCATTTAACGCCACTTTATGCAACTGTGACTAATCAGACGATGCTACAGTGGGAGTTCTAATTTATGCCTCTCCAGGTTTATTAGGATAGGGATCTTTAACGAGTACCTGATATCGCAAAGGCTCGGGACCACCTTTTAACATACCCTTCGAAGGACGGCATAACTAATGATTTTTTACTCCCATTAAAAAATGGCCGCCCGCAGGTTTGAACCATAGATCTTTGGCATAGAAAGCTGTTATGCAAGCCACTACGCCACTACGACCCCATGTTTAGAAAAATAAACGATGTTATTGAATAATTTTGAAGTGGCTACATGGTACTGGTACGTTATTGTAACCTGGAGTGAATAAAATTGATATCTGACATGAAAAAATAATCTTTTATTTATCATACACATAGTAATACATTGCTATTTCAGGTGTATTAAATAATGTCAGTCAAAAACTGCTTTTAATCATCTAAATTTTCTGTTAAAACTTTTTGTTCGAATTACAGAATATTCCAGTTAAAATTTTTTTATATAAAAATTCGAAACCGGTTAAAACCGATTGTCTGGGAAAAATCGGTTTTCTAAAATGTCGGTTTTTGTATAAAAACCCTACTCGGGACCACCATTTAGTTCCTCCCGAAGGACGAAATTACCAAAATGGTTTACTCTCTTTAAAAAAAATCCTAGGGCTATCTGTCGGGTTTGAATTCACAACCTTAGGCTTTTATGCTAGCCACTACACCGCAGATGACCATGCTATTCTTTTAATAAATTCTTAGAGCACTTTTGTAATATATTTAATTTTTTTTTTAAATTTATTTATTGAGATATATTACAATTTGTTACAAAATGAACAATAGTAATATTGATATGAAACCTCATTCATACAATATATACAGAAAATAATAATGATAGTCAAATTACATAAAATAGAAAATAAATCAAATCATATATATACAATAAAATAATAATAAATAAAAAATCAAAACAGCAGCCTATAATAAGATAAATAAAAAGTTGGCAAATAAATAAACATCATACAAACAATCATAACTATATACAATATATACAACTGCTAGAGGGACCCTAGACTGCGCTTTTCCCTCAATAAGCGGGATCCAAAGATCATGGTGTGAGCCAGTGGAGGCTGAGTTAGGACGCTGTACATGAGTGGAGGATCTGACCAGTGTCAGAACTCCAATTTAAGTGTTTACAATACGTCTCGCGGCCACTGCCGTTTCAATCAATATATATATTATATATATATTATATTATATAATATATATTATATATATTTAAACATATTTATGATATCTACAACTGTATTTAAAACTCAATATATTTAATAGGTATATTTCTTTTAATCATAATTTCTTCATTCGCTCCTGGCAAAAGAAATAGGACTCCCAACTGGAGAAAATTTCAGTAGCAGGACATGATAATGCCCAGCAGCACCCCTCCCGAGCTTCAATTTAGTAGAGGAGTTCTTTCATCCAGCTTCTTTTCAGCTTTCTTCTAATAGACATTTCAGCTATTGCCATATCATTTATAAGTCAACAAGCTGTTGCCCGCGACTTCGTCGGAGTCAATTTCTGTTATTAAGATCGCTATTAAGAAGTTTTTTAAAGATTTTTTTTAATATATTAAAGTACTTCTGCGAAATGATATTTATAGTTTTAATTTCTTGTGGCAGAAGAACATACTGATTTTCTCCGCAACCTGATCTTGACAATACGAGATATAGTTGGCCGTATGAAAAGCAGTCTTCACGTAAATCGATTCCTAGGTGTTGAAATGTTTGTCCCTGTGATTTATTAATTGTTATAGCAAAAGATAACTTAAGGGTAATTGAATCATTTTAAAATTAATTCGAGAATTTAATTCTCCCCGTTTTTTCGGATTTTTCGCTCCTATTGGTCGCAGCGTGATGTTATATAGCCTAAAGCTCAATAATGGACTATCCAACACAAAAAGAATATTTAAATTCAAACCAGTAGTTTCTGAGATTAGCGCATTCAAACAAACAAACTCGTTTGCTTTATAATATTAGTATAGATTAATACAGTGAAGAATGACTCCGTATGTGTTAATCGATTGCTGATGGTTGCAAGTCAGTTTGAAGGGTTTTGTTGTTTACATACCAAGGAGCTATACTAATGAGTCCTAAAGTAATATTTAAAGAAAAATAGTGACTCACTATTATCACGCATTAATATATTTATAGAGAGAAACCCCGAAGCTGATTGGCTGGCCAATTTAGCTGAATTGATTCGAACACATTAGTCTAAAAGATAATTTTACTTTTAAAAAAACAAAAAACAAATAGGAGAGTGGTAGATAAGAATATTAAAAAGTTTTATACAAAAAAAAAAATCGGTCCTAGAAATAAAAATGAAGTTTAGGCTTATGTTGACGAGTGAGCCCAGAAATAATGGTTTTCTCCGTGCTCAGGAAAAATTCTTTCCAAGACCGATCTTTCTAAATAGCAAACAAAATTAAAACATACGTAAAACAATTTCTCAAGCCATTTAGTTCTAGAATTAATTGTTAGAAATTGTCTCTATTATTTCAATTCCCTCCAACTCCATCTCTATTTATTTTATGATATTATGTCTTCATACCATCATTAATTATATTTGTTTTATCAACTATCTTTATAAAATATGTTTGCTCTCTAATGTTTTGTTAAAGGACGTATCACACGATTTGCTTATACCTAATTATTATTACTTGAAATGAGATCTTGAACGACTTCCTTCAAATAACATTTACTTATCATCATCTGGACAGATGGAAGAGGATAATAGTTAAAGCAAACTTAATTGTTACATAATTTAGAGTTGAAGTAGGACTAATCCACATAGTGCTTTTAATTAGGTTAAACCTGATCTTTTTCTTTTGCTAAGAATAGAAACTACATTTTTTAGAAAGACATTTTTTTCACCTGAAGTTATATCGACAATGTCTCGAGTCCACGCGATATGCTGATATCGTAGCTTTTCCTGAAACAGGAAAATCAGAAACGATTTTAAATTCTACCATGAGGTAGGGAAGTATTGCACTCGATTGAGCAAGTAAATTGGAAAAGGAAAAGACGGAAATTAAAAGTAATATTTCTTTCCATAAGGAAGTGTTCTGCAAGAGCTACAAGGAAACTTTATTATATTACGTATACAATACAGGATCTGTATGTTGGCTTAAATACTTCTTATGTCAATTATTATTATTATTTTTATAATTTATTAATAAACGACATGTTAAAAAATGATAACTAATAAAAAAATATAAAGCGAGAAATGAAATAAAAAAATCATCTTTTAGAAAATTGGTCGGTTTGTTTCTGTAGTGAATCACAAACAGGAATGCGTATTGCCAAGTTGACTTCGGTTAGACAGTTAGGTACCCAAACATTAAGCCTAAAAACATAGCCGAGCTTGTGCCAATGGTTTTCTACGCTGCACAGTGCGAAAAATCCACGATTTATGATCTTGATCTAATCAAGACAAATTATAAATTATTTTTTAATTTATGAGTAAAAAATGTACTTTATTGGCGAATGTAAAAAATTACTCTCGTCACATTTTTTAACATTTTTAATTATTTTTCAATTTTTTTTTTTTATTTGATCAATTTACTCCATATAGGAACATTTCAATTGACAGAATTAGAGACATCAAGTTTATAAAATATATAGGGTGTATTAAAAGCCAAAATAAAGCTCTCTGAATTATCTTTTGTCTCTCTTATTATTACTTCAATGTCTGCAAAAGTATTATTGTCCTTAACTGAAAGTGTATGAAACGATGTGCTTGGAATTTCTAAAAAATAATATTCACATTTCTATACCTTTAATATATACAAGGTGCAAAGAAGATAAAAATAAACAATATATATATATATATATATATATATATATATATATATACAATATATACCCTTGAATATCCTCTTTGAGAATGTGTCAAAAAAATAATGAATCATATGAGGACTGGACTGAAGATATCAAGGATATTTTTGAATCGTTAATATAAATAATCATAATTACGTAACTAAATATATTTCAACAATACATATATATTGTTTATTTTTATTTTGTTGCACCTTGTATACATTAAAGATAAATTTCTAATTTATCTTGATTAGATCAAGAGTTATAGAATTTTTGCCACTAAATCGTGATTTTTCCCACGTGCGCTGGTGTGCGACACAGATAGGGCACTAGCAATCTCTCGCAATCATTGGGAGGAATTTCAATCAAAAATGGCCTAAAAGTTGCTCGTTTTAATTTTATATGGGCGATCAGACCGTTGAGCATTATTGATATTTCCTGAATGAAATTTGGCAAACTATTTTCGATAGGTGCGTTAGGTTAAGGCATCATCCTCAAGAACGTTGTAAAATGTTCTTCGAGCTTTTTCAGCACGCTTATTTTTTTTTTAATACAAAAAAATATGCTTATGATGAATGCAATTTTTTTTTTCATATTTGCAGTGCGATATCAAACATAATACTATAGGGTTAACATATATAGTTGTTGACATATTTCCAACAGGATAAACAATCCACCTTAGAGATTAATTCATGAGATAAGAAGTGTATCATACTGATATAAAAATAAACGGAAAAACTGAATATTACAATACTACCAACCCAATATTACATAATTTGGTTAATTGAAGTTATACTAAATACTGACTATGATTTCAGAACATAAGACCTATATGCCGCGACACTCTAGGGCAAAGAAATCATAAAGAAAAAAAAAATCTAAAAATCACTAAATAATAATAATAACAATTTTTATTGAGAAAATTTTACAATCTGTCCCAATTTGGACATTAATAGTATTGCTGAATGATATCAAACATACTACATTCATACAATATTTACACAACATAAAATTACAATAAAATATATACACAATAATGAATCAATACAAAAGTCAATAATTCACTTATACCTATATACACATACACACACTCATACATACATCACATTGAGTGGAGAATCTAGCCAGTGCTAGAACTCCAATATATTTACAAAAGGTCGCGGGGCCACTGCCGTTTCAACCTTCTAGGTGGGTTGTATGGATGAGTGGAGCTGGATAGGGATTGAGCTAAAGGATTAGGATGATGAATGAGGTTCTGGTGGAATTTGGAAAATTTGGATGGAATTAGGTCTGAAATAAATGGAACATTAAGGTCGTGGTGCAAGGTATAATTGGAGACATAATAAGGAGCATTTACTATTGTACGGAGGACTTTGGATTGAAAGGATTGAATGCGTTTGATGTTAGAACGTTTAGCTGTCCCCCACAGTTCAAGTCCGTAGGTCCAGATGGGCTTCAGTATTGTCTTGTAGATTAATAATTTGTTTTCAACTGTAAGTTCAGATTTTCTGTTGAGTAGTCGGTATAACTGTCCGAATCGTCGGTTGAGTTCTTGTCTTTTAAGTCTTGTATGTGGGTTCCAAGTCAATCTTTTGTCTAACAGTAAGCCAAGATACCGGACTGTATCTGAGAGAGGAATCGGTAATGAGTTGAAATAAACTGGCGGACAGGATTTTCGTCTAAGAGTAAAGGTTATGTGTTTACATTTGGCTTCGTTCACCTTTAAACGCCAGTTATTACACCAGTGTTCGATAAGGAAAAGGTGTCTCTGAAGGTTTAAGGATGATGTTTCAGGATTGGAACTGGATGATAGGATGGCGGTGTCGTCTGCAAAAGTTGCCAGAAAGGTATCAGGATGTGTAGGAATATCAGCAGTGTAAAGGATGTAGAGGATGGGTCCCAAGACGCTGCCTTGAGGAACACCGGCCTCAACGGGATAAAGGTTAGAAAATTCTTCACCACAGCGAACTCGGAAGGAACGGTTCGAGAGATAGGATCGGAGAATGAGGTATAGGGACTGGGGTAAATGGGTTTTCAGCTTGAAGAGTAATCCAGTGTGCCATACCCGGTCAAAAGCTTGCGCAATGTCCAGAAACGCACCAGAACAATACTCTTTGCATTCAAGAGCTGAGGAAATATGGTCTACAACTCGGAGCCCCTGTTGAACTGTGGAATGCTGAGGACGGAATCCAAACTGATGGGAAGGAAGATTTTGAGATTCTAATATGGGTAGGATACGTTTTAGAAGAAGCCTTTCGAAGATTTTTGAGAGGATGGGGAGTAGACTAATAGGCCTGTAGGATGAAGTGTTGTTGGAAGGTTTACCTGGTTTTAAAAAAAGGATGATGGTGGAATGTTTCCATAACAGAGGAAAATAGGTGGTGCGGAGGATGCAGTTATAAATATAAGTAAGGAATATAATAGCTTTCTGCGGAAGTTGTCGGAGGATCTGGGGAGTAAGGAGATCGTGTCCAGGAGATTTACGGAGAGTCAGTTTTTGGAGAAGATATTTGACCTCAGAGGGATTAATAGCTTTAGGAGGTAGGGAAAGTGGAATCGGTGACATAAGAAAGTCTTGCACTTTTGCGGTGTGATTGATGTGGGATTCCGGGTGAGGAGTGAATACTTTGGAGAGGTGTGTGGCGAATTCCTCGGCTTTATCTTCATCAGACGCAGCCCAGGAGTCATCACCACGTCGGAGAGGATGGGAAACATGATGGTATTTTAGGATCTTTTTCGTGACATTCCACAGGGAATTATCACGAGCTGATAGAGAGGAGAGGTAGGAATTAAAGGACTGGGAACGGAAGTTCGCCAACTCCCTCTTCAATTGTCTACAATAGAAGTTATAGGAGCGGCGATCTGTTGGGTGTCGGGTGCGCTGCCATAATGATCTTGCTCGGCGTTTGGTGTGGATAAGGTCTATAATAGGTTGTGGAAAATGATTTTGGTCTGGATTTATATTGGAGTGTTTAGGAGAGGAAGCAGTCCAGACAGCTTGTTGGATGGCGGTGGTAAAGGAATAGACGGAATTATCTAGGTCATCTTGGGTTTTGAGGGTTACTCTGAGGTCAATATTATCGGTCAGGATTTGGCGGAAAAGGTTCCAGTTGACAGGGCCTCGGATGAATGATGGTGGAATGGGTTTTGGAATTGGAGTGAGAGATACTTTTAGGATCAGTGGGCTATGGTCTGAGGATAGTTCATCAAGGCGAGTTAAAGACAAGTTGAGAGAGCCTAATCCGCTGTGGATAAAGAAGTCGAGGATGTCAGGATTGCGGTTAGGATCGGTTGGCCAGTAGGTAGGGGAGTCAGGAGGCAGGATATTAAAATTTTGGGAGTTGAGTGCAGACAGCAAATTTCGTCCCCGAGAATTCGTGGTTCTGGAACCCCACTGCTGATGCTTGGCGTTTAAGTCTGCACCCAGAATGAAACGATTTCCTAAGGAATCCAGGAAGGATACAAATTCAGAATTGGAAATGGAATGTTTAGGAGGGCAATATGCAGATGTGAGGGTTACCGGAAAGGAAAAAGTCTTGATTACTATGGATGTGGCTTGTAGGAAATCATAGGTGGGAAGTGGGAGTAAATGATGAGAGAGGGATTGGTGGACAATGATAGCAGAACCGGCATGGGCTTTACCGTCTGGGTGGTCAGTACGGTATGTCATGTATTGCGGTATTTTGAAGTACTGTTTAGTCGTTAGTCTTGTTTCAGTTATAAGTGCAACATCGATTGTTTTGTCTTGCAACAACGCTGTCAGTTCGTCAGTATGATTTCTAACACCATTCGCATTCCAAAGGAGAATGGATAAGGAGTTAGGTGAAGTCATTTAAGGATTTTTCAAGGCAGGGATTAGATTCGATACTAGATTTGTAAGGAGTGATATAAGCGGCATAACAAGAGATTTGATTTCGGAGATGAACGATGTCATTAGACTGGTAAGATCTGTGACGTTTGATGGTGGAGGGATATGAGAAATTTGATGTTGAGGAGTTTTTTGAAGATTAGGTAAACTTTGAGGGATAGATTCTTGTACAATAGATTGAGAATGTTGAGGAAAATGTTGTTCCGGCAGTGCCTCGACTTCATGATTCTGGTTACCACCTCCAAGCAAGTGGGCAAATGACACGTTATAATTTACAAGTTTTGATGGTTCTCTTCTGCTTCTGGTTGGTACAGCTGTTTCATTCGGATCCTGAGGTTTTTGGTATCTGGTTCTGAGTTTCTTGTAGATTTCACATCCCTTGTAGTTAGCCGGGTGGTCCTTGAGGCACAGAGCACATACAGCGGGTGCTGATCTTGATCTTGTACATTGTTCTGTTTTATGCTGTTCACCGCATTTCACACAGCGTGGTATGTGATGGCAATAACTTTTGGTATGACCATATGCCTGACAGTTATGGCACTGGACTATTTCTTTCTTTGTGTAAGGTTTTTCAACTTTTACACGGGTATAGTACAGTCTGCTGAGGTCATAGATTTTTTCGACTCCTGCTGATGGTTCCAAGTCCACGAAGAATAGAGGCAGTGGACTTTTATCTTTTAGAACGTTGGTGACTTGTCTCACTTGGAATCCTAATTCTGTCAGTTCTTCTTTGATTGCTTCAACGGGTGTTGAGGAATGTAGGTTTCTGATTACGACCCTTAATGCTCTCTCTTGGCGCAGCTGATAAGTATGAAAGTCAGCTTTGGTCTCAGTCAGATATTTTACAATCTTTCTGTAGGTTTCAGCAGTAGTCGGAGATATTTTAGTATCATTGGTTCTACTTATACAATAATAACTATTAGGATCTGTTACTTTGTTTAAATGCGCACACATCAGTTTAAAATTTTTAATATTTTTAACAAATATTGGTGGAGGTAGTGGTTCTCTGGGTATAGGAGAAGATTCCATGGTTTCTTTTTCATTTTGGAGGATCTGAAATGGATTCGGTGTAAAAAACGGAGATTCATCAGTTATTCCTTGTGATGATGTGCTGGGCTGTGGTTCAGAACCTAATGAGGTAGCTGACGCGGTCGCTGGTGGAATCATTTTTTTATTTTGTTCACGGCGGGGTCTCTGTTTTGTGGGAGACGAGTTAGAACCTGCAGATCTAGATCTTTTACTTGCAGACTTTGAGGACATGACTTGATGAAAATATCTCATTGATTAAGAAAATAATAATAATAAATAAATAATGAGATAAGAATTAAAGATAAAAGAAAGATAATTAAAAGAAAAGCAAGCCCGAGCTTGCCGAGCTAGCGGCAATCAGCTGATCAGTGACCCTTCTTTCACTTTTTCGTGATTGTACAAAGTAAATTATAACTTTGCTTACCGAAACTTCTCCAATATTCACTGCCGTAATATTCCTTAGGTCTAGTGATGTTCTCCAGACTGAATTCTAGCGAATTCCTACTGAAAAAAGCAAAAATCTGAGAGACGATGTAACGTATGACTGTTATCATCGAGCGCATCAGCTGATCAAAAATCACTAAATAAGATTTTAATTATGCTATGTGCATAGAAACCAATGCAGTCGGCAGTGCTTTTCATGTTAACTTGTTTCTCACTCTCTAGCCCTATATATTTCATTTACCAGTAGTACTTGTAGACAACAATAATCATTAGGTACCTCTATATTAAAGATAAGTAAAAACTAAGAGCAAACATCTGGGTATATATATATATATATATATATACTATATATCATGTCTAGAATATAAATACATTCCTTTTTATGTGATATTATCAAATCTCAGAATGGATAACTATTAATATTGTCTAATTTATCACATAGTTTATTACTTTCACTTACTATATATAGTAAGGAAAGTATTGCGATCGTGAAAATTTTCGAATTCCAGTTTTCAACGGAAATACTCATTTCAGGGTCCCCTTAGTCCAAATAACCAAGTCCCGCAAAAAGGTCTTTGTGTGTGTGTGTGTCCGTGTGTGGTAACTCCCGGGCGGAAACGATATGTCCTATGAAACTGAAATGTCATATTTAAGACAAATATACGCCCGAGACGTCACAAAACCTTTTTTGTCAAAACTCGCTATATCAATGTAAAATTTAATAGGCTTTAATATCATTTAGGGTTCATTCGGATTAAAATGGTCTGACAGGGCTTAAATGCTGACATTTTAAATTTTCTTTCTCTAAAGTATCTTTAATTTTGTTAATTCTATAAAAATAACTATATGATCTTATTAACTCTGATGAAAAGCAGATAAATATATAAATTGAATCAATTCGATTCCAAACTAAAGGAGAAAACGGAAAAAATATTTTTTTACTGCAATTTTTTTGTTTTTGAACATAAGAGCAGTAATATACGTGTATGATATACCATTGGAAAGCTGAAGATTTTAGAAAAAATATTATCTTGTACTCAAGCTTTTAAAAGTTGATAGAGAGTGATGAAAATAAGATAAACCTAACTGATTATTTTAGATAATAATATAATAGATTTTTTAATAAAACACACGTTTCTATATATATTCAATTTAATTAATTCTTTAGTAGTTTCACGTATTTTATCTCTAACTGTATTTGAAAATTCTTTCATTGATTTTAAAAATGGAGGTAAGTGAAAGTCCTGTGTTGCCCGCACCAGATTTTTTTATTATTTAGTTACTATTGTATATAGTTTCATTAAACTCCCTTTAAATATCGTGTCGGAAATATCTCTATAGAATATTAGCTACAACGTTATTCGCTACTTCGCTGACCAACTCTCTACTCTTACAATTAATTACAAAAATGACATTTAGAAGAAGATAAAACTCTAATTTGGTCTTAATGAGTTGAGATTTAAGGTTCTCCCCAACGATTGGGTTTCTATTTTACCCTGTCTGTACAATCCGGAATGTCAGTAAATATTGGTAAAGTTCGCAATGTTCCCTAATTTTTAAATGATAATAAATATCAATAAATAACATTATTTAGAGGTTGATGAAGCTCGGATGGAAAATTTGCCGATTTACCTTATTTAATGAAAAATATTTTTGTTATATAAAATTTGCCACTAGAACCTATCATTTAAGGGCTATATTGATTGACTAAAGCCACATTTTTTAATACGTCTTTATTAGGATTTATTTTACTATATTATATCAATGCAGTACAAAATCATTAGTTATGCCGTAAAATCGGAGGCGACATAAAATCGTGGTCCGGAGTCTGTGCGATGTCAGCTACTCGATAAAAATCCCTATCCTAATTAAACCTTTTTGGGCATAATTTAGTGACATTAAATAAATAAATAAACAAACAAACTATCTTACATTATAATAATGTAAAGGAACGAGTTAAATTAAAATAATATTATAATATATTAACGAATTACAAAATTTAATCAAGTTGTAAATATTTTAAAATTTTCTAATTCTAGAAATTACTAAATCTCCTAATTAAAAAAAATATTTCGATAATGGGAAAAAAAATTCCAAAACATCATTATTGATGAAAGAAAGTGAAGTTTGAATATTGGAAGTAATCATTCGCTCACAAATTCACATTGACATTAGAGTCTTCTTACTAAATTTGAAAAATTAATTAGATATTTTTATACTAATGGACTATACATGCTGGGAACATTTTGATACTTACAACATCTATAATGTGGTGTATGGAGACTCCAAAAATAACTTTTAATGGCTCGGAGTAATTTAGGCTTGGCCGAACTGCTGAGTTGTATCCCTTCAGCAGCCTCTGGGTAAGTTTGTATTCAACATCGTCTGCAACTGCTGGAAACAGATTTACATCATCAACCAGGATTATTAATGCCTCTAGACAAACATTTTACAACATACTCAAGCTACATGCGAAATACATAATAATATTTACAAAAACTCAATATTAACCTTTATAATTAAAACCAAGATAATAGTGAAATAAAATAAACATTTTAGTATAATACTAATAATAGATATAGAAATATTAACAAACGCTATTCCTTTTTAAAGTATATACCTTGAAAGTTTATAAACAAGTTTTTCATAGCATTTAGTTTTACTGTAGTCAAAAGTGAACGTTTGTAATCGGGGAAGGAGGGAGAAAAAAAAAAGTATATTCCTGTTTCCGGTTTTTTCCCGGGACTATTGACTGTTGATAAATTTAGGCCTAAGTCTGTTTATATGATTAGATATTTTTGTTTCGAAATAACTGCATTTAAATAATGCATACTCCCATAACTTGGAATTTTATGAAGATGGGGAGACAATTTAAATCATTTTGAAATCAGTAATCCGTGAAATAAATAAATAAAAAGATTTCAAATGATTGATTAGAGATGTAATTGATAATAGAAATTCCGAGCGGCGGGGTGGCCGAGTGGGTTAAAATGTGTTGATGTGAACGCGAGTTGCCTAACATCCAGATGACCATAAATTTTGGATACGATTTCGCATCTCAGTGCAAGGTGAGGGGGAGGAGGGCTTTTAACTTTTTCATAAATCTCATGCCCTCCCTCCCTGGCCCGAGAAAAGTTAGGAGTGAAAATGAAAAAAAAAAAAAATAATAATAATAATAAAAATAAATAGGTACTATAAAATCTGTAAGTAATGAAGTGAAAAGAAAAAAATCTAAGTTATTGACCTCGGTTGAAATTAAAAAAAATAAATAAAGATATAGGTGATCCCACCACTAGAAGGAAAACAAATCTAGTAGCATCAACAGAAATTATAGATAAACAGAAACATCCTTTAAATGTATCAAGATGTCGGTCGAGGTTGGTTGTTATAATAGTGACAGGTCTTCAGAAGGCCTCGACAATGTCTGTTCAGGTAAGGATTGAGTATGATGAAGGTTGGTGCCCACCGTGGTAGAAGCACGTACTGCAGGATAAAGGTACCCTGCCAGGTAGGTTACAACACCGAGCGATAACCAATTATTTACCTATTACGGGCTCAGATATTTTATTTTTTTATAGCTTTTCTTTTACTTTATAAATAAAAATGTCTTTAAAAAGAACATGGTAGTATAAATAAAAATAAAATATATTGAAATTCACACTTCACATTAACACATCCAAATTTTATATCTTCAGTGCGGTCCAGGTGGAGCTGCCTGGTGTGTATCCGCTTAACTTATTATAAATTATTCCCATGCAAAGTTTAATGTTTCAAGATTGTTTAGTTAGTTAGAATAGATCGAAAAATCTACATCTTGAATAATCTCTTTCATTTCAATATAATTGAATCATCGACTGAGATAAGTATATTTAACAAAAAAAAAAATTATAAATGACATAGCCAGCATATTTTTTAGAGGGTTAATAGAAAATATCTCATATATTTTTTAATATAACTAATAATTATTGATATCTTACTATCGAGCTATATATTTAACAGTTGGTGCAGTCATTTTTATCGTTTATTTAATATTACACTTTCTTCTTATTTTATACCTGTGTTGGATGAGGCAATCCATAATCGATTTTCTGTATTGGTTCGCGCCGTATGTGTTATGCTCACAAAGCACATAGACTTTACAAAAAATAAATTTAAACAAACAAAGAAACAGAAGAGGAAGTGTGAGAGAGAAAAGAAAAAAATGCTGGAAACGTGAGGCTGGTTTTAAGTTCTAAAATTAGGTTATCTAAGCTGTTTGATGCTTGAAGGATTTCTTATTTTTCTCACCTTTTCTTTGCAAGCCGTAACAATTTCAAATGAAATAAATAAAGTAACCCCGTTGAAAAAAATAATCTGTTTATTTAGGTTCTTTCTGTGGGTTGTTTCCTAGGATGGTGTCTACTACATCTTTCTTAGTCTACTACATAGTCTGCCAGATTGTATTATTTCTGACTAAAACAATTTAACTAATTGGCTATGAAGTAATGTAATTTTTAAAGTGCACTTTACATTGGTAATTTTTCATTGCTATTAAAGTTATTATTTTTAAATAAAAATAATAACGTTAATAAGGTCGTGTAAATGAAAATGTATTGAAATGAAACTTTATGAAAGAAAATATAAGAAGTGATAATTAAAGATTAGTACACAGACAGTTTTCAATTATTTCCTTGTAAATCTAAAATAAGCAGCAATGTTGTGCAAGAAAACTGTTTCAAAGTCATTCTCTTTATTCCCTTTTCTAGGAATTGAAGGGTTTCTAAAGGTCACTATTAATTAGATTCAAGTTAGAATCCCTTGAATCTTCTATCTCCTGTTATGAATTTCAATTATTCCCCAGTTATATTATTTAATTTTTACTATAGATAAAACAATGGACATTTTAAAGGTCCTTTAGCCAAGACACCTGCTACAGCATGTTCCAGAAATGTTCCATATTGATTTGGTTGAAGTGAATATTCCCATTGAAGAAATAAACAATTCAGCAATTTTTATTGAATAATATTGCAATCTGTCCCAATTAGGACAATGATAATAGTGATGAATATAATATTAAAAATCTGGCGCGGGCAACACACGACTTTCACTTACATCAATTTGTAAAATCAATGAAAGAATTTTCAAATAGAGTTAGAGTTAAAAATACGTGAAACTATTAAAGAATTAAATAAATTTAATTTATCCCATGCCAAAGGTCACGGGTTCAAACTCGCAGGTGGTCCTAGGATTTTTTAATGGGGGTAAAAAATCCTTAGTTACGCCGTCCTTCGGAGGGGACGTTAAAAGGTGGTCCCGAGACTGTGCGATGTTAGGTACTCGTTGAAGATCCCTATCCTAATAAAACCTGAATAGGCAAAAATTTAGGACTCCCACTGTAGCATCGTCCATAGTTGCATAAAAGTGACGTTAAACGAATAAACAAACAAATTTAATTTATATAGAAACATGTGTTTTATTAAAAATCTTTTATTTTATTATCTAAAATAATCAGTTAGTTTTATCTTCTTCTCATCACTCTCTATTAACTTCTAAAAGCTTGTGTATGAGATGATATTTTTTCTAAAATCTTTAGCTTTCCAACAGTATATCATACATGTATATTACTGCTCTTATGTTCAAAAACGAAAAATTGCGTTAAAAAAATATTTTTTCTGTTTTCTCCTTTAGTTAGGTATCGAATTTATTCAATTTATATATTTACCTGTTTTTCATCATCGTTAACAAGATAATCTAGTTATTATTATTGAACCTACAAAATTAAAGGTACTTTAGGGGAAGAAAATTTAAAATATCGGTAGTTAAGCCCTGTCAGACCATTTTTATCCAAATAAAACCTACATGATATTAAAGCCCATTAAATTTTTCATCGATATAGCGAGTTTAATCAAAATCGTCGGAACCGTTTTCGAGAAAATCGAAAAAAGGTGCAAAATGCATGGTATAAAGTGCCTCTTCTGGTAAGCTCATTTTGATGAAAAAAGTTTTGTCACGTCTCGGGCGTATAGTTGTCTTAAATATGAAATTTCAGTTTCATAGGACTTACCGTTTCCGCCCGGGAGTTACCACACACACAGACCTTTTTGCGGGACTTGGTTATTTGGACTCAGGGGACCCTAAAACGTGTATTTCCGTTGAGAACTGGAATTCGAATAAAAATAAATTTATATAAGAAAGAATGAAAGAAAAGTAAATTTTATTCTGGGATCTTAAGTCCACTAAGAATAACAGTGCTAAAAGTGAAGTCTTGTGTCTGACGCAGAAACAAAAACATACAAACTTAGGATATACTTATATTATTTATAAAAGTAGTAAATACGACTACTTGTACGTTACACGACTACTACTAACATCATTTATAAAATTAGTGAATAGAACGATAGTTGTATATATATTTTTATAATTATACAAACATTTGTGTATACAGTGATATTATAATTGCACTTCTCACTATCATGAGATCATAGAAAAAAAAAAGAGATTGTTTATGTGGTTCTCATTTTGGAATAAAATATGACCATTATCCTAACATTTTGTTTACAATAGCTACAATGTAATACATCAATTTTTTTTTGCTAAACAAAATATTTACTGTTTTACATTTTCTTATAAACAAAGTGTTATATATGTATTGTTTAAAAATAATTGTTGGCATATTTACTAGTGTAAAAATTATTATTTTGTCTGTTAGAAAGGGCCTTAGTGCGAAGACAATAAAAATCTAATCTAGTCTAATCTGAACCATCCCTAGCATTTTTATTTCAGTGTTCTTTAATTTTTTTTAATATCAAAAACTTTAATTTTAATATCTAAATATATAAATTTTAATATCCAACATACAATGGTCTATGTAAGACATTATATTTTCTTAAAAAGTAAACATTAAAAAAATTGAGATGTCTATTTTAGTACTGTACATGAATTCAATGTATTCTTAAATTTATTATAAACATATTTTCTGTCTTTGTAACAATAACATCATATTCTACTTATTGTATACAAGTTTTAATATTCTTTTTTCTTTTTTTTACTGTTAGGGCATGAATATGAGGACAATAAATTCTCAAAACGTAGTCTAAACACAATTGCTTTGTGCTACATATAAATGAGCAATTGTGTTTATGTGTTCGTCAGGAATATACCATAATATATATATAATTAACGAAAGTTATACTTTGAATAAAGTTAAAGTAAGGAATTGGGAACAGGCCAATTTCGATACCCGCTTAGGTTGAAGGTCGCTATATCACAAAAAATATTATCTTTTGTAAATTGGCAGACCATCCATCAAAGTCATTCTTGTTAAATTTTAAAGTTTTAGATAGGAGTAACTATGCCACGGTTTTAACCTATAATAATAATAATAATATATATATATATATATACATACATATATATATATTATTATTATTATTTGATATTAATATTTCAAAAGCTTAAAAAAACAAAACATTTTCTTGGCTTTCTATTTTTTCCCTATATTTTTGAGAAAAAAAAAATCAAGTAAAACCATGTCAATATGATTTTCTAAAGACAAGATATAAAACACAGCATATTTAGCATGGTTTTTGTTGACATGATATGTTTTTTGGCTGAGGGTTAGTAGTGTTTATTGTCTAACTTTTTTCCAACCATCAAAATTGTAAATGGTCGAAAGGCTCTAGCTGTTTTAGCATCAGAAATTTAATGCAAATAAAATTTTCGCGAGGACCTTAATGACATTGATAAAGAACGGTTAAATATACAAGTTGGACGAATTTGATGACCAAACTATTATTTAATATATTTTGGGTTTTTTGATTATAAGAAAAGTAATATACCGTTTAAAAGAGAAAGATTTTAGAAAAAATATTATCTAAAACACAAAGTTGTAAACGATAATATTAAGTGACGAATAGGGAATAGACGTATTACTGATTAACAATTTAATGTAGCTATAATATTTAATGTAAACCCTATGTTTCTATTCATGAAAATGAATAAACATTTTATTAAAATCTTCTTCTTCTTCTTCCTTCTTTATCTTCCTCTTCGAGCCATTATTGGCGTAGAGGGGTCTCGATCCAGCGCTGCCAGTTATCCCGGTCTCCGCTGCGTCGTTTCATTTCTACAAGGGTCTTGCCCTGTTACTCCCAATCCTCTGGACCATATCCTGATAGGAAATTCTAGGTCGGCCACGTGGTCTTCTTCCTGTAGGCCTTGCTTCTAGTTTCCTTCTGGGTTCCCTTATTTCGTCCATGCGGCAGACATGACCAAACCATTTTAATTGCCTGTTTTCCATTATCGTCTTCAATGGTACCTCGAGTTGCTCTCTGATTCTATTGCTCCGGACACAATCTCGCCTTGTCTTTCCCGCTGCTCTACGTAAAAATTTCATTTCAGCAGCAGTGATTCGGCTGATATGTTTGTCGAGCATCACCCAACTCTCGCCTTCATATGTAAGCACTGGTAGGTAAATGACTTTATGGATGTGCATCTTAACATCTCGCCCTA
Source organism: Piezodorus guildinii (assembly GCA_023052935.1). Taxonomy (NCBI): domain Eukaryota; kingdom Metazoa; phylum Arthropoda; class Insecta; order Hemiptera; family Pentatomidae; genus Piezodorus; species Piezodorus guildinii. The sequence goes on along the minus strand of CM041292.1, from coordinate 174,395,358 downwards.
CTTCACGGTGTCCTATTATACTATTGTTGACCTGGTAGTACATCTGGTTCGCTTTATTGATCCTATTTCCTATCTCTTGGTCAATTCTGCTATACCTGTCTATAAAAACTTAAAATCAACTTAAAATATTTCTGAAATTTAAGTAAATTTAATAGTTTTTAAATTGATTTTAACAGCCGAAGTAAGTATGTTGTCCGCACCAATTTTTTTTTTTTTACTTTTAGTTACCTATATATAAACAATATAGCACTAAATAACAAGAATAAAGAATATATGTTTTTATCGACAGATTTACTGGATATTCACACCCATGCTGGAGGAGAACATGTGAAGGTTGCTGAGCTCAGGAATCAAATTGCATTTATGTAGATTGTTTATTCGTTTAACGTCACTTTTATGCAACTAGGGCTAATCGGACGATGCTACAGTGGGAGTCCTAAATTTTGCCTATCTAGGTTTTATTAGGATAGGGATTTATGTAGAGACCTATTACTTTGTCCACGTGCTACGATCTTTCAATCGATAGAAAACGATTTTTCGACACAGTTTTTTCTCCCCATTAAATTATTAGCATAATTGAGACGTTGATTTCCAAAAGGTACTAGATCCATTGTAGAAAATTTTACAGGAGACGCGAAAATCACTAATTATTATATTATTAAATTACCTAATTTGATTGTTTTCGCATAAAAATCCAGAATGGTTTTTTTATTATATTAATAACATCATAATTAAGTTATGAAAAGAGATGTTTTGTTATAATTTAGAACGAAATTAAATGTGTAATTAGTTCCTTTAGAAAATAATTATATATCTAAATTGTGTTTATAAAGGACTTTTGATAAAGGTGTACATTAGATAAAATCAAATAGAAGATTTTGATAAAACTAAATTATGAGAATACAAATATGTAAAAAAATCAATTTTGTAAAAAATGTCCTTTAGTACCTTTTGGAAATCAACGTCTCAATTACTGTATATATAAAACACACACAACATATATATGTTAATGGATCCGCCTCTGCTTCTGAGTAATTTTAATGAGGTCCCTTATATGTTCAAAAAATCAGATTTAGAGTTTATCTGGAGCTTTAATTAATCGAAACGAAAAGTGTAACAAGCAAGAAACTGTGTTTATTTCATAACGTCTATTAATTATTAAAAGTAATCATCGGCTGGAATGAAATACAGAAATCGAAATTGGTTTAGTTTATTTGTTTGTGTAGTATAATATAAAGTAAAGTATTGCTACGGTCAAGACAATGACAGGTATACCACGCCTAGAATGGCCCAGATGGGGCTAGAGACTTCTGGACCTGGACGGTCCTCGAAGTGTCTAGAACGAACGGCCCGGCCTCTACCTGCTATGTCTGGAATATTCGGTGGTGGTACAAATACCGGTCCACTACGCCTGGGTCAGGCAGTCTTAATCCGGCTCAACAAGTATCAGTGATGTATCAGTGAACAGTGACAGTGAACAGTTCGTGACAGTGTGACAGTATAGTGAAACTGTGTGTCAGTACTGTGATAACTGGTCGATGGGAAATTAGAAGACTGTAGTTTATATATGTTTTATAGTTGTAAGTTCTAGAATAAGTCTGGCATATTGTATAAGTTTACGTAAGTAGCTTATTTGTGGGGAATACCTCATTTTATATGTATACTGTTAGTAGTTAAGCTAGTAATTCAATTATTATAATAACTATAGTGGTTAGTAATCCCTTTGTATTTGTACATTCTGTATTTAATAAATATTTGTAATTTGTAAACTGGAGTAGTTCATTTCTCACACCCCGTAGCCGTAACAGTATAGATAACTGAAAATTTAATTGTCCCATATAAAGAAAACTTATTAGCAATGAAGGTTTTCAAAAAGCATAGAAATAACCAAGGTTGCTATCCTATGAGGTTATTTACTATTTTATATTTCAAATAAAGCCAATTTTATTTTTCAATATTTTAATTCATCAATATACTGGTCGTGATCAAAATCGTTACTGAGGAAATTTTAAAAAGGTGCAAAAAGCATGGCATATAATGGCACTTCTGTTTCATGAATACTTTGCTGTAACATCACAAGCATATGGTGGTTATAATAATATTGAAATTTCATTTTCATTCAATTTTACCTTACACACTCGTAGACCTTTTTATGAGACATGTTGATTTGGACTATGGGGACTCTAAAACGTGTATTTACGGTGAAAACTTGAATTAGCAATTTGTCACGATCGCACTACTTTTCCTTACTAGATATTTCATGTATAGATAATTGAAGGTAAAACGGAAAAACAGGATATATTTAAGTTTTAAATCTAGCAAAATTAATTATGTGTTTGAAATAAGTAGTGAATTACTCATTTTAAAATAATAATACATTTTCATTTAAATAAAAAAGTGCGTCTCCATTGCTAAATCTGATTAGAAACTATCAAATATTTGTTTGTTATTCTATTATCGTTTTTATCCACATTTTAGGACCACAATGTTTTTATTAATTTGTGCTAGTATTAATAAATATCTTAAATCAACGCAATTTATTACTGAATTAAAATACCTAAGCCATTTTCTAAATATCTTAATCAATCCTTGCTGTTGATTAATTTTAACAATGTATGATGTTTTATATTTGAAAGGAGGTGTGTTCACAAAGTCCAAAATATGCATTCAAAAGCAGCAATTACTCATCAATGTTAAAGGGAACAAGTAGGAGATGGGATACTTAATAAAGCAACTTCTACCTCATCAAGACAAACATTACAGCAGCCTCAACTTTACCAAGCTATTGTACTTGGCTTCAAAGAAAGCCAGCTATTTTCTACCTTCAATAAAGTACTTTGTACAATAAACTGTTTGATACACCAACTCTCGTAGTCCTAAGGACCTTAGTTTCTATATGCTTCGTATTGATTTTAAGGTTATAGTCCGTGAGCCAGCAACGAAAAATGAAAACCATTTTACCAAAGTTTTTAGTATTATTGTAAAGCAAAACATACATGTCTGCCAACTCAGAACGGGTGGTTTAAAAAATTGTAACAGTGGCTAATTGGACGATTCAATAGCGGGAGTCCTAATACAATTTAAAAATCATCCTATCTTACAACCGATTAGTTTAAAAAAAAAAATTAAATCATATCATTGGTATTTACTAATTACATAGCATTCGTTTTTACAAACGTTAAGGTATTTATTATTATTTATTGCTTAAACACAATAAGCAAGAATATTCATTTTTTTCTATTGCTTTTTTTGTTTGTTTTGTTTATTCCTTTATCGTCACTACTATAGTTAATGAATCACACGCAGTGAAGATATTAAAATACTGGTTTTATTATGAGAACATAATACAAATTCTGACTACAATACACTGTGCTGAGGAATTTGGGTGACTACAAGTGTACATTCCGAGGTCTCCTTCTATGAGTGTGACACAAGAAATGTTACAACTAGGGTGATGAGTCTTGAGGATCCAAGGGTATATATAGCAAGGGATTGTAGGAGGATGAGGAGGCGGCATGGGCACCACAAAGCAAGGGCTTGCAGGTGGTGGTTACTGTGTTCTAAGTACAGGTATCAGTCCCCTTTCTAGGTAGCAGGTTTATGGGTTAAAGTCTTAGGTATAGAAAAGGAAATTATTAATAATTACTGTATATTATTTATTAGGTAAGTCTCATTCTATAAGTTATGGTTAATCGGGCGATGCTACAGTGGGAGTCCTAAATTTTTCCTATCCAATTTTATTTAGGACAGTGGTATTCGACGCGTAGCTGTCATTGTATTGGCTGAAGACCACCATTTTACGTTCGCTCCGTAGGACGACCAAACCAAGGATTTATTACTTCCTTAAAAAAAAACCCGGGTCATCTGCTGGGTTAAAAAACACCTTAGGCATGTCATTAGCGTTGTTAAGGAAACATAAGAAAACAATTCCAAATTACAAAGCACTATTATAATAGAAGAACTTACCCTTATATTTCTTTCTTGTAAAGCTCAAATATAAATATTACAACCAGAGGTTCATGAGTTTATGGTTTTACGCATTAAAAACCAAACAAAAAAAAAATCATCACTACTACAGATAAAAAACGAGTATTAGTAAATTTAAGTAGTAACTTTATATACATTTAATAGTTCTTAAATTGATTTTAGCAGCCGGGGTAAATGAAAGTCATGTGTCTACTGCACCAGTTTTTTTTTTTTTTTTACTTATATAGTTCTTACTTGTAAAGGTCAAATATAAATATTACAGCCAGAGGTTCATGATTTTATGGGTTTACGCATATCATCACTACTACAAATAAAAAATGTGTACTAGTGTAAGGGTTCATTATTCAGGGCGGCTTTTCCCCTGAAGATCGATATTCCCTCCCTAGGATTCCAGGCTTCAGATATAATTATTGCCGCTTTATCCCGGAGAAGGTGACACTGATTGGCGCTGGCGGCAGATCGGGAGGGGGCGCTTCTTTCTCTTAGGGCAATTTTTTTTATACCGTCCTTTTCTATTCATATAAGCTCCGATGAATCGCGAACCTCGATTATTTTTTTCCCAAATGAAATGATAGACTACTGGCAGCTTTTCAGTCGGAATTAACTCCTGTGCCCAATTAATAGGGCCGCCTACGTCACGGCCTGTTATACAGACCAGCCCCGACAAGTTTTAATAGCATTTCAATCAATTTCCAGATTTAGCTATATGCAAATGTAACATCACCATTGCAAATCAAGAATCAAAACGCGTGGACTGGTTGCTGGAATGTACCTCTTTACAATGTTAACTTGTTATCATTTGCATTGATTCCGTTTATCATAATTTAGTTTCCTCACTAACGAAGAGAAGTTTTGAAAACGTGCAGGAATCAGAAGAAAAAATATATCCTCGAATTCGAAAAATCATACTTGCGTTTTAGATTTTTGATATTAGAGAACAATCTGGGCCCCGTATCTGTAATCATTTTGATGTGACGGGCATATCCCCTACTTTAGATCATACGAATTCAATAAAATATTAAAAAATAGTCTCGCAATGATAATAAGAAGATAACATTAAAAACACATGGAAGCAATTTTATGTATTTTCCACATTGTATTAAATATTACTGTCATCACATTATTCTACCTAACTTATTATTGTTTTTCAAATTGTATTGGTTATAATCTTGTTTCTCTTAGCCATATTTTTCAATTTGCACACACACACACACTCATAATATATATATATATATATGTGTGTGTGTGTGTGTGTGTATATATATATAATATATATATATATATATATATATATTTATTTTTTTTCCCCTACTTCGCCTTTGAAGATTATACGGAAGTTTCTAGGGCCAGGGTGAAGGGCGGGGGATCAATGCAAAGATAAAAGCCCCACGGCACCGAGAATAGAACTCATAATTATTTTTAATCTATGTGTGTGGTCATCTGTGGTTCACAGCAACACGCGCTAACCCACTCATCCACTCCACCCGATACACATTTATATGCATTTTTCACATTAAATCTCCTGTTTATTCCTCCTCACGGAACATCTATACGCAAAGCATCATGTTTAGTTTTATCTAAAATCAAATTATTCCTTCTTAGCCATCAATCTTCAATCTTTCATCAATAATGTCTGAATTATAGAGCACTATTAATTATATATATTCTAAGAATAATAAAATACGTAGCATCCCTCGCTCATGAAAGATATCGGATCTATAATGTTAAAAAATATTTAGAATTAGCCTTAATTACCAAGGAAGAAATGGATCCAAGAAACAATTTATGACAGAAAAAGTTTAAATATATTAAACCAGAGAAAAAGGCTCGGAGAACAGGAACAAAACGTAAAGATGAAAGAGAGCTAAATTCTGGCAAAGAATGAAAAACTGGTCGAAAAATAAAATGAAGAAGAGGCCCCAGAAACGAACCATCTTTGTTCAGCGTCTTCCAAATTAGAAGCTTTACGACTAATAATAATATATTCCAGTTGCTAGCTATCCAGTATTTCGAATATTGGGACACATATGAAACGAAACTTAAGTTATGTATTTGAAAATAAATGTATAAATGTACGAGTTATAATAACGTATAAGACGTTGAAATATAGAATGTTATTATTGTTTATTGTAAAGTCTAATGAGAGCGTTAGCAAAAACGTTGGACAAAAAAAAATAAAAATTTATATTGCCGTACCTTATTAATCTGTATGTATTATGGCACATAAAGATGAAAATAAGACGAGGAGTTATATAACTAAATTAAAAACAAGCAAAGTCATTTTTGTAGAATCTCAAGGATATACAAATGGCAAAGAATTTTGATATCTGGCTAATAAATGGCTTATTTTCGTTCTTCTAAGCTTGCGATTGTAAGAATATAAATGTAAAATATATTTTCTTTCTTATAATTATGATTATAGTTTCTTTTTACCACTTATTTCTTTCTCCCTCTTGTCCTATCCTTATCTTTTTTCCGTTATATATCCTCACTTATAACGGTTAGTTCAATGTTACATTACTTTTAAAAAAATTATTCTCGCATTCTAACATTGATACTCTTTTGAAATTATACCTTACAATATTTCTTTAAAATTGTTCTTTTTTAAAAAGTTTAATTGTTTACATATTGTTCTTCTTTTAACTTTAATGTTTTGCTAAATTTCTCTTCATAGCCTTCTAATATACTCATTCCAATAATATCTTTATGTTTGCCTCATGTGTTTTTACTGTTATCTTATTAACATTTTAATTTAATTTTATGTTAGTTTCCATATTGTATTAAATATTACTGTCATCACATTATTGTACTTAACTTATTATTATTTTTCAAATTGTATTGGTTATAATCTTGTTTCTCTTAGCCCTGATAAAGGCCGACGGTGTAGGCCGTAACGTTAACACACAAATACAATAGGTGTTATTTATGAGTATGTTTTTGTTGTTGTTCTTTTTATAACTGCACCCCCAACCCTATTCCTTATTAAATATCATCAAACGTCAACTAAACTCCATCACTAAGAATATAACGGGTTATGTAAGCCTGTATAATAGTTATAGGCCTCTCAGGTCTTCAGCTTAAACATCTGACTAGTTTACACAATAGATGCTTTAGACAGAAACAGTAGTAATAAACATATTTTCTCTTTAAGAAAATACTTAGCAATTAAGAGCGTTTTAGACTAAATTGTTGAAATTGCGTTTTTTTTATATTTTAATGGAAAAATGAGAGATCTGATTTTCGACAAAATCGACTCTTTTTCATATAAATTCTCCAAGAGGACAACTTCATAAAGCTGTATCGCATAAAAGATTCCAACTTTTGTCCCGTTAACTTTTAGGAGGCCTGGCATTTGCAACTTCTGAAATATTCAAAGTCAATATTGAGCTGGGATATTGGTACTTGGAAGCCCGTGTTAAAACTAGTCCGGGCGTCCTGCATCATTGTGGACATTCTTGAAATGAAGTGCCAGTTTTTGGCAATGCGGTTTTTTATTTGAAAAGTAAGTTAGTTTTTAATACCTATATTTACGTTTTACTGTCCTTGGAAAATATATTTATTGAAATGTTCATTTGGTTTTTAATATTACATCAAATAGATATGCACAAATATAAAATTACTTAAAAACAAACGTCGAACGTTTTTATGATTGAGTATCTTTTATTTCAAATGTGGTTATTTAATTAAAACATTTTCTGAAATTACCTTAAAACATAAGATAACACATTTCGGGGTCTTATCCCTATTATCAAGACTAAAATAAAAAATAAATAAAATAAATCAAAACAACTTATATTACAAGTATTATTTGTTTGTAATAACATATTTCTCAAACATTAGTCTAATTCAATTCGAATATAACATTTATCTTTTGTTTATTATCCATGGTCATTGTTATAAGTTAAAATTAATTCATTTATAGTGGCTCACTGTCTCTATTTTTTATTAAATTATTGTTCAATTATAAACTCTAAGATTGGTTTTATTTTGTAATTTATCCTGATTTTTCTAAAGATTTTTTTTTTTTTTAATGACTTCATTATTTTTATACTTTTCTGAATAAATCGTACCCAGATTTTTTGAACCGGTTTTATAGTTGATTGTTCTATTATTATTTTTTCTTATTAATATTGCTTCGAGAATTTTTATATTTCTGTTAATTTGTGAACTGTCGAGTATTCCTACATCTTCAAAATTATAAAATGTTTTTAATTTTACTTATTCATTGTAATTAACAACTGTATTGAATAAATTGACGGAGATAGTCCATTGCTGGAGGAGAGTTGGCCGCCCCCGTCTTCGATGGACTGACTGTATGGTCGCGGATGCGAGGAGCTTAGGAGTCCACAACTGGATGGCTGCAGCACTGGACAGAAACTTCTGGAGGTTGCTGGTTGAAGAGGCCTGGACCCGTCAACGTGTTGTAGCGCCAAACCAATAATAATAATAATAATAATTGAATAAATTAACATCAAACGTGTAGTATGAATGCAAAACATCAAAATGGCTTATGATGGCAAAATCCATTGATACCATTTCAAGTGACTAGGTACTGCGAGGCCATGTTCTTTTCAGACGCCACGAAGGGTTATCAGGAATATGCAAGAAATATGAGTTAAAGACAAGTTGGTTTGTGTGGCTAAGGTATTTGGAATTAAAAGGAGTTTTTCTATTTAAAGCTAGGTCTGTGAAAAATTGGGATGTTAAGATAATTATGGATGAATTTATTTGAGACAAAGAAAGGGTATTTAGGATTATGGATTGTGACCCAAAGCCCTAAGCTCGATCCCATATGCCCAACTAGGTCTAATAATAGAGACGAAAATTAGGTTTATTTAAAAGACTCGAAGTTTCCACTCGAAACATGTCGTTTCAGGCTTGTTTGAGGATTCCGAGTAAGACGCATGTCACGATGGAATCCTAGGTATCTGATCATCTACAGGAATGAATGGGATATTATAAAAGGATGAAGTGGAGCAGGAAGTCACTAGTATAATATACTTGAGCCAAAGGGTAAAGGTAATTTGGTTGGATTTGGTAGGATTTAATTTAGTCATTCATTTCTGGAACAATGACACACAACAACAAAACAACAAGCTGAAACGTGGGACTTTATTATGGACGAATAACACACTGTCATACTGAGGATAGTGCTATGATGGAACATCTGTGAAATAAACCTCATAAAGGATGGGACCTAAGATACTACCTTGAGGTACACCGGTGGACTGAGAAAATACGGAGGAGTAAGAAAAACTGAGTTTCTTCTATCAGTGAGGTCGGAATAGATTATCTGGCGATATGTAGCAGGAAGGAATTACCGTAGTTTGTAAAGGAGTCCTGGGTGCCAGACTTTTGGGTGCAAAGCTTTTTCTGCGTCGAGGCTCCCGTGCAGTACATTCCGTTCTCCAATGTTTAGAATATAACATCCACCACGTAGTGATATTACCGAATAGTAGAATGGAATGTACGAAATCCAAATCGATGATCAGGAATCACGTGGGGTCATTTCTATGACCGGGCTAAGGCGTTTTAAAATGAGTTATTCTAAAATTTATATCCTAAAATTAAATGTTGAAAATTGGTTTGGTTTGTTACGTTCACATATCGATAGAATGACTTTATGTCACGTTCTAGGAATCGTAACGTAATATCCATTATAAATAAGAATCAAAAAGAAAAACCTGTAAGGCTACAACCAATGGAGGGTATTAGGTTTCCGATATGATTGTTAAACATATTTCTTACAAGTTGCGCAAGGCTACGCTATAAATATCCTTTACTGAGAAAATAAATCTCCTTAGTGACAGGGCTCTCCTCTTCTCTCGTTTTTATAATAAATATAACTGATGGAATCTAAATAAAGACTTTCGGTCCCTTATGTGGTTATTGGATTCTTCTGGGTAACGAACCATACTAACGAGCTTATTGAAGTAGGTCGTTTTAAAATGCCAGCTAAAATCATATTATGTTAATATGTTTTAAACATTTAAAATATATTTTTTGTATTTGTAGTTAAGTTAAGCATTTACTGAAGATATTTGGGCAATAATAACCTCTCGCAGTTTTTTGCCCTTATCACCAAAACAACAACATATACAGTATAGGGATATGTAGGGTAGTGTTTCCTAACAAGCGTTCTACTAGCTTCTGGGAGTCGCAGACGATATCCAAAGGGTCGGCTGTACGTCATTAGGAAATTATTTCAAATAACGATGTTGAAAAGTATGGTGCGCGCAACAGACGACTTTCACTTACCTCCGATGGTAAAATTAATTTAAGAATTTTTAAATACACTTAGAGATAAAAAAATCTGGTGCGAGCAACACACGACTTTCACTCACCTCGACTGTTCTAATCAATTTAAGTACTTTTCAAAAAACTCAAGTTATTATTAATTTAAATAAAACGTTTATTCAGTTTAGTTAGGAACATATGATTTAGATTAAATATCAAATATTTAGGTATAATTATCAGTAATGATTGTATTCCTTATTTGTCACATTACATTGCCTTTTACAACTTAACATATAAGATAATATTTTTTTCTAAATAAATGTTATCTTTAGCTTTCCAACGGTATTTATACCTCTGTGTTACTGTATTTATATCCAAAAAAAAACGAAAATTGCATTAAAAGAAATTTTCGCTGTTTTCTCCTTAAGTTGGTTATCAGATTCAACTTTTGTATTTAACCACTTTTTATCAACCCTAATAAGACGATATTTGTAATTCTTCTAAATATATGAAAATAAAGGTACTTTAGACAAAGACAATTTTAAATATCGGCACTTATTCCCTTTTAGAGTCTTTTATTCAGGACTTACATGATATTGAAGCCCATTAAATTTTACATCGATATAGCGAATTTATTCAAAATCGTTAGAGCCGTTTTTGGGAAAATTGTAAAAATGCATGGTATAAAGTAGCACCTTCAGCCGATTCTAGTGAAAAGTTGCTGTAACATCTCGGGCGTATAGTTGTTCTTTTTGTTTTTGTGCTAAATTTACCACACACACACAGAACATTTTGCGGGACTAGGTAATTTGGACTTAGAGGACCCTATACCGTAAATTTCTGTAGAAAGCTGAAATTCGAAAATTTTCATAATCGCAATATTTTCCCTTACTATATATTCCATATATAGGTAAGTGTAAGTAATATTAGTCCTTTTCGTCCGTATGGGGTTACGTGTGGTGTAGTGGTTGGCTTAAGATACTTTTTTTTTTTCTATCCTCCAATTAACAAAACATACAATACATAATAAAATATATCGTACATACATAGTACATGATATTATATAAGAGATTTCTGATACTAAAAAGTGTCCTAAGTGGTGAATTATTCCTAGTTACCACTGAAATATTTCGATTAGTATCCTTTTTATAAAGGATTCGTGTCAAAGATAGTTATTATCTTCTATTTTGAATCGTATCCCAGTAACAAGTTATGTCGATTTTTAAGAATCCTTTTAACTAAAATGGCGACTTGAGCTTGGAATAAAACAAGAGAAATTCCGTTATGGATTTGCTGCTCAACTTCGCTGAGTTGCTATGCGTACACAGTATACCGCATCAATCCAGAAGACAATTTTTAAGGACAAATAGAGGGAGATTCTTCCAAAAGAAACACTTGGACAAATCGAGCCTAGCTTCAATATATATGGTGATGCAGGATTCCCAGTGAGTCCAGGATTATGGTTTCCGCCACGTTTTGTAACTGTTTTCGTTCAAGTCCATACCTCTCCAAAAATGATCAACTGGGATGGTGCACCTGCTTCCGAACCAAAGTCCCGTGACTGAAAATTTTCTTTCGCCAAACTCCTCGCGAAATTTTTCTTCTAGATAAGGGATACACTTCGAGTAAATGCTTCCCTTCTCCTCTTGAATTCTTTTGCCTTGTTCTCTGCCATTTGTCTCGTATCTGATAGTGGGATCCACTATCAGTGCTTCCTTTTCTGTGGTACTAAATGCCAAGATGTCCACAAATCTAGTTGATCCCTTGGTATCAATGCAAAACACCTTTTGGAAACATTTTTATTCTTTATTTTCCAACAGTTCTGCTATCTCCTTTTTTATGCGGTCAATAATAATAGAAATGTCCATAAAATATGAAAATCGGGTATATCCTTCGAGATAATAAAATTAGTCATTTTCATGCGTATGGGGTCACGTGTCCTGTAGTGGTGGATACTTTTATTTTTTGGTCTTACCCTCCATTTATTTGTCCAACAAAACATACAGTACACAATAAAATTTGTCTTACTTACATAGTACATGATATTATCTAAGTCATTTTCGATATTAAAAAATGTCGTTTTTAGTTTGGTAATCATAGTTGCCATTGAAATAGTTCCATTCTTAACCTCTTAAAAGGAGAATCGAGGCAAAATGGCGTTTCTCTTCCATTTCGAATCATATCCTAGTTACAATATAAACGAATTGCTAAGAATCCTTTCAATGAGAATGGTGATATTACTAAAAATTAAAAAATTTGGTGCGCGCAACACAAGCGACGACTATCGCTTATCTCCGTATATATTAATTATTATTATTATATATAAACTATTATTATATAAATTCAATTCGAATAGCTTTTAAGGATTTTTCAATTGACTTAAAGATAAAAATAAATTGTTAAAGAACTAATTACATTGAATTTTAATAGAAACGTGTGTTTTATTAAATAATCTTTTATATTATTATCTTCGACAATCAGTTAGTTTTATCAGTTTTTCACCACTCTCCATTAACTTTTACAATTTTGATAATAACATTTCTAAAATCTTTAGTTTTCTTCTTCTTCTTCTTCTTTATCTTCCTCCTATGTGCCTTTACTAGCGTGGAGGGGCCTCGATCCAACGTTGCCAAGCTTCACGATTTCTGCAGAGTTGTTTAAGTTCCTGCAATCTTTTCCCTCCGATCTTCTGGATATATCCGTCATACAAATCCTAGGCCTTCCGCGCGGCCTTTTTCCAGTGGGTCGAGCTTCCAACACTTTTCTGGGTTCGCGGTCCTCATTCATTCGACAAACATGGCCGAACCATTTTAGCTGTCGCTTCTCGAGGATGGTTTTCAGCGCAGGAATTTTCAGCTCCGCTCTAATTCCTTCATTTCTTACGCGGTCTCTTCTCGTTTTTCCTGCGACCCTACGTAAATACCTCATTTCAGCTGCAGTAATTCGGCTTATTTGTTTGTCCAGCATTACCCAGCTCTCGCACCCGTAGGTAAGAGTGGGGAGGTATATAGATTTGTAAATAGAGCTTCGTCTCTAGCCCCACATCTCGATGACCAACAATACTATTGCATATACTGTAATAGATTTGATTTGCTTTAGCAATCCTGTTAGCAATTTCGTAATCTATTTTTCCCTGCCTATTTATATTGCAGCCTAAGTAGAGAAAGTTTTCAACTACTTCGAGAGCCTCGCCGTTCCAAATCACCTCCACAGTCTCCTCCTCATCTCGGGACAGGACCAGTATCTTGCTCTTGGAGACATTTATGGTCATTCCCTTTCGCTGAAGTTCTTCCTGCCATTCTATTAGAGCTTGCTGTAATTTGTCTTTCGTATCGCAAATAAGGACGATATCATCAGCGTATAACAGTGACTGGCTCAGTATCGTCCTCATGTTCCACTTACCAATCACTGTTCGGGCAGTTCGCCTTTTACAAATTTTATGGATCTCATCCATAAACAGAAGCGAGCTCAGACTGTCTCCCTGCTTTACTCCTCTATCAATGGCAAAAGGTGCAGATTCTGTTCCATTAATCCGTACCACTCCTTTAGAATCAGTGTATACAGATTCTATGGCGGAAATAAGATCTATTGGTACATTTTTCGCTGCAAGGGCGTTCCATATTTCTTTACGTGGGACCGAGTCGAAAGCAGCCTTAAGGTCCAGGAATGCGAAATATGTGCTTCTATCTCTGTCCCATGATTTTTCTAATATATTTCTTATGACAAAGATATTATCCTGGGTCTGCCTGCCAGGGCGAAAACCTGCTTGCTCCTCTTCCAGTTGTTCCTCCACAATTCGTCGTAGCCTTTTCTCCAGAATGTGCGTGTACATTTTGTATGCCACGGATAGGAGGCTAATTGGTCTATAATTAGCACATTCCGTTTGACTCCCTTTTTTGTGAATAGGAATAATCACACTGTACTCCCAATCTTTCGGGATTCTTTTGGTATCCCATACCGTCTGAAATAGCCCTTGCAATGCTTTAATGAGCTCTTGTCCTCCATATTTCAGGAAATCGGGGGCGATGTTGTCTCTGCCTGCAGCCTTCCCTGTCTTAAACTGTTCAAGAGCCAGCTCTACTTCTTCTTCGTTAATGGGTTCATCACTGACTTCGTAGATCGTCTGTCCCCTTTGTTCTCTAACTGCTTCTTTATTAGCGAAGAGATCTAGGTAGTGTCTACGCCATCTCTCTAATATTTTAGATGTTTCTGTCAGCAATTCACCGTTATTATCTTTAACATTTCTAACTGGCTTTGCTCTTTTGCCCTTCAAGAATTTCACAGTACGCCAAAACTTTTTGATATTTTCTCTATGATTTTCATCTAGGCTCTTCCCGAATTCTTCCCATGATATTCTTTTTTGTGCTTTTACTACTGCTTTGGCCTCATTCCTCGCTCTTCTATACTCAGCCCAGTTATCGGGTGTCTTATGGCGTTGATATGATTTCCATGCTTGCTTCTTTCGGTTTATAACCGTCTTAACATCATCATTCCACCATTTGCTGCGTTTGCCTTTATAGGTGAATTTTTGTATGCCACAGACCTCTTTGGCGGTTCTCAAGATGGAAATTTTGAGGGCACTCATTGTTTCTCTGCGTCTCCGTCTAAATCCAGGACTCTGAGACTTTCTTCCAATTTGCAAGAATATATTTTTCTCTTATCAGGATCATCTAAAGCACGAACTTTTATTGTTTCATAAACTTTAGCTTGAGACTTGCGGGTTCTTAAGATCTTAGTATCCGCGACTAACAGCAGATGATCTGTGCCTATTTCTTCCCCTCTTATTACTTTCACATCTCTGAAATATTGTCGGATTCCTCGTTCATAGATAAAATAGTCGATGACACTATTCCCTACTGCGCTCGAGAAAGTAATTTTGTGTACTCTTTTATGTGGGTAGAAGGAATTTCCTAGTAAGAGATCATTGTCGACGCAGAAATCAATCAATCTTTGGCCATTTTCATTATTAACTATTTCACCTCCATGAGGTCCCATCGCACCGAATGAGGTTCTGTTGTCTCGTCCAATTCTTGCATTAAAATCTCCACAGAGAATTACCATCCTTCCTTTGTCCCTGCTTCTATCAATCGCTCGTTGCAGGTCTGAGTAGAACAATTCTTTATCCAATATCCCAGCATCTTCAGTGGGAGCGTATACTTGGATGATTGTTAACTTTCTAATGGTTACTTGGAGGTCTGCAAGTATAATCCTGGAAGAGACTGGCTCCCATTCTTCAACTCTGTTATATATATCTTTAGTTTTCCAACGGTATATTATACGTCTGCATTACTGTTTTTATGTGTTCAAAAAGAACAAAATTGAATAACAAAATATTTTTGGTCTTTTATATTTTAGTTTTATATCGTTTTCGTTCAAATTGTATATTTTAAGATCTGTTAGACTATTTCAATCAGAATAAATCTTACATGATATTAAAGCCCATTAAATTGTATATCGATATAAGGAGTTTAATCTAAATCGTTTGAACCGTTATTGAGAAAATCGTAATGCATAGTATACAGTAGCTCTTCTGGTTAGCTGATTTTGGTGAAAAAGTTGCGTATAATTGTCTTAAATATGAAATTTCAGTTTCGTAAAGCTTTAAGTTTTTCCGCTAGATTTATCACAAACACACTCAGACCGTTTTGCGACACTCAATCATTTGAACTAAAGGAACCCTACAGTCGTGTATTTCCGATGAAAACTCGAATTGAAAATTTTCACGATCGCAATACTTCCCTTACTATAGGGGAAGGTTGCCTATATCGTACCACTATTAACATTTTATTTTTTTTCGGAAAAACTGTTTACAATAATTCAACCATGTTTTGACATAATATTAAGAAAATATTGACTTATGTAATAATATTTTTTTCAGTTTTAAAAAACAACATATTTCTGAAATATATAAGTTACAATAGAACCCTGCAAATGGTACGAATTGGGAAACCGGTTTCCCAAATCGTACCAGTGGTTTCCAAAATCGTAGCAGGTATTTAATAAAGGTTAAAATAAATAAAATGATCAATGAAAAGAAAGTGTTTTATTTGCAATATTTGCTTGAAACTACACGTCCTTATTTGGTGGCCATATCCCGATGCTTTGAAACCCACTCATGGCATTAGCTATTGTAGCTGCTTTACTCTATACGCTTTAGTCATCAATTTTGATACCTGTAACCGAGTTATGCCCAGTCCAGGATTAGATCTAAGCTAATTTTGAACTGCTTGAACGTAGAAAGATTGTAGAGGACCAAAAAAAGTCATATCCAGAGGTTGGAGGCGGTGCGTAGTATGAGCCGGTAACTGCAAAAGGATAATTACATTTTCCCTAGCTATGTCAAGAGCTTCAATATTTTTTGAATGGGTCGCATGCCCATCCAAAACCAGCAAAACCTTACGCTCTCTTGATGGCTTTAACCACTTCACGAAATGTTGTATCCACTATACAAACAAATCGGTGTTAATGTATCCTGACTCAGAAATTCCAACAACGCTACCGGGTGGTGCACCAACTTTCAAGTCAGGGTGCATTATTAGTCTTTTAAAAATAATTATTTCTTTCTGCTATTTCGAAGGCGAGTCGGCGGACATCATTAATTGTCAACCCAAACGTAAATTCTTCTAAATTTATGATATGCTGTACCAGAGCAGATTCTATTTCAGGAGATAATATAGCAGTTCTCCCTAATGATTTTTTATCTTCATTAGCAATTACATTGCGTGATTCTAAATGCCTTTTAAAAGTTGGTTTGGGAATGTTATATTGTCTGCAACATTCGTTAAAATCTAGGTCCCCGTTTCTATAAGCAGCTATTGCTAACGACATTTCTTCTATTGACCATTTCCCATATTGCCTTTTGATGCTCATTCTGTCACAGAACAAAGCAAAGGCTTCAGCTAAGCAATAACAACGTTTAATCAAAGAATCGCAAAAAAAAAAAAAATATAAGTTTCTTAATTCGTACTGGTACGATTTTAGCAACTGGGCTGTGGTACGATAAGGCAACTGAGTAATGATCGAAACAACGCTACTAAAACCAAAATAAAATCTATTTCAGGTGAAGTTTCTATATATGAAAATGTAGCTTAAGAAATGTAAATTACTATAGTTATGATAAGTTATACAATTTTTTTCCTGGATTTTCAGAATATCCTTAGATCACAACACTAAAGTTTACAAAAGACACTGATTTTTAAATAAATCGACACCACAAAGAAACGTACAGCGTCACAACGTTTATTATTAACCAAGATGGCTGAAATGAATCCTAGTTCTAGGTTTTGCTTGCAGATTGCTGCTTTATACTGTACTTTACAAAATATTAAAGTGGTACGATTTAGGCGCTGGTACGATATAGGCAACTTTCCCCTATATTTTATATATAGGTGAGTAAAAGTAAAAATAATTAATACAGTCCTTCGAAATTAAAAACAGGTACAGCTACCCAAAAACTGGTTCACAGGACAGAAGCTCGTATTATTCCTATTAAAGCTCAGATGAAAAGATTTTTTCTCTCTTGAATAACAAATAAATGTGGTAGTACCAGTTCTTCAAAATAATATAATTATTATAGTCTTAATTTTTAATCTTCAAATTCGATTTAAGACTCATAATCTTCTCTTTAAAAGTTATTCATTGTATTCCATTTTTGCTTTGAGCGGCCTTTTGTTCTTCCTGCTGAATCAGTGAGTAAAGCGACCCTGCTAACCTCAACAATCGCTGCCTTTGTGAAATGAGCTTGAAGAGGTAGCTGCCTTTGTTGGCTCCGAAACGTTGAGGCTCTCTTCCACCAACTAAGCAGAAAATGGAATTGATAATCTCAATTGAAAATATCAAATTTTGTTCATTTACTTTATCGGTAATTATAGGTTTAAAAAAATATATATATGAATGTGATACACATTTTTGCTCAATAACTTTTATTTTTCATTTCCAGCATTTCAGCCCTAGGCCATTCTAAAGGTTTCTGACACCATTATTTTTTAATTATTATATTTTATTAATTAAAAGATAATAATCATTTTGTTTTCACATTGCTATTAAATAATTTTTTTTTACCCTTAATTTGTCATCATCATATAAATATATGTATACTCACATTTTAAAATATTCTAGGCTAAATTAGCCTTGTCAGATTGTTATTATTCAATACTAAATTAAGCTAACACATTCATTTTTCCTTTCACTTGCGTATATATGAAATATATAGTAAGGGAAAATATTACTATCGGGAAAAATTTCAGTTTTCAACGGAAATACGTTTTAGGTTCCTCAGAGTCCAAATGCCCAAGTCTTGGAAAATGGTCTGTATCGTACGAAACTGAAAATTCATATTGAAGAAATAAACTATACGTCCGAGATGTTACAGAAGCCTTTTCATTAAAATCAGTTTGCCAGAAGAGCCACTTTAAGCGATGCATTTTTCACCTTTTTACGATATTCTCAAAAGCGGCTCAAACGATTTTGATTAAACTCTTTATAAGAAGAAGAAAAATAAATTTTATTCTGGGACTTCTGTCCCCTAAGAACAACAAAAAAAGTACAAGAGTGAGTATTAAGTCTGGCTTAAAAATAAAAACATTACAAAAATAAACTTAAGGTTATACTTATATTATATATAAACATAGTAAATACTGTTGCTTGAACGACTTATGACTACTACTTGCATTATTTATAGTGTAGTAAATACAACGACAATAGAACATTCATGTATGACTATATAATACTGAAAACATGTGCATACAGAGATACTATGATTGAACCTCACACTAATATCGTAAAATCGTAGAAAAAAAAGTTTTTGTTAACTTGAAATATGACTATTATTCTTAATTTTTTACACAATTATTCGGGAGACTGAATACTGAGGAGATGATGGAATAATTTGTTTTTAAATGAGGTTAAGGAAGAAGCAAGAAAATGAGGTTATATCGATGTAAAATTTAATAGGCTTTAATAAGTTGAACAAAATCGATATTAAACTAAAGGTGTAAAGAGCAGATATCTTAAATTTTCTTCTCCTGTTGTATCTTTATTTTTATAAACTAAAAAAACATGAACTTTATCATCTTGTTATCACTGATAAAAAAAACTGAAAAATATTAACTGGCAGATAGCTCTAGGATTACTTAAAATCGTACGAAACTAAAATATATTTAACTTATATTTAAGGCAGCTATGTACCCGCGAAGTTACAGCAACTTTTTCAATGTAATTGGCTGACGATGTAAAATTAAATGGGCTTTAATATCATGTAGCTTTCATTCTGATTGAAATAGTATGATAGGGCTTAAATGCCGATATTTTCTTCTTCTAAAGTACCTTTAGTTTTGTAGTTTCAAAAAAATTCACCATATTGTCTTGTTAACCTAGATGAATAAAAGATTAATATATACTTAAGTTGAACAAAATCGATATTGAACTAATTGAGTAAAGATCAAAAATATTTTTAATGCAATATTTGTGTTTTTCAATATAAGAACAGCAATATAGGTGTATAATATACCGTTGGAAAAATAAAGCTTTTAGAAGAAATATTATCTTATAAAGTTAATAGAGAGTGATGAAAGACCCGTAAAGCTAACTGATGGTAACAGACATTCACCCTTCCAGGTTGCCTTTTTAACACCTCAGGATATGAGTCATCAACCGAAGGAAATAGCAGATGCTCGGCAACCCATGTGGGACGAATGCCCTTAAAGCAAATAGTAAATCATCAAAGCATCAGTAAAAGGATGCGGCTCATCCAATCGCTCAAGCTGCAGAGAGGAAGGATAGGCCACACTAACTT
This sequence comes from Piezodorus guildinii, assembly GCA_023052935.1. Classification (NCBI taxonomy): domain Eukaryota; kingdom Metazoa; phylum Arthropoda; class Insecta; order Hemiptera; family Pentatomidae; genus Piezodorus; species Piezodorus guildinii. Next base: position 174,375,341 of record CM041292.1, on the reverse strand, counting down.
GACACATATACATCACATCACCAAACAGCTCCCTCCCCTCCCGAAGTGCCAATACTGTAACAACCCACTTACTGTCAAACGCATTTGGAAATAATGCCCTTTTTACCAGTGGAAAAAAAAAACAGAACATTACAATTTAATAGATAATGTTATTGGTAGAGAGGCAGAAAAGAATGCTTTGAACAATGAATAGATATACAGTAGTTAAATAGATATTTCAATAAGAATTCACATTAAAGATATTATTACAAATTTACTTACAGTTTGAGAACCTAAGGTTTCATTTGATAAATATACAATTTTATTTATGCAACGTTTCACGAATTTATTGTTCTCATATTCATGCCTTAACAGTGGAAAAAAAATCAGAACATTAAAATTTTTATACAATAATTAATAGATGATGTTATTGTTAATGAGGCAGAAAAGAATGTCTTGGAAAATGAGAAAGGATTTGTGAAAGGATGCAGTTTTGTGTAATGGTGTATGAAAATTAATTGATTGGGTTCTAGTATTTAACGAATGGATATCAGATCGGAGGGTAAGGAGCTCTATTATGTAGGAAGGTTTTCTATTTTTTAGAGTTTAAAATTAGTAGGAACCAAGGAAATATTGTCGTCGAACAGAAGGAAAGAGCCATTTTAAGATGGTATAATAACCAGAAATATGATCACGTCTACGGGCTCTGAAAATGAATCTGATATAACAATTCATAAGTCGTTTTGATTTTATTTCTAGTTCATCAGTAAGACCCCCGTACACCAGATAGCCGTAGTCTAGGTTCGGGAAGATACTAGAGGAAACAAGTAGCTGACGGGTTTTTAAAGGTAAGGATTCACAAAATCTATAGTCCTGTTTGAGTATTGAAATGGATTTTCGGGATATTTCGGATATATGGTTATTCCAGGATAGGTTTTGGTTCAAGGTAACTCCAAGATTTTTAACAGTTTTCTGGAAAGGAAATGGGATTTTATTAAGAAAGAGCGACGGGTAGTATGGAAGGGAGTTCAAGGTTGGTATGGAGCCGATGAGGATTGCTTTAGTTTTACCTGCCTTAAGCTGCAGCTTGTTTTTATTTGCCCATTGACAGATTTGGTCTATATCACACTGTACTTTATGTGTTGCTTCTATAAGATTAGAAGGGTAGAAAGAAAAGTATATTTGCAGATCATCGGCGTTAAGAATATATATATATATATATATATATATATATATATATATATAATTGAAAACTTTATACATACATACCTTCATCGAGAAACGTACGGATTACACCACGCGGCCAAGGGCCTACCCGACCTGTTGCGCCAGGGAAAAAAATAAGATAAAAATATACATATATATATATATATATATATATATTCTTATATATATATATATATATATATATATATATATATATATATATATTCTTATATATATATATATATATATTATATATATATATATATATATATATATATATAAGTTTGTGTTGTTCTCAGGTTTCAGTCAATGAATAAACAATTTTATCTATGCGACATTTCGAGAATTTATTGTTCTCATAATCATGCAATTTTGGACAAAATAGTGTCTTAATTAGACATGTTTAGCCTACAAGCTTTGAAAGAACACTCTTAAACACAGAGTGTTCTAATTAAGAATAATTAAGAGTGTGCTAATTAAGACATATATATATTGTTTGATCAGTTCTCGACTGTTGATAATTTAAGTTTGAGTTGTTCTCAGGTTTCAGTCATATATATATATATATATATATATATATATATATATATATATATATATATATATATATATATTTTTTTTTCTTCTTTTTTTCCCTGGCGCAACAGGTCGGGTAGGCCCTTGGCCGCGTGGTGTAATCCGTACGTTTCTCGATGAAGGTATGTATGTATAAAGTTTTCAATTATATATATATATATATATATATATATATATATATATATATATATATATATATATATATATAAGTTTATATATTTTTTAATGATATAGTTAAGGAAGCTCCAAGCCTTTAGTCATCTGAAAACTATATAAATATATACTTCCCACTACTTCCATAGAAGAGCTTCTTATCGCGTCACTCCGTCTCTAGTCTTAGCTGTGATTAAGACTTAATTCTAAGTATAGTGTTATTTGATGTTTTCATAATAAATTATTTTTTAAAAACTCTACTTGGCTTAACGCACATTTAACTATATTTAGATAATAAAATTAGAAAACGATATGAAGGCAATGATGATCCTCGGGTTTTTGCGCCTCAAAGCCCCAAACCAACAACTCACTGATTGATGTAAATAATTGTATAATATATTATTTATTAAAATACATGTTTTTATGGAATCTAACCGTAATTAATTCTTTAAGCTTTTTTACTTTCACTCATTACATATTTTCATATTTCATAGTTTAAAAGCGTATATGCCTAAGATTTTAGAGCAACTTTTTTACCAAAATCGGCTGACAGGAAGTTCTACTTTATGCCATGCATTTAGCACTTTTTTACGATTTTCCTGAAATCGGCTCCAAAGATTTTGTGATAGGTATTAGAATTTATTTTCATTACTTTACCAGAACTGATTAGCAAATATTGAAAAGAGAATTTTATGAATATTCGAGTTTCTTTAAAATGAAAGGATCAAATAATAAAGTTAAATTAAAAAAATAAATATAAAAAATAATCGAATAACTTGACTTAAAGAAAGGTTATTCAAGGTTCAGTATATATAGAGATTTTAACTGTATCAATGCCAAACGGACCCGCAAAGATGTGATTAGGCTTTTTTTCGATTTGGATACCCACTTTATATAATGGGAGCTCCAGGAGGGTTACAAAACATAATAGATCGTTTAGAATTTTCTTGAACCAATAGATTTCTGAAATATATGATGAAGGATTTAAGTCCTGAATATATATTTACGTTTTAATTTTTCCTAAACGTGGTATTAATATTCATAGATTGTTGATATTTATTATAAAAGCACTCAGAATAAAACAAGAAATAATATTAAAATTATAACGAAAACTTTATGATAAAGCAGCCCTCCTTATTAGGAGTTGGCGAATTGAAGGTTATGAATCGAATTTTGGACAACTAGGTTAAAACTAACTTTTGCATTCAGATGTATTTGGGGACGTTTAGAAGTTGGCCTTTAGCTTTATCGAGGGGGCTTAGTACAAATTGAATAGAATGCTTAAGTGATCTCAATACTTAATCACCTTTGCGAAATAGCCTTTGAAATTAGTGGCCTTGAATCATCAATTTAAAAAAAAAAAATTGTGTTTAGTCCGTTAAGGAAATAACGTCCTGATATTAGTATAAGACCAAATATAGAAAAAATCAAATTGTTATTTCAAGCCCCTTATTTCCTCAAAAACCCATTTCCTTTTTTTAATGAGCTCACAAATGAGAACTCAAACGTTGACCGATTCGTCATTAAAAATATATGTTTATATAAAATAAGGAAACTGGAATAAAATTCCAGCTATATATATATATATATATATATATATATATATATATATATATATATATATATATATATATATATGTATTCTAGAAAATATAGATAAGGTTATAGAAAACTAGTATTATTTATTTATTTTTAATGAGGCATTTGACAAAACATTCGTTATCTTATCTTAATCTGGAATAAATTGATTCATTCACTTTCCATTCTACATCTTCTCAATCGGACGTATTTAACCATTTATCGTAACACTATGATAGATAGTTTTTACTTTGAAATTAAATATATAAAATTTATAGTCAAGAAATCTTTTTCATTCCATTTAAATCTGCCTGAACCCCCAAAATTATTTTCTCAGTAATTTTGTTAATATTTCATTTTCTTTTATTGTCATGCTAAATGTTATAAATTATTTATTAAGATATGTTTTAAAAAATCAGAAATTATTAATATATTATATCAGAATATTTGAATATATCCATCAGTTGTTATTATTATTTTTTTTTTTTTCAGTGGCGCGACAGGCCGTGCAGGCCCTGGGCCTCGCGGTGTGATCTTTTGGGAGATTACACTCGCGTTTCACGATGAAATTCGTAGTGTAGGGTCATCACTCCCTACGCCTAATTTTGTGAGTGGCCACCATTTGGCTGACGGGTCTCACATAACCGGGGAAGAGATTGCGAGTGAATCCCCTTTTAATTACATCATTATAAAAGCCCCGCCGGGACTGGGATTCGAACTCGCAACCCGTAGCATGAGTGAGAAACTAGCGCGCTCAGCCACGGGCTCCTCATTTATTGTTATTATACGTACGTTATATTTTTGTTAACTTAAAGATGTATTCAACTTATTTATGGAAATAATGATGCGACTTTTTGCTCAATGGAACTATGAAAGTTTATATCAAAAACTACAATAGTTATTTGTTCTGCAACAGTTGTAGTTTGCAACAGTAAATATTTAGGCAGCTGTATCTCGTCTTCTAGTTTGACGTAAATTTAAAAAAAAAAGACAAACAATTTTAATATAACAAAACGTTTAAGTAAATTACTGATATAGCTCTGTTATTGTCGATGATTAAGGTATCAAGAACGTGAAAAATCTGGTGCGCGCACCACACGTCTTACACTTACCCCTGTTGTTAACCATGAGCCAGCTAAACAGCAAATTGTTTATAGAATTATAAAATTAGACTCAAGCTGGAAAACATAAACCCTGGTGCCCACAACGGACGACATCTCTCTGGTTAAATTTAATTTTAGAGCTTTTACATAAAGTAAGAATTGAAAAGAGGTTAAAAAATCAAATTGAGTTTCGATAGTAACATGTGTTTCTGGCTATAAAAAATCTAACAATTATTATTATGTACATTAATCGCCAATTTAATAAACTTTTCATTACTATCCATTACCTTATACAACTTTGTATATGATATAACAACTGCATCTAAAAACTGCATCTTTCTAACGCTATATCATACAACCATATTACTATTCCTATTTTTATTTTATTTTATTATTACTTTATTTATCCTATTTTAAAAATAAATAAATAAAAATAAGTTTTGCTATTTTTTCCTTTCTTTGGTTATAAAATTTGTTTAACTTGTATATTTCAACTTTTTTATCCATAGTAACAAGATGTCATGGTTGGTTTTTTTCGGATCAAAAATATTAAATCTACTATATAAATGAATTACATTGAGTTTTAATGGAAATATGTGTTTCAGAGTAAATAATATAAGAATAAAAATTGTATCTACAACTGTAACTTACTTTTATCTTATTTTGATCACTCTCCATAACCTTATAATGGAGTATAAGATAACACTTTTTTTCTAAAATATTTGGCTTCCCAACGGTATTTTTAAATCTATAGAACTATTGTCATGCCGGAAAAAAATAAGAAAAAACATCTTTAAAATAATTTTGTTCTATTCTTCTTTAGTTGTTTACCAAATTTTTCAACTTTTGTTTGTTTAGATTTACCCGAATACCGGATGATAATAAAAATACCGATTGATAACAGTGAAACGAAATATTTTTGTAGTATTCATACCGTGTTAATGATGAGGATTTCCTCATTAAAAGATAAATAATCTACTTCCATCAAATTATTCACAGTAAAAAGTTATCTTTTTCATTTCATGCTTTAAGAATAAATGTTTAACCTATTAATATTCTAGCACTGTGTTCAGTTGGATTTATCTACTCACTTACGATCAGCTTAATTTGAATAGTTCTGGGAATTCTTGTTCCAGGTTAACCTTTTTCTAACCATTCTTCAAAAGGACATTTTCAAGACCGCATAAGAAAAGCTTTGGTAAACTATTTACTAATGAAATGCTATAGGTTTTACATTATTAATATATATATATATATATATATATATATATATATATATATATATATAAATGTTATAGGTATAGCATTAATGTAAGTTCGTTTACGAATTAAATACATGGTCTTTTTCTGATGAAGCACTTTTTCAGTCTCTTCTCTTAGGCCGTTTTCAGAGCACAAAACAGCATTGAGTTTTTTTATTCTTCTTTTCCATCTTGTTCTTCGTTTATTCACCTCGAGAGAGGAATTATTTTTTCAAGCTAAGAATAGCACCTATCTACGTAAACTGTAAGCCGTATAGCTTATTCTCGGTCATGTTCTCATTAATTATCCTACCCGAGCCGCTTGCATAAGTATCAGAAAATATAGTGCACAGAGAGATCTAGAAAATATATCTATACTGTGTGTTAATAACTACACTGATTCGATGAAATAGTTGTCAAAAGCTCTATAAATTTTCTTGAGTGAGCTATGTTAAATAATTCTAAATATCTTCGATAAATATGTTTCAAAATCCGAATTCTTATTGTAGTGATCTAGGGGCGAAAACGCTTTTGCTCGTGACCTTAGCCCTGTCATTCGAATGAGTCGCTGAATTTTCAGACAAATTTTGTAATTCTTTTATGGGTAAATTAATGAAATAGTAATAGTGAATACAAAAATAAACCTTATATAATTCGGAAATAAAACCTGTACCTACTTATAGAGAATCGTACTGTACCTAGGCCAACGACCGTGCAATGAGATGATTAAGAGTCAGGTTTTCCCCCAATTTCGGGTACCCACGTTAAAGTGGCTGGGTCTGTCCCAGGAGGTTCTCCATACCCTATGGTCTTCCTCCGTCGAAATTAACAGAATAAACCATATTCTGCCAGAACCGGGATTCCAACCCAAAATCCGGAGAACAGTTGATTAGTGCTCTATCAACACTAGACCACGCTACTAAAAATATACAGTTTATGTATGTAAAAGCAACGGTTTCTTCCCTTTTTAGCGATTTATATCCATCTCTATTTGCGATACGGTTTCTTTAATTGCTTGCAACTGCTATTTTAATTCTATAATAATCTTCTATAATATTTTAATTCAAAAACTTAAATATTTGCGACACCACTAAATTGAATCAGCTCAAACTCGAGAGCGAATTTGACTATCACTTGCCAGCCGTCACTGAACAGCTGAACGACGATAAAACAAAAGTCTGTTGCATTTGGACATACTCAATTAAACAACACAAACATAAAAAAAAAAAATAAAAAAATCACAAGAAACTATACAGATATTACTATTTCAAATCTGAACAGTGATCTTTATTTGGTATTATTCAGATTTCACTTAACGGCAATACATTTGTTAAAAGCTCCTTGATCCAATAACCATGTCTCTCATCATCATATGTTTTGTAGTAGATTACATTTCCAGTGCTTTAGTGTCTGTAAAGTATTGCCTTGGTATTTTCCTCGACAGCAGTCTAGCGTTTGATACGGATGGTATGAGGGATTACTTCCCAACAGCAAACTTTTCTTTTTTCCTACTTACTATTTAATACTACTCGCTTACTTGACTGACGGATACTTTACTGTAATAGTTGGTATATAATTGTCGGATATAAAATGTGCCAATGCAGGAGTTTCACAGGACAGATGAGTGGGACCATTACTGTTCTGCGTCTTCACGTCAGACTTATCGGAGCATGACGATTCTTTACCGGCTACCTTTTTCTGATGACACAACAATTTTAATATCTCAAAAAAATCCTTTTCTTGCCCCTTTTACTCAATGAAACCACCTAGACGATATTTTCATATTTAGGTTACCAGTTGGAAAGTAAAGATGAACGAAATAAAGAGTGTTCCATGTGTCTATTTCCTCAGTTGTGTTTTAGTAATTACCAAACCCAAAGCGATAGACATAAGAATTAATTTATCAATTAAATTAAACAACAATATCACAATATAAAAAATTCTTAAAAAACATAATTTACACACGGAAAACTGCTGAAAGAAGATCCAAAATAAAAAAAAAAACCACTATCATTTTAGACAAAGGCTTTCAAAAATATCATGAATGCACTAATATATGTGACGGCTTCTTTACAAAGACTTGGGGATCGTAACAGTGTTAGATACGTTAGGATAATATTACACACGACAGATTTACATGCATTCTGAATAATTTGGTACCAACACTTAAATTCATTTATTTAATAAACCTTATCTAAATGTGTTCAGATTTGCTAATTACTACAACATGTTTTTATATGTTGAAAAAATCATAAATGATTTTAGATTGTTTCTTGATAACCGATCTTTCCCTAGAAAGAAAATGAAATTATATTTGAAACTAAAGAAATAATGCCATAATGTTTTTCCCAATGGGATTTATTTTATCAGTATGAAATAAAATTAATTATTCTTCTATAGTACTTCAAAGAAATGAGGAAGGGTTTATCACTTATGAAAAGTATTACAAAAAATGACAAAAAAAAGTTAAATATTATACAATGTCTCCAGGTTTTCCCGATTGGAGGATTTATTCTATTGTAAAAAAAAATTAATTTTTGATAAATAAGTGGTTATTAGTTCTTCCTTTAGTTATTTTTTTTGTTTGTTCTAATATTAAACTTTAAATTAGTATACAATATTTGTAATAATAAATGTTTTTTGGTTAATGTATTGAATTTAGTGCTGAAGATAGGGAAAACACCCGAAACATTGACTCATAATTGTCACTGCTCTAAATTAACTTTTGAGGAAGAACTAACAACCATTTATTAATCATTAATATATTTTTATTTCGAATAATTAATTTTATTATAAAAATAATTTTTGTTTTACATTATTTTAAAGAAATCAGGAGCAGGAGGTAGGGTATGTTTATTTTAAAGGTTTTTTTCTGTTCATTACTAATAAAAAGTACTAATATTACTGTAGTATTCCTAGATTATTTATGTATATATATATTTTTTTTTTTTTTTTTGTTACATGATTTATGTATTGGATATCAACAAATCGTTTTTCTGACTTATCTTTAATATTGTATCTACTTTATATTTATAGATGTAGTCTGATAATTTATAAAATCGTCCAGCATTCAAGTAATTTTATGTTTAGCTTCTTCTACGGGATAAATTTTAGTTTATTTTTGGCAACTTCTACTTTTTCGGTAGTTTCTTAAAAAAGAATTGTATAAACGTTGTAGATTCACTTTTATAGAAGGCATAATATTTATGTAATAGCCTCGAAAAAATCCATATTACACGGTTACGAGGGACTCCTTCAGCGATCAAACTGACCGTGACTGAGTCCCAGTGTGTTGAAAACTCCTCTTCGGGTCATGTTTTGGGCATCAGATGTATAAAATGATAAAATATTCTTCGTACTATTCTGTTTTATGTCTTTTTATTAAGCTTTAAAAAATAATAATATATTAATAACTTACTTGAGAATGGGCATGGGTAAAGTGGAAATAATTCATATTTTATTTAATTTGTTTACAACAATAACGTAAAAAAAAAAAAAACCGGTGAACATCATACAACATTCGACCACCACTCCAAATTATGATAAATTTTAACGGCTTGTGTTTAGAGTTTAGGGATATCGTCTTCGAGCGAATTAATCTTGATTGATCCTCCTCATAAACGCTTGCCTGGGGTCCAGAACATCATCTCTTTAGATTAGAATCAAAATGTTTAAAGACCAGTACAACCTTAATACACAAAGCTTCAAAATTATTACAGAATGGGTTATTATTTCCAAATAACTATATTAAGGTATAACTGTTTATGGGTTATAAATAATTCAAAGGAAAATGGTTTATCTACACTGGTAGTTTAAAAACCCAAAAATCTCCAATTTCTTGACCGATATCAATGATTTTTTTTTCGTTCTTCGCAGTTTCTTGGTTAAAAAGACGAATACATTTTTTCTCCACCTTCAAAAATAACAGAGTTATTGAATTAAATAATTTTTAATCGGCCGCCATTTTAGGACTGATCGACGAATATCAACGTCCAGGAGTTAGAATCATCGTTGGGTACCCCGTCATTTATGGGCCAAATTAAAAAAAAAAATTGGTTTTCGTTTAGTACGGTGTAAGTCAGGTCAAAAGCTTAGAATTTTCTAGTGCTTCACCATTTTATTATTAGTTGGCAAGACCCTTAATACTAATATTTCCCGTCCTACCGTGTTTACAAATACATAGTAAATGAGTGAATCATTCCTGTTCGCACAAGTTCCAAATAACTGGCAGTGGGATTATCTTCATTCGATGGCCAATTACATATTGTGTTCAAGGTGTGTTTAGCTCAAAGTCTTTTTGCTTTTATTGAACAATGGACTTTGCTGAGACAGGTAAGACATTGTATTTCCAAACTCGTTATTGAATATACAATGCAATCTACCTGGTGAGTTAATTTAGCAATTTGTAAATGTAAGCCCATATTCAATAACGAAAAACTATATAACCCCCATGTTACCCGAAGGATTTGTTTCAACAATCCTTCTAGTCTTTAAATATTACAAAGAATTTTTGCGTTTAGGGTGATACACAATGTTTTACAGACACAACACTCTGAATCAAAAGTTTTGTAATCAATAATTTTCGAGAGTTTCCTAAATGATATAAAATATATCTATTAGCAGGTTTCAGTAACTCCAAGCCATAATTAGTTTTTTCGTATTATTTTTCCCGTATTCTGGGACTTCAAACGTAAAAGTGTTAAGTTTTAGATTTTAGATAAAAACTGGTCAAATTTTCGACACTAACAGAACGGGTTGCGTGCACACTGCTGGGTGTGAAAATAGCATAAATCTATAGACTCCTAACAAAAAAAATATCCATGTCGGCAGTTTTATAGACATTGAAACCTATTACTAGTATATTTTATTTCCTAAAATATTAATGTTGGGGATATTGATTAATGTTGGGGAAATATTGATGTAGGGGCTTGGGCTTGACCGGTGAACATTGGACGAGTCTCTGTAGGCGAAGTTTGGTGGTATCGGCATCGAACCTTCGGGTTCGGTAAGCCTTATATTATTATTATTAATGTACTTCCTCTTTTGGAGTACCACTGATTGGAATATTTTTGTACATTGAGTACGATGACGGGAGCCCGTGGCTGAGTGGCTAGCGCGCAAGCCTCTCATGCTAAAGGTTGTGAGTACGAATCTCAGTCCTGGCGGTACTTTTATAAGGATGTAAATAAATGGGGATTCACTCACAACCTCTTCCCCGTGTATTTGATACTCGTCAGCCAAATGGTTGCCACTCACAAAATTAGACGTAGGGAGTGATGATGACCCTATACTACAACATGCATCGTAAAACGTGAGTGTTATCTGCCAGGAGATTACACCTCGAGGCACAGGGCATACACGGCCTGTGGCGTCTCTGGAAGAAAAGAGTACCATGAGCACTAGGGTTTTCAAACAAAAGTTTTATCGGAATAATCATAAGAAAATTAATTAACTAATTTTCAATAAATATAATTATTGAAATATGTGTTCTGTTTAACACCTATAAAAATGTGTAAAAAGGAAAAGAATAAAGGAAATAATAAAAAGAGTAATTAATGCCATCTTCAGTGCCCATAAGGAACTTAATGTAAGGAACTAGTGCTGTAAGTGTACCGCTGAGATTAGGAAAAACATATTTAGCCTTAAGTATTGCAAGAACTAATAATAGTGTATATGGGTACTATCCGTTTTTATTGATTTACCACTGCTTAATTTAGCAGAATTTTTATATAACCTCATTGAACTCCAAATAAAAATGAGATTTCAGAATGCATTTGAAAACCGCGGCTAGGAAGGAAATTCCGCCTCATTGATATGCAGCTCAGGTTATGTGATAATGGCACTGCGGAGCATTCAGGCTACTCGCCACTAAATGACTTTGAACGTCTTTAGGTTGGAATTTTAGAATTTCTATTAAAAATATTATTAAATATAAATGTAATACCACTTACGTATTGTTATTTGATTCTTCGAAATCATATTAGTTCAGATTATGAAGGAATGAAAAATTGTCAAATGAAGAACCCCAATGGCTTTTCAACGGTATAATATAAATCTATGTTGCTGTTCTTAGGTTCAAAAAAACAAAAATTACATTTAAAAAAATATTTAGGCTCTTTTCTCCTTTAGTTGGGTATCGAATTCGTTTAAATTATTTATTTACTCGTTATTTATTCATGTTAACAAGATGATATGATAAAATGTTGTTCGGGTTGAGGCTGCGAGCGAGTGTGCTGTCTCCAACAATAATAAATAGAAAATAAAATAAAAACAAATCAACAAAAGGACAAAACCTCAGACTCCTGAACTCATAGATATTATCTAAAATTGTAAGTAAATTTCTAATAATATCTTCAATGTAAATTTTAATTGAAATAACTAATGTATGTCAATTCATTGTTCAATGTATTATTTTCTTTATCTCTAACAATTAACATCATATATTAATTATTTTATAAAAATATTAATGTTCTGTTTTTTGTTTTTCTACTGTTAAGGCATGATTATGAGAACAATAAATTCTCGAAAAGTTGCATAAATAAAATTGTTAATTTATTAACTGAAACCTAAGAACAGTAGAAAAACTTAGATTATCAAAGTCTAGAACTGATAAAACAACATATATATATATATATATATATATATATATATATATATATATATATATATACATTTATATATAATATAAATATATACATATATATATGTGTGTATAAAATATTTATAATTAAGTAGTGATTCAATCAGGCTCTAACGATTGTTACCAATTTGCTTAGGGGTAGAGTAGAAATAGGTTATTTAGAAATCATTTAATATTAAAATAATTTCCAGCCTATTTAAATTTAAAATTACACCTTTTCCCAGGGATATTCGAAAATCAGGTTATCATGTCGCAAATAAATTTGCATCTGGAAGTGGAGGAACAATGTTTGGACGATAGCAATATCATTAAAACTATTGTTGGATTTATCAAGGAGATAACTTTATATAACGACTTACAGTTAATGAGAACATACGGGCCACTACCAACGATACTGTGCAAAATTAAGATGGTATGCTAACAAGCATGCAAAAATAGGCCATTGACGATTGAGACACTCGTACAAGGCTAAAAACGTTGGTTGAGCGATCGCCATGACGAAAAACTAATGTTAAACAAAATACAGTAGAGATTGGAGCTTATCGTGCTAAATTACGCGCGTGTTTATTTTATTTTTTGTGAAGTTTCTATTTCAGGGGTATTAAACTACTGAGACGTTTTGCTTTCTTAGTGAAATTATTATCCTCAAATTGCTTTCGATATGAAATGGATATGTCGACTTCAAGGGTTTCGACATCTCTAAATATTATATTTTCGAAACAATGATGTACAGTAACCGTAGGTTTGAAAAATGAAAGCTGAAACTTCATATATATAGTTCATCATTCTTCCTGAAATCACTGGAAAGCCAGAATAACCCGCGCTCTGTTCTATAAGGAGGACGGGGAAAAGTATAGAAAACTGATTTTTAATAGTTTTTTCACGGATATCTCATAATTATGTTTATCTCAAATATATGTTGAGATATTTAATAAAAAAAAAGAAAAGGTTTCTTTACTTTTCCTATTCCGCCCTATAAAACCCGACGCGAGAAACCCCAGAGATTTTTTACTGGTTTTTACAGGAATAAACAATTTTCAACAAGTTTCTGTTAACCTTTTTTAAATATTCAAGTTACCTTCTAATAAAATGAATGGAAAATGTTAGTTTTGTGTGTGCAATACATATACGCAGTTATAAAAGCATGGAATGAGGCGATTCAGCCGAGATCACGGTCAACCGTCAGGTTTTTTTAACCATTATTGAATAACCTCTTTATAGAGGCTGAGTGTGCCTCAAGAGGGTCTCCATACCCCAGGATGCCTCAAGGCTAAAATAATAAAATAAATAATATTCTGTCACAGCCAGGATTCGAATCCAGGACCCAGAGAACAGTAGAATGGCGCATTCAATAAGTAAATTAATCATACAATTAATTTGATTGCAAAGTGGTTAACCATCGTACGTATAACTGAAGAACTCCTGATTTAATCAAATAAAGTTGCACTTCCGTTGTCAATTTTATTTTATGAGTTCCTGTATCATCCGAGGATGTTTTTACATAAAAATGGAAAAATTTACTTATGTAAATCCAAACTGGTGACCTTATTATGTTTTTCATGAAGTTTGCTTAAACTGTAATAAGAAGAATAGAAACGTGTAATTCAATTTTTAACTTTTTTTAATAGTTTATTTCATTAATTCGAAAATATATTCAATGATTTTTAAATAAAGCACTTAAAAAGGCCGAAAACAACATCAACATTATAAATATAAACAAAATGATACGTAACTGAAAATATTTATTAAATCACAGGTTGTTACTTATTGCGGTCAATGTAACCTTCATACACAAGGAACATAATAATTAAGCGATCCGAAATTTACATTTTTTTTTTTATAATAAGATCAGGGTCAAAGATCCATTGAAGTTGTTATTAGAAAAAAAGAACAAAAAACTTTTCAGCCCACATATCCTTCAATTAATTCATCTACCGAAAACAAAATCTGGTGGGCGCAACACACGACTTTCTTAAGTTTAAGTAAAATTAATTTAAAAAATTTTAAATACACTTAGAAAAGATATCGAGGAATAAATTACATAGAGTTTCGATAGAAACATGTGTTTTATTAAATTATCTATTATATTTTTACCTAAAACAATCAGTTAGTTTTGTTTCCTTATCATTACTCTCCATTAACTATTACAATTCCGTGTATTCGATAATATTTTTCTACAATCTTTTGCTCTCCAACGGTATATTATACATCTATATTGCTATATCTATAAACACAAAAATTGCATAAAAATATGTTTGCACTTTTCTCCTTTAGGTGGATATCGCTTTCGTTCAAGTCAAATTGAAGTTACTTTAGAGTAAGTATAGCATTTCCAAGTCAATTGTAACCTTTTCCAAGTCAAATGTAACTTTTTCCAAGTCAAATGTAACCTTTTCCAAGTCAAATGTAACCCTTTCCATTTCAAATGTCACCTTTTCCAAGTCAAATGTAACCATTTCCATTTCAAATGTCACCTTTTCCATTTCAAATGTTACCTTTTCCAAGTCAAATGTCACCTTTTTCTTCACTTCTAGCCTTAAATATTCCGTTTTATTTATTTATTTATTGAAAAATAATTAGTTTAATTAAAATTATGACTTTTTTAATAGTTTTGGCATATCATATCACTGTTTTTTGTTTTTTTTTTAGATATTTGATATCAAGTTCTGTTTTTTACGAACTAATATTTTAAAAAATATTTAGTTTTAAAATAGTTGTTGATTTTGAATTTTTAGAGGGGAGGGATGGTTTTTGGGAATAATTAATGTGTTTTCGGGTATTATGATTACGTTTTTTGAGCTCTATCTTTTATAGCTCATGGGTATTTCAACTTGCATTTACTTTTAATGTTTTTTATTGATATGGACATTAATTGTTGTGCTTTCAGGTGGTTATGATTACGTTTTTCGAGCTGTATTTTTTATCGCTCATGCGTATTTCAACACGCATTTACTTTTTATGTTTTTTATTGATATAGGGATGAATTATTGTGCATTCGGGTGGTTATGATTACGTTTTTTGAGCTCTATCTTTTATAGCTCATGGGTATTTCAACTTGCATTTACTTTTAATGTTTTTTATTGATATGGACATTAATTGTTGTGCTTTCAGGTGGTTATGATTACGTTTTTCGAGCTGTATTTTTTATCGCTCATGCGTATTTCAACACGCATTTACTTTTTATGTTTTTTATTGATATAGGGATGAATTATTGTGCATTCGGGTGGTTATGATTACGTTTTTTGAGCTCTATCTTTTATCGCTCATGCGTATTTCAACTTGCATTTACTGTTAATGTTTTTTATTGATATAGTGATTAATTATTGTGCTTTTGGGTGGTTACGATTACATTTTTCGATCTATATATTTTATCGCTCATGCGTATTTTAACTCTCATTTACTTTTAATGTTTTTTATTGATATAAAGGTTATTAATTGCCTTTGCGGGTCTTGTAATTACGTTTTTCGAGCTGCATTTATTGTCGCTTGTTCGCATTTCAACTAGCATTTACTTCTAATCTTTTTATTGTTATAGGGATCTATACTTGTGTTTTTGGGTGGTTATGAAAAAACTTTTTTTGGACTGCTTATTCTATAGCGCGCGCGCCTTTAAACTTAGTGCTAATATCATTTTATATTTTGATAGAGTGGTCTTTCTTTGTTTTTGTTTTAGGGGATTTTGATTACGTGTTTTGAATATTATTCTTTTATGCGCTTGGGAATTTCTACATACCGTAGATATTATGTTATAATTTGAAGTAAAAATTATTTGTTGTGTTTTTGCTTGTTCTGATTACTTTTTTCAACTGGATGTTACATTGCAATTGCGCATTGTTCTAGATCACTTTTTATTTAAGTTAAGATTTGCACTAGCTATAAAAAAATGTCATAAACTCTATTAGTATTCCCCAAAACACTATAAACGATCCATCTATCAAATATTTATGAAATAGGAACAGTAACTTAAAATGAGTAAAAGCGATAACAAATAAGGTTCAAATAATGTTATAAGAACACCCGAAAATAGAATAAACGATTCCTCAATTAAATTATCAAATAATTGTAAGAACAAGTGAGAAAGTGAGTCCATTATAAAATATTTAGTTGAAAAAACTTACTCAGGAAGCTAAAAAAGGAACTATAACTGATTATTTTATAAAAAAAATAATAATAAAAATTTTAAATAAAAATAAATAAATAAATAAAAAAACTAAATAATGTACATTCCAGCAACGTTATAATGAGAACTAAAAACAAAAAAATCAATCCCAATATCAATCAAAAACATAATCATGACCACCCGAAAGCACAATAATTAATCCCTATATCAATATAAAACATAAAAAGTAAATGCGAGTTGAAATACCCATGAGCAATAAAAAATACAGTTCGAAAAACGTAATCATAACCACCCGAAAGCACAACAATTAATGCCCATATCAATAAAAAACATTAAAAGTAAATGCAAGTTGAAATACGCATGAGCGATAAAAGATAGAGCTCAAAAAACGTAATCATAACCACCCGAAAACACATTAATTAATCCCTATATCAATAAAAAACATAAAAAGTAAATGCGAGTTGAAATACCCATGAGCTATAAAAAATACAGTTCGAAAAACGTAATCATAACCACCCGAAAGCACAACAATTAATGCCCATATCAATAAAAAACATTAAAAGTAAATGCGAGTTGAAATACCCATGAGCTATAAAAGATAGAGCTCAAAAAACGTAATCATAACCACCCGAAAGCACATTAATTAATCCCTATATCAATAAAAAACATTAAAAGTAAATGCGAGTTAATATGCACGCGTGCGATAAAAAATACAGCTCGAAAAACGTAATTATAATACCCGAAAACACATTAATTATTCCCAAAAACCATCCCTCCCCTCTAAAACTTCAAAATCAACAACTATTTTAAAACTAAATATTTTTTAAAATATTAGTTCGTAAAAAACAGAACTTGATATCAAATATCTAAAAACAAAACAAAAAAACAGTGATATGATATGCCAAAACTATTAAAAAAGTCATTATATTAATTAAACTAATTATTTTTCAATAAATAAATAAATAAAACGGAATATTTAAGGCTAGAAGTGAAGAAAAAGGTGACATTTGACTTGGAAAAGGTAACATTTGAAATGGAAAAGGTGACATTTGAAATGGAAATGGTTACATTTGACTTGGAAAAGGTGACATTTGAAATGGAAAGGGTTACATTTGACTTGGAAAAGGTTACATTTGACTTGGAAAAAGTTACATTTGACTTGGAAAAGGTTACAATTGACTTGGAAATGCTATAAATTTAAGATATCGGCGTTTAAGCCTTGTGAGATTATTTTAATTATAATGAAACCTACATGATATTAAAACCCATTAAATTTTACATGGATATAGCGAGTTTAATCAAAATCGTTAGAGCCGTTTTTGAGAAAATCGTAAAAAGGAGTAAAATATATGGTATAAAGTAGCACTTCCGGTCGGCCGATTTTGGTGAAAATGTTGCTGTAACATCTTGGGCATATAGTTGTTCTAAATATGAAATTTCAGTTTCGTACGACTTTTTATTTTTGTGCTAGACTTACTACATACACACACGGAATTCGAAAATTTTCAAGATCGCAATACTTTCCTTTACTATATATTTTATAGATAGCTAAGTGGAAATAAATATAAAATAATTAAAATCTCATATATATCAAAATAAAATAATGATTTTGATTTGGCTCCATCTAAGGACAATCTAAATCTTATCGCTTAATGGATAAGCCCTGTGATGGATGAAAAGGAACATTTTTCCGAAAGGATAAGGATAAATGAATCCGTTACTGATTGGGAGAAAAGTTATCAAATTTAACTTTGACCTTTTCGTTTCCCTAACCCTTCTTCTAATCACCTAACGTGTATCTTCAGTTAAAGCTGTAAGTTATTATACCAATTATTTTACTTCTTAAGTTCTTCTTACAGTTATCTAGGGATAATTACGTTAATGTTTTCGTCTTGAATAATTTATTTATTTTATTACTGAGATTTAGAACTGCAGTCTTAATTATTAGGTAATCTGAACCAGAAGGTCTCGAGGCCATCTTCTTTTCAGAAGCCTCGGAGGATTATCAGGAATATAAGTGGGAATGGGGTTTGTCATGAAAGTGATGGCTAAATCAGCAACGTATGGAACATTTTATGACCGAATAAGGCCAATAAATTTAATATTTATTTCTCTCAGAAAAATGGAAAATTTGACAGTTATACCTAATCCTCCGATCCTATCTATCAAACCGCTCCTTCCGAGTTCGTTGTGGTTCAGAATTTTCCAAACATTATATTGTAGAGGCCGGTGTTCCTCAAGACAGCGTCTTGGGACCCGTCCTCTACACCCTCTACACCGCCGATATCCCTACCGATCCCGATACCTTTCTGGCAACATTTGCTGATGATACCGCCACTTTGTCATCCAATTCCGATCCTGAAGCAGCATCTCTAAATCTCCAAAAGCACCTTTCCCTTGTCGAAGACTGGTGCAACGCTTGGCGCATTAAGATGAACGAAAGCAAATGCACTCACGTCACATTCACCCTTCGACGCAAATCCTTTCCAATGGTTAATTTCAATTCCATACCGCTTCCTTCTTCAGACACAGTCCGGTATCTCGGCTTTTTACTAGACAAAAGACTGACGTGGAACCCACATACTAGACTAAAAAGAAAATAACTCAACCGCAGATTCGGCCAGTTATACAGACTACTAAACAGAAAATCGCATCTTACAGTTGACAACAAATTACTAATATACAAGACAGTACTGAAACCTATATGGACCTACGGACTTGAACTGTGGGGGACAGCTAAACATTCTAACATCAAAAGCATCCAATCCTTCCAATACAAAGTCCTCCGAACAATAGTTAATGCTCCTTATTACGTTACCAAATGTACCCTACACCATGAACTTAATATTCCGTTTATTTTAGACTTGGTACCATCCAAATTCTCCAAATTTCATCAGAACCTTACTCATCATCCTAACCCTCTAGCACAATCCCTATCCAGCACCACCCATCCTTACAATCCTCCTCGAAGATTGAAACGGCAGTGACCGCGAGACGTGTTGTAAACATGTAAATTGGAGTTCTGACACTGGTCAGATCCTCCACTCATGTACGGTATGTATGTGGCTACAGCGCCCTAACTCGGCCTCCATTGGCTCAGACCAGTGACGCGGCTGAATTAGAGGCGCTGGGATCTCTTGGATTCCGCTTTTTTCTCCACAAGTGGAGGGAAAAGCGCGTGCCGGTCCCTTTAGCAGTTTTATATATTGTATATAGTTATGATTGTTTTTATGATGTTTATTTATTTGCCAACTTTTTATTTATCTCAATTATAGGTTGTTGTTTTTGTTTTATTATTTATTATTAATTTATTGTATATATATCAATTTATTTATTTTCTATTTTATGTAATTTGACTATTATTATCATTTTCTGTATATATAGTATTAATGTGTTCTCATATCAATATTATTATTGTTCATTTTGTAACAAATTGTAATATATCTCAATAAAAAAAAAAAAAAAAAAAAAAAAAAAAAAAAGAAGCAAGCAAACCATTAAGTAAGTTAATATCTTTACTTTACTTACTTTTACCTGAAATGAATAGGAAGAGAAAATATTGCAATCGCGAAAACTTCCTTTTTCGACTTGTCAATGACAATACACGTTACAAGAAAAACAAAATAAAACAACAAAAAAACACAAAATTGAATACGACATGAAACTGGAAATGCATATTTAAGGTATAAGCCATAGATGTTTAGCGTGCGAGTATGGTATTTTCGATATTGACGATCGAATGATTGTTATTCAGTCAAAATTGATTGATTTGTTCCGCTTCAAACAGATCCTTTGCGTGTCTTAAAAAAATTGACTCATCAGATAAGTGATAATATATAAATATATTTTTTTGATAATATTTTGTCACTTGAAAAATTTTTGGTTCATCTAATCAGGCATATAGTGCAAACATAAATGAGTTTGGAATTTATTGTTATTGTTTTTTATTAAAAATACTTTTTATTACTGGTTTTTACTTTTTATCCCATATATTTATATATATACACCATTTTATACCCAAGATTCCAAGATTTAAAAAATTAAGTCAATACGTTTTATTTATCCTAAATTCCTGAGGTTGTCATGGATAAAATAGACAATTTAGTGTTGAGTGTTTTCTATGCAATTCCACACTGTGCTCTTTCGTAAATTAACATAATGGCTAATATAAATCAAATATAGGATAGTCTTGAAAGTGATACCAAGCTAAATAAATAGAACATATCTTTAAATATGACGTTTTAGACAAAAGTATCCGAATGTAAGTTACTAGAACCGACTAGTCCCTAAGTCAATGATACTAAAACAGCTTAAGACAAAAATATGGTCCTCACATGGCTATATCAGACGGAAAATTTCAGGAAATCGGTTAATAGATGTAATAGTTGTCTTTCGTGACATTTGATACATAGAGTACGCAGTTGGCATGACAGTTCTGCAAATATTGTAGGCAACATAAATAAACTTGCTGTCAGTGTAATGTTTGAGAAGGAAAGAAAATAAATAATGCGTATTTTAAAACCTAACAAACATTACAAAATTACGTAATAAAAATATCACCGTGAAGCTCTGAAGTTAAAACGTAGATACCTAATAAGATGTTAAAGTACGGAATGATAACTTTTTTTTTATTTAATATTATTTATTGATATTTAAAACTGTATTTTATAATACAATAAGTAAATATGATAAAAGAGAAATGATATGAAACAACCATGTAGAAGAACTACCCATTGATTGCACTCCAATAACTATTCTAAACCACAAGGTCTCAAGGTCATCTCCTTATCAGACACCTCGGAGGATTATCAGGAACGGAGAGGAAGCAAGGGTTGAAACTAGTGGGTTAAAGTGGGAATGGAATGTCATAAGTGAAATGATACCTGGTTCTGACCAAATCAGCAATATATGGAACATTTCAGTCTTTATGGATGAGTTTATTAGTGACAAGGTAAGGTGAGGAATTTACGAAGGATTTTGGATTGGATACGGGAAGAATTTAGTAGAGCCCCAAAACTCAATTTCGTAAGTATAGATAGGCCTTATGACAGTAATGTAGATGAGCTTTTAGTAGTTAAGTAGAAGGTAAGAGCGTCTGCCTAGTAAATATTGAACTAACCGAAAGCGGCAAGCAGTTTCTTTTCGTGCCAATCTTGTATGAAGATTTCAAGACGTTTGTGAAGCAGAGGTCCTAGGTAGCGGATCTGTTCGACCGTGACAACCAGAATATTATTATAGGATACCCGTTGTGCGGAATGTTATTGGGCTACTCTATTGGCGATGCTGTCGTATTACGTACATATGTTGTAGTCCTTATGGTTGATGGTTAATACTGTTTAATACAGTTAATACTGGTGCTACACCATTTTGATTATACTGTCTTTATTCCTGAACCTTAGGGTTTAGCTTTGTGTTGTCACATGCGACACTACCCTCTCCAGTGTCTGAAATGAAGGTGAGACGTTGACGCTACGTCCTTATGCCGAATCCCACCTTTTGCCACTTGCAGCGTCAAGCATTTATGTATATGTATATACATATCTCTCTCTCTCTCTCTCTCTCTCTCTCCCTAAATATATATATATATATATATATATATATATATATATATATATATATATATATATATAAATATACACAATTTTGAGGATTTAGGGGGTCCTTGCCATTGAAGTGATTGGCTGAAGGGGTAAGGGAAATTATTTTGTTGGTAACCACTGATTTATAGAGTCAATATGCTTTTAATGATTTTAGAATACACCTAATAAACTCACATAGGTATGAGTCGATAAGGGCTCTTCTGGTTTCACATTCAAATTTGTTCCTTCTTTTAGTGCTGGCCTGCAATGACCAAGTTGTATCAGATTTATTATTAAATCAAGTTTAACGTTTCTTAAAATCTAGGAGGTAGTAGGTAGGTAACCTCCTACATAGATAAGATTTATATAGACTAGCAAAGCTGTTAATATAGCATGATGTGACGTTATTATAAAAAGTAACTAGTATGGACCCGTAATACGAAAATTGGTAATGGAATTTAAATTTTAGAAGTTGTATTGAGTTCCTCTTTCATAACTGATTTAAGCTGGCCATATTTCATTGATAAAGATTTTAAAATGACATTTATGGTTGAAAAATATTTTATGGAAAAAAAAGAGAAGTAAATATTTTAAGTCGATATAAAAAAAGAAAACGATAATTGCACTTTGGCGGCGACATTGCAAAAAAAAAACCAGGATGTGTTGAAAAAAGAGAAAACTTCATCAAGGATTCCTACAAACGGCAATTCCAACAATTGTGGCAGAGATTCGAAATATGTCAGGGACTTAATAGTATTCTAATCATTGTCACAGTTGAAGTATTAGAAACTTGGGCATAATAACCTTCTTCCCTGTGTCATCTTTAAGTATGGTAATCGTCTGGAAATCCTAAAATACCTGTTTCTAATTTATAACGGCGATACCAATTATCTGAAATTAAATCACCGAAAAGAATATCAGGTGTGTCAATTCAAACGACTTTGATTACAGATTCGCGTGCAAATTCTTCTGCTGGCGCGATAGGCCGTGGAGGGCCTTGGCCGCGCGGTATAGTTTCTAACGATTTCACTCCGCGATTTTCGGTGACATTTATAGGGTAGAGTCCTGACTCCCTACGACTATATTTGTGAGTGAGCAGCAGATAGCTGACAGGTTTGACATACCCGAGGGAAGTAGTGAGTTATTTCCCATTTAATTATATGCTGTAGGATTCGAACTCACATAGGTTAGCCACTACCCTAAATTAAACTATCGTCTAAAACCTGTGAAAAATTGTAGAAACTTTATGGTAACTAGTGGTTCAAAGCTTGCCCCCATTTTAAATTAAGGCTGGGATACAGAGGGAAAGAAGAGCTAGGTGAAAATTCATAAGAGCGAGGAATTGTGAGTTCACGAAAGTAGCGGAAGAGGAGGAAGACATATTTAAAAAATATCGGATAATAACATTTTTTTATTTTTTTTAATTTATTTATAGTAATTTACAACTGTTTCGAATAACACAATAAGTAAATATCTAGAATAAAAATATAAAGTCTTGAGAAAGAACTACCCAGTGGTAGCACTTCACTAACTATTTTAAGACAGTAGGTCCCGAGGCCACCTTCTTTTCAGTCGCCTTGGAGGGGGATAATAACGTTAAATATTAATTTGAAAAAAAATCCTATAATATCATTAATTATTACTTTTATAAAGAGGATAAAATAAAATAAATAAACAATTCTAACATAAACATCATGAAAAACGTGTTTTAATGTAGGAACACCATTTTTAAAAATGAAACATTATTTATATTACAATTTAAAAAAAAAAATGACGAAGTTTTATAGAAAATTCGGTAATTGAATATTTATACGTTGAATATGATGTTTCTCTATCACCAACTCTAATACATTTTCACCTACCTGTTTTCTCGCACTGTAGTGCAGTATTAAAAAGGGAGGAATCTCGGAACTACTAATTACCAAAAAATGGTGCCATATAATAATAATTTCTTTATTTTTCAAGGAACAAGTAAATCCCTTTAGAATAGAACATATGAACCTAAATTAAGTCTTTGGTTCCTTAGAGTAGTAATAGAAGGAAAAAATACAGCGATAATGTAAAAAATAAGCACAAAAGACAAAGATAACATAGAAAACCAAAGGGATGAATATAATAAATATACGTATAGAATATACAGGCTATTTTTCACAGGTTTTAGGACCTATTCTAAATTACTTGAGGCAATTACTTTATACAAATTATTTGTCGTGTCTTCAATAATTTTTTTCTGTTTTATTTAATTATTTACAAAGATAGTATACCAACAGGCGAATGGACCAAATACAGGTTGTTTTATTATTAACAGCGTTTACCTTAAATATCGTAAAGATACGAATATAATTAAAAAAAGAATACAATAAAATAAAGTAACTGAATAAAGAAAAATAAGACAATTACTCCATACATAAAAATCTGGTGCGGACAACACACGACTTTCACTTACCTCCAAGTCAATGAAAGAATTTTCAAATACAGTTAGAGATAAAAATACGTGAAACTATCTAAGAATTCATTAAATTGAATTTATATAGAAACATGTGTTTTATTAAAAATCTATTATATTATTATCTAAAATAATCAGTTAGTTTTATGTTCATTTCATCACTCTCTATTAACTTTTAAAAGCTTGTGTATGAGATAATATTTTTTCTAAAATATTTAGCTTAGTTGGGTATCGAATTTATTCAATTTATACATTTATCTGTTTTTCATCAGCGTTAAGAAGATAATATAGTTATTTTTATTGAATCTACAAAATTAAAGGTACTTTAGGGGAAGACAATTTAAAATATCGGCATTTAAGCCCTGTCAGACCATTTTAATCAGAATAAAACCTACATGATATTAAAGCCCATTAAATTTTACATCGATGTAGCGAGTTTAATCAAAATCGTCGGAACCGTTTTCGAGAAAACCGAAAAAAGGTGCAAAATGCGTGGTAGTGCCTCTTCTGGTAAGCTCATTTTGATGAAAAAAGTTTTTTCACGTCTCGGGCGTATAGTTGTCTTAAATATGAAATTTCAGTTTCATAGGACTTACCGTTTCCGCCCGGGAGTTACCACACATACACACACACAGACCTTTTTGCGGGACTTGGTTATTTGGACTCAGGGGACCCTAAAACGTGTATTTCCGTTGAATACTGGAATTCGAAAATTTTCACGATTGCAATACTTCCCCTTACTATATATAGTAAGTGAAAGTAAAAATACAACATAACAAAATTCTTATTAGTAAGTACCAAGAGAAGAACTATTATAAATTAAAAGAAAAAAAAAATATATTAAAAAAATCTATAAAGGAGGATATCCCAATTTGGATATGCCGCTCAACTTCCCTGAGTTGCCATGACCACACAGCATACTGCATCAATCCTGAAGACAATTTCAAAGAAAAAGGATAGAGGGAGATTCTGCCAAATAGAAGTACATATACTTTACTGCTTTCGAAATCATGGACATATAAAAGTCTGGACTAGCCCTAATATACGTGGTGATGTAGGATTCCCAGCGAGTCCAAGATTATGGTCTCCGCCATGTTTTGTAACCCATAATTATGTGGTATGAAGAAAAAAAAAAATGTTGAAGCTCAGAAATTATTAAGTTTACATGATCAAATCTTCAATTACATTTCTTAGTGTGCTAGAACTCCTATTCGTTCTGCGCATGCGCAAGAGTATAGCGGTCATCTTTCAAATCGGCTCTTGGATTTCTTGCTTTTTCAGTTGGATATCACTTCAGAAAAGTCTTGAAAACATCACTAGGCTTCAGGATAACAACAACAGTAAATATTGGAGCAAACAACGGTAAGTTGGGTTACAATTTACACTGTAAAGTGAATGCTGAGTCACCTCTTCATATCAGCTGATTGCCAATAGCTAGGCAAGGCTGGTCTTGCTTAACTTTTCTTAAGTTATTTTTTTTTCCCCCACATCTGGTTATTATTTAATTATTTTCCTTACATGAAATGCGATATTATCATCAAGTAATGTCCTCCAAAGCTTCAACTAAAAGATCTAGATCTAGTGGTTCAATCCCGTCCCCTACGAAACAAAGACCTCGCCGTGATACTAATAAAAGATTACAAGCAACCCCTTCAGGTACTAATTCAGAATCTGAACCACAACCTGGCACATCGTCACAAGGGATGACTGACGAATCGCCGTTTTTCACCCCAAATCCTTTTCAGATTTTGCATAATGAAAAAGAAAACATGGAATCTACTCCTATACCCAGTGAACCACGGCCTCCTCCCATATTTGTCAAAAATATCAGAAATTTCCAGTTGTTGTGTGCGCAATTGAACAAAATTACCGAATCTACCAGCTACTACTGTATGAGTAGAATCAATGATACCAAAATATCTCCTACTACTGCCGAGACATATAGAAAAATAGTGAAATATTTAACTGAAACCAAAGCAGATTTCCATACCTATCAGCTACGCCAAGAGAGAGCTTTAAGGGTAGTAATCAGAAACCTACACTCCTCGACACCAGTTGAAGCAATTAAAGAAGAACTAACGGAGATGGGCTATAAAGTGCGGCAAGTCACTAATGTCCTAAAGGATAAAATTCCTTTAACTCTCTTTTTTGTGGATTTGGAACCAGCAGAAGGAGTTGAAAAAATCTATGACCTCAATAGATTGTACTATACCAGCGTAAGAGTTGAAAAACCTTACATAAAGAAGGAGATAGTTCAGTGCCATAACTGTCAAGCATATGGACATACTAAAAGTTATTGTCATCACATACCTCGATGCGTGAAATGCGGTGAACAGCACAAGTCTGTGGAGTGTACAAAACCAAAATCAACACCAGCTGTATGTGCTCATTGCCTCAAGGACCACCCAGCCAACTATAAAGGATGCCAAATCTATAAGGAACTGAGGACCAGGTTTCAAAAACCTCAAGTACTGGATGAAACAGCAAGACAAGTAAGAAACAGAAGAGAACCCTCAAAACTTATTGATGCCAATGTATCATTTGCCCACCTACTTGGAGGTGGGAATCAAAGTACTGAAGCCGTGGCCCTGCCTGAACTACAGAATGTACCTCAATCCATTCCACATATACCTCTTCCTCAAAATGTAACCAATCCTAAAAATCCTAATCAACCACAAATCTCTCATATCCCTCCTCCTTCAAATGCCACAGACCTTACCAGTTTGATGACATCCTTTATCTCCGAAATTAAATCCCTTGTTATGCCCCTAATATCACTCCTTACAAACCTTGTATCAAATCTCATTCCTGCCTTACAAAAACCATAAATGACCTCACCTAATTCCTTATCCATTCTCCTTTGGAATGCGAATGGTGTTAGAACTCACACTGACGAACTTACAGCCGTACTGCAAGACAAAAACATTGATGTTGCACTCATTACTGAAACTAGACTAACCACTAAACAGTACTTCAAAATACCAGAATACATAACATACCGGACAGACCATCCAGACGGCAAAGCCCATGCCGGTACTGCTGTCATTGTCTGCCGATCCGTCACCCATCACTTACACCCACTTCCCGCCCACGATTACCTACAAGCAACTTCCATTGTAATCAAAACCTTTTCCTTTCCGCTTATCATCGCATCAGCATACTGCCCTCCTAAACATCCTATTTCCTCTGCCCAATTTGGATCCTTCCTCAACTCCTTGGGAAATCACTTCATTTTGGGTGCCGACTTAAACGCTAAGAATCAACAGTGGGGTTCTAGAACCACCAATTCTCGTGGACGGACGTTGCAGTCTGCACTCAACTCCCGACGCTTTCATCTCCTACCTCCCGATTCTCCTACCTACTGGCCGACAGATCCTAACCGTAATCCTGACATCCTCGACTTCTTCATCCACTGCGGATTAGGCTCCCTGAACTATTCCGTAACTCGCCTTGATGAACTATCCTCTGATCATAGTCCATTAATCCTAAATGTATCCATAACTCCTATTCCGAAACCTTTCCCACCGTCATTCATTAGAGGCCCTGTCAACTGGAACCTCTTCCGCGAAATCCTTACCAATGATATTGACCTCAGAGTACCTCTCAAAACCCAAACTGACCTAGATGATGCCGTATTTTCCTTTACAACCACAATTCAACAAGCTGCCTGGACTGCCTCCTCTCCCAAACAATCCCAAAGAATTCCTAACAAAAGCCATTTACCACAACACCTGAA
This sequence comes from Piezodorus guildinii, assembly GCA_023052935.1. Lineage (NCBI taxonomy): Eukaryota > Metazoa > Arthropoda > Insecta > Hemiptera > Pentatomidae > Piezodorus > Piezodorus guildinii. Next base: position 174,346,984 of record CM041292.1, on the reverse strand, counting down.
GGACCTCATCAACACCAAACGCCGAGCCAGATCATTATGGCAACGCACCCGCCACCCAGAAGATCGCCGCTCTTACAACTTTCTTTGTAGAAAATTAAAGCGGGAGTTGGCGATATTCCGTTCCCAATCCTACAATTCCTACCTCTCCTCTCTCTCGACTCGTGACAATTCCCTATGGAATGTCACGAAGAGAATTCTAAAATCCCACACCATTTCCCACCCTCTTCGGCGCTGTGATAGTTCCTGGGCTGCTTCCGACAAGGATAAAGCCGAGGAATTCGCGCAGCACCTTTCCAAAGTTTTCACTCCTCATCCTGAGCTCAATCCAACCCATACTGCAACAGTTGAAGAGTTCCTTATGTCACCAATACCACTATCCTTACCACCTAAAGCAGTTAATCCATCTGAGGTTAAATATCTTCTTAAAAAGCTTCCTCTCCGTAAATCCCCAGGATACGACCTCCTTACTCCTCAGATCTTAAGACAGCTTCCTCCCAAAGCCATTACATTTCTTGCATATCTCTATAACTGTATCCTACGCACTACCTATTTCCCTCTCATATGGAAACATTCAACTATCATCCTTTTCCTAAAACCAGGCAAACCTTCCCACAGCACTTCATCTTACAGACCAATTAGCCTGCTCCCGATCCTCTCCAAAATCTTCGAAAAACTCCTATTAAAACGAATCCTAGCCAAATTTCACAATTTTCCTTCACATCAGTTTGGATTTCGTCCTCAACATTCCACGGTTCACCAAGGACTCCGAGTTGTAGACCACATTTCCTCCGCCCTTGAGTGCAAGGAGTATTGTTCGGGTGCCTTTCTGGACATAGCTCAAGCTTTTGACCGGGTGTGGCACCCGGGACTGCTCTTTAAGCTCAAAACCCATTTACCTCAATCCTTATACCTAATCCTCCGATCCTATTTATCAAACCGCTCCTTCCGAGTTCGCAGTGGTTCCAAATTTTCCAAACATTATACTGTTGAGGCCGGTGTTCCTCAAGGCAGCGTCTTAGGACCCGTCCTCTACATCCTCTACACCGCCGATATTCCTACCGATCCCGATACCTTTCTGGCAACATTTGCTGATGATACCGCCATTTTGTCATCCAATTCCGATCCTGAAGTAGCATCGCTAAATCTCCAAAAGCATCTTTCCCTTGTCGAAGACTGGTGCAATGCTTGGCGCATTAAGGTGAACGAAAGCAAATGCACTCACGTCACATTCACCCTTCGACGCAAATCCTGTCCAACGGTTAATTTCAATTCCATACCGCTTCCTTCCTCAGACACAGTCCGGTATCTCGGCTTTTTACTAGACAAAAGACTGACGTGGAACCCACATACAAGACTCAAAAGAAAAGAACTCAACCGCAGATTCGGCCAGTTATACAGACTACTAAACAGAAAATCTCATCTTACTGTTGACAACAAATTACTAATATACAAGACAGTACTGAAACCTATATGGACCTACGGACTTGAACTGTGGGGGACAGCTAAACTTTCTAACATCAAACGCATCCAATCCTTCCAATCCAAAGTCCTCCGAACAATAGTTAATGCTCCTTATTACGTTACCAACTGTACCCTACACCATGACCTTAATATTCCGTTTGTTTTAGACCTGGTACCATCCAAATTTTCCAAATTTCATCAGAACCTTACTCATCATCCTAACCCTCTAGCGCAATCCCTATCCAGCACCACCCATCCCTACAATCCTCCTCGAAGATTGAAACGGCAGTGGCCACGAGACCTATTGTAAACATTTAAATTGGAGTTCTGACAATGGTCAGATCCTCCACTCATGTACGGTATGTTTGTGGCTACAGCGCCCTGACTCAGCCTCCACTGGCTCAGACCAGTGATGCGGCTGAGATAGAGGCGCTGGGATCTCTTGGATTCCGCTTTTTCCTCCACAAGTGGAGGGAAAAGCGCTTGCTGGGGTCCCTTAGCAATTGTATATATTGTATATAGTTATGATTGTGGGTAAGATGTTTATTTATTTGCCAACTTTTTATTTATCTCAATAATAGGTTTTTGTTTCGATTTGTTTTGTTTTTTATTTATTATTATTAATTTATTGTATATATATGAATTTATTTATGTTATATTTTATGTAATTTGACCATTATTATTATTTTCTGTATATATAGTATGAATGTGGTCTCTTATCAATATTATTATTGTTCATTTTGTAACAAATTGTAATATATCTCAATAAAGAAATAAAAAAAAAAAAAAAAAAAAAAAAAAAAAAGAACTCCTATTAAAATTCAGTTGCCTTTTATTTTTTAATTTGTTCCAAATATTCTACATTTTATCTATTGGCGATGCACTGTCTAAATCGGTTTTGCTAATTGTGATATTTAGATTATTATTTACCCTGCTGCAGTGCCTTGGTTAGTGTCTACTCAGAGATCCAATATCGTCAATAATACACAGAGCCAATTTAATTAAATGAAATAATATAGACATTTCACATCTTTTTCTCCACGTAGTGGTGGAACATTAAATTTTGATTAAATTCTTTTAGCCTTGTAGGTCTTTTATTATATTTCAAAAGAGTATATAATAATAGTTAGTTCTATATTACTTTTAGATATTATTGTAATTTTTATTTTTCATTTCTCTCTCTTTTTATCATTGAAAATAATTGTAAATAATTATTATAATCATTAATATTATTAGTTTTTTTTTGGTATGTGTTCTTTGTTCTTTTATAATCATTATTTGTTTTGGACACGTATGCTATTCTTAAGGAACCTAGTCCCAGAATAAAGTTCTTTTTTCATCAATTCATTCATTCATAGTATAACGTAATATGAGATGTATACGATAATGTTCTGATTTCACTAAATTAACTAAAATTATAAGAAAAAAATAGTAATTTAACTTGGTAAATACTGCGCTATAATAATGTAAGAGAAATTGGTTCATATATATTTTATTTACTTATAAATTGTATAGACTTTAAATGTAATAATACCACTTTGAATAATTTCAAGATATCCTTTTGAGTTTTTCTCACAACCTGGTTCTAATTTTTTTGCGAAAAGCTTAATCAATTCAGAAGAAATAGAGGTCACTAGAAATGGGGGACGGTGGTAAAGGGACGGAATTTTTTTCAGGTGCCTTTTTTGTAGGAACAGGAAGGTTTCTCGAGGTGTAAATCAAGTGGTTTCGAAAAAAAAATATAATTAGATCGACTACCCTAATTTACCTTGTTAATGATCTGAAATCAGTAATTACTCTGAAAATGACATAAATGATATTATCATAAATATATATTTTTAAACTATATTTATTCACATTTACAACTGTATTAAGAAATAAATCAAGTAAATGTAATATAAGTAGCATACAATAACATGAATACATTTAGAGACTATAGTTATTCGCATTACTCCAATAGGAATTCTAAATCAGAAGATCCCGCGGCCGTCATCTCCTCAGAAGCCACGCAGGATTATCAGGGATAGAAGAGGGTGCTAGGATAGAAACTATTAAGTTAGAGTGAGAATATAGTTTTTCATAGAAGAATTGTTACCTAGTTCGGGCTAAATCAGTAACAAATGATACATTAAAGGTCTTTATGAATGAATTTATCCGCAACAAATTAAGGAGCATTGATTATTTTACGAATGATTTTAGATTTGATACGAGAGGAATTCGATCATTTAGTAGAGCCCCATAACTACACTACTACGTTAGTCCAGATAGGTCTTAGATGAGCCTTTTGTTGTTAAGAGGAAGGTTTAACTATTTGTCTAGTAAGAATTGAAGAAACTAAAAACGGTGAGCATTTTTTTGTCGTTTTAGTGTGGTATGAGGATTTCAAGTTGGACAATTGTCAAGATGGAGTCCTAGGTTTCGGATCTGTTTAAGGGGAACTAGTAAAGTGTTCTTAAAGGATATTAATGGGCAGGAAGTCGTAGATTTACGACGTAGGATAAATGTTATATGATGGGATTTGTTGGAATTATTTTTTATTCTCCGTTTCTGACACGATACTTATAGGTCTTTGAAGTAGGCTTGAAGTGTATAGGAGGCAATAAGTGGATCTTTATGAACTGATAAAGATAAAGGTGTCATCAGCTTAGGTAGAAAGGAATGTATAAGGGGAAGTTGGGATATCAGCTGTAAAGAATGGGCCTAGGATACTGCCTTTAGGAAAACCAGCAGACTGAGTATTAGTAGACGAATAGGAACTATTGTGATTTATTTTAAAGGATATTTCAGAGAGGTAGTATTGAATAATGAAGAAAGGAATTTACGGATTTTCACAACAGTTCTAGGAGCTAGAACTAAATTACTAATACTAAATTTTTATTAGTGGCAATTCATTTTGACAGTTGCTATTTTTCCTCAAAACCTTAGATTTTCATATTTAGAAATATGACACAGACTTGGACAATTCCGAATTTCATAAGAAACTGACAATCGTCAGAATTATTGAAGTTTCTTTCAGCTATATGGTTTAATGTAAGGTATAGCCATAAATAACCAAAAAAGTAATCTCAATATATCAAAAAACGCATTTTTTTCCAGTTATGTTTATACTGATGTGTTATGAGCAATGATTGCATAGATTAATGTGTTATTTTCAAGACAACATTTATCATTGTTCGGTTTCAAATATCACTAGCTAGGTTGTCTTTTCATTCTCAACTTTCCTTTAACTTACCTTTAGCGTATGCAATATAACCATTCGATATCATGCGTACCATAAAGATAGCTTTAAGAATGCCTCTTTTTTGGAATTCGATATGCCATGACTTATTGAAAGCGTATAAAAGGCAGCTTCACATGTATTTAGAGAATGTAAAGTCCACTTATGTAGGTATATCAGCGAAATCCGTAATATAAAACATTTATTTTACATTTTCATGTTATTTTTTAGTAAACTGTGTATTTATGCATAGCTTTGTGATTTAGAAAGTAATAAGTACATATGAGTATAAGATTTACATATGTTTTGTTGGTTTGTACCTGCAGTTTATTTATATTAAGTCTTAAAATTACTTCATTACCTACCTACGCTAAAGAAATTATGTTCATATATCGAGGATACGGATTAAAAATATCAGTGATGACTTAAAGCTTATGTTTGTCTAAAAATATGACTTACGTTAACTAAAAGATCTGGTGCGAGAAACACACGACTTTCACTTATCTCCGTTGTTAATATCAATTCAAGTATATTTATATACATTTAAAGATGAAAATAAATTGTTAAAGAATTAATTAAATTGAGTTTAAATAGAAATATGTGTTTTATTAAATAATGTATTATGTTACTATCCAATAAATCAGTCATTTCTAGCGGCTTTTCGTCAATCCCTATTGACTTTTATAAGTTTTGTGAAGTATAATATTTTTTTCTAAAATCTTAGCTTTCCAACGGTATATTAAACATCTATATTACTGCTTTTATGTTCAAAATTACTTGAATTTGACCTCCTATTTTTGCTCTTTACTCCTTTAGTTATACATAGAATTCGTTCAACGTGTATATTCATCCGTTTTTTATCGATACTACAAAGATTATATGGTTATGCTTATAGAATGTAAAATATTAAAGGTACTTTAGAGAAAGAAACTTTAAAATATCGGCATTTAAGCCGTGTCATACTATTCCAATCAGAATAAAATCTATATGATATTAAAGACCATTAAATTTCACATAGATATAGCAAGTTTAACAAAAAACCGGAATCCGAAACTTTTCGCTATAACCTTTCTATATATTTCATATATTGGTAAGTGAAAGTAAAAATAATTATACAAAATACAAGAGAAATTTCGATAGGAATTGTGCTACGGATTATCTACAGTTAAAGGGCATGGGTTAGGAAGTAGGGAGACCATCCCATTAGCCACAGGTTCATTTCTGGAGAGGTTTCGTCCTGAAAAGAGTTCCTGAGCACGGCCATTATTCTGAATCCACTTGGTATCTTGCGTCTCCATCTCCTTAATACATAGGCTACTTTTGTCAATTCTCGAACAATCTCCGCATTCCGTCAATTTACAAAGCTATCACATTTAATATATATTTCTTAAATTTTGGACTCTATCCATTTAAGTTTGTTTAAGATTGTCTTTTGGATAGCAGTACCGATTTGCCCTGTGTTCTTAGCAACTCAGTTACGTGGACGAGACATTCGATTTCTCTCATCTGTTGTTTCATATACGTGTATCATGAGGACTTGAGTTGTTTTTATTTATGAATTTTATAGTATGGAAAAGTATTGCGATCGTGAAAATTTTATAATTCGAGTTTTCGATGGAATAATTCGAGTTTCAGGATCACCTTAGTCCAAATGATCAAGTCTAGCAAGACATTGTAAGCAACTCATTGTCAATTGCATTGAAGAGATACTCGATTTGAGATTTTCTTTTTCTATTGTTTAAGTTCTCATAAGGAACTGAGTTTTTTTTTTAATGATAATTGTAAGAATAATTTTTGTAGCATCTTATGCTTTTGGTTTATCATTTTCAAAAATGGACCTTTGTAATTGACCTAACAAATAAAAACAATTATTTTCCTCCCTTCCCTTCTCAAAATTTGAAGGTTTACGTTTCAAGATACGTAGAACCCGAATAAAGAATTTAAATAATCCGTTTGACCGCCGTACGCTGCGTTTCTCTTTTCGACATTTCTGGTACTGTACCGAATTTTTTGAAATTCGCCACACAAATATCAGTGCATGCAAGGATGATCCTTACTACATCTAGTCGTTGATATCAGCTGGTTATTTAAAATGGCCACCGATTAAAAGTGATTTAATACAATAACTCAGTTATTTTTAGATAGAGAAAAAAAAATTATTGTTTTTTAACCAATAAATAAATAAACCATTGTGTAATAATTTGCTGCGTTTTTAATGATATTTCATAAATTCATAAATCTCTTCTGTTGTTTAATTTCTTAGGAGGAAATGATTTTTTTTAAATTATAATTATATGAATCAGCATCTTATGCTTATTAATGACATTTTACAGTTTATCAGTACATCGGTATTATTAATGCATTTTTGATTGGTCATTGAAACCTCACATGGAAAACAACCTGAACAGGTTATTTTCATTCATCTTTCAGAAATGATTTTTATTTTTACCAACTGTATATAAGTAAGAAAATTTTCGAATTCCAGTTTTCAACGGAAATACACATTTTAGGGCCCCTTGAGTCCAAATAACCAAGTCCCGCAAATAGGTCTGTGTGTGTGTGTGGTAACTCGCGGGCGGAAACGGCAAGTCCTATAAAACTGAAATTTCATATTAAAGACAAATATAAGCCCGAGACGTTACAAAACCTTTTTCATCAAAAGAGCCACTTTATACCATGCATTTTGCACCTTTTTTCGATTTTCTCAAAAACGGTTCCGACGATTTTCATTAAACTTGCTATATCGATGTAAAATTTAATGGGCTTAAATATCATGTAGATATTTAAATCTGATTAAAATGGTCTGACAGGGCTTAAATTCCGATATTTTACATTTTCTTCCTCTAAAGTACTTTTAATTTTGTTGATATGATAAAAATAACTATATTATCTTGTTACTACTGATGAAAAACAGGTAAATATATAAATTGAATGAATTCGATACCCAACGAAAGGAGAAAACAGAAACAATATTTTTTTAATGCAATTTTTCGTTTTTGGACATAAGAACAGTAATATATATGTATAATATACCGTTGGAAAGCTAAAGATTTTAGAAAAAAAATATTATCTTATACACAAGCTTTTAAAAGTTAATTGAGAGTGATGAAAATCCGATAAAACGAACTGATTATTTTAGATAATAATATAATAGATTCTTTAACAAAACACATGTTTCTATAGAAATTCCATTTAATTAATTCTTTAATGGTTTCAAACATTTTTATCTTTTACTGAATTTGAAAATTCTTTAATCGATGTAAGTTAAAAATCAAAAAAATGTAAGTAAGTGAAAGTTGTGTGTTGTCCGCACCAGATTTTTTTTTCAAACCATTGTGAAAGGATTTTATGTTATGTTTAAATAATAATAGGTCTAGCGCACTTAATGATGGGATAGCGATATCTTCAATCTCTGGCTGCACACTTCAATACAATATATTATTAGACTAGGAATATAATATTGTAATAGACATAAACAAAATCCAAAGGTCACTTTATAATTAACTGTAAATAAATTGTGGAAGTTCACCTTGATTGGGTACAAAAGATCTCTCCCACAGCTAGCGGAAATAACTGCTTTGGAAATGTCCTTTCAGGGCTTCATCCTGAAATAATCCCACTACCCGCCTTATACAATTTGATTCAATTAAACTTAATTAAACATTAAACGAATATAAATAGTTTACCGAATGATTATAATGAAAAATGGGATTATTCTTAGTTTATCACTATTATTATTATTAATTTATCGTCCTCTAAACGAAGCATCTCGTCCTGCGATAAATGTAAATATAGATGAGTTACACCTGGATAGAAAAAAAAATAGAATTCCCACTGCAGCATCGTCCCATTAGCCACTGTGGCATAAAAGTGCCGTTAAATAAAAAAATTTATATATATATATATATATATATATATATATATAAATTAAAAATTAAATTAAAAATTAAAATAAAAAAAAATTATATATATTTTTTTATTTAACGGCACTTTTATGCCACAGTGGCTAATGGGACGATGCTACAGTGGGGATTCTATTTTTTTTCTATCTAGGTGTAACTCATCTATATTTACATTCATCGCAGGACGAGATGCTTCGTTTCGAGGACGATAAATTAATAATAATAGATGAGTTACACCTGGATAGAAAAAAAATAGAATTCCCACTGCACCATCGTGTGCAAGTGAGTGTGTGTGTTTCGCGTATTTGGGATACTTAGTGACACCAGCTAACGATGTTTCTGCTGAGATAAGGAAAAGACTGGTAGCGGCTAACAGGACATATTATGCCTTGCTGAACACTCTCCGCAGTGGATCTATTATTAGGGTGCCATACTGGTCATTTATAAAACCTTAATTCGCCCTGTTGCTACCTAAGCTTCTCAGACCTGCACCATCTCAGAACATCGAAAAATGGAAATAGCCTGCTAACCTTCGAAAGAAAAATCTTGAGGAGAATATTAGGCTCTGTGAGAGATAGTGATGCCTTTTATTTTATTACTATTATTCATTTTTTTTTTATTATTATTATTTTATTGTATTTTTGTACTCTAAAGTTCTTTTCATGTAGTTTGTAATATTATTCTAAAGGCACTTGTCCCAGGATAAATAAAGAATTTATTATTATTATTAAAATGATTAAATATTAGACTGATAAAAATTCGTAAACGAGTCTGCAGTCTACCGCAAAATAATGGAACTAAGCCAGGAGTCGTGCAAGCTACTCTTTTTCATCCACTGCTTCTTTCTAAGTTGAGAATTAATTACTTCTCCTATTTAATACATGGCTACGAAGCCAAGAAAGCTAAGTTATTTTGGTAATGCTTGCTGAAAAACTTTGCAATATGAAGTTGGAGCCGCGTGGAGATAAAATTTGTCTTAGAGCTGGCCTATTTGTTTTGGGTGTTTATTTTTAATGAAGAACATTTGTGATCAACAAGGTGAATACATTTTAATCCCGCCTTATACGTTTTGAGATTCGTGTAATCAAAGCATTGTAAACAAATTATTCAGATATTAGTTTTAGATTTAAATCATAAACATCGGACCAATATACACTGAAATATGGCGTTGAAAAGTTTATATTCCTGATATATAAATTATTATTATTCTGTGGTCTCTCTTGTTTATTTAAGACTTAACAATAGTTGGTTATGAATACCCCCGGTTTTCCCTGTTTCTTTTTAGTAACTCGATGTTTTATTTGTTATAAACACGGTTATTGATTATGTTCGATTATGCTGTTTATTGATTAGTAATTGTAGAATGTGACCAATGTTAAAATTTAAAACTTTGCTGAATCAAAAATGAGAGAAAACACTGTTTGCATTGGCTTACTTATCACACAGCATACTAGAATTTCTTTTAAAAATAATTTTAATAATTAATTTTTATTACAATTAAGAATAGTTTGAATGAATAATTGTATTAATAGGTTCCTTTAATTAAAATGATCCATTTCATTCAACTCATTTTATTTTCTTATTTTTTTCTAGGGAGAAAAAATAAGAAAATAAAATGAGTTGAATGAAATGGATCATTTTAATTAAAGGAACCTAATAATAAAATTTTAATAATAATACGATATAATAATATAATTTATTTTCCTTCAGTCATTATTATTATTTTTTTTTTAAACTTAGTTTTATCCATTTTCTTTTTGGAATCGACAAGATATCTGGGTCTATATATTTGGTTGTTATTTTTACTTTCACTTACCCATATAATCGTATAAATGAAAGACGTGTGCTGCAGGGAACATTTTTTTTTTTAATTATTGGATTTATAATTTTCGATTATTATTGTTATTTATATATTTTTTTAAATACTGGACCCAAACCTAAATATTTAAGTAAAGTGTTGTGAATGAAGTTAGCTTCTCATATATATGTCGTATTATTTTTAATAATTAAATATTTGGGAATGATCGTTCATCTTGTAATGATTATTAACCTTCTAAACGTTACTAAACGGAAGATTTAACTGAGTGGAATAATGCTAATCTTGACATGGTGTAAGGTTGTGTTTTATCGGCAAACTTAATTGGTTATGATCTTAATTACTTCTAGTCTCTAAAGACTTGACTTTAATTTAAAATGGATCTTTTCGAAGATGAGGAACCTAATCAAGGCCTCAAACAGAGGCTAAGGTAACAAGGAAAAGCAAGGAACCTCTTACCTCACAATAAAGAGGAGCCAGAAATATCTTATCCTGCTTATTTTGCCTATTTTAAGGTATTTTCGGCGATTTCTATTTCTGTCCCTTTAGTATCTCCTTTATTATGTGATAAATAATATTAAAAATACGACAGGCGAATAAACTTTCCCCATCAAAAGATGTAAGGATATAGTAATCTGGACTGGTAAATTAAAACGATGATTTTGTCTATCCATTTTAGGAAATTTTACAGGAAACGCAAAAATCTGTCATCTACTTATTATTTGATCAATTAACTTGATTTTTATTTTCACTTACCTATATATAAATTATATATATATATATATATATATATATATATATATATATATATATATATATATATATATATATATATATATATATATATATATATATATATAGTAAGCAAATATTGCGATGGTGAACATTTTCGAATTCCAGTTTTCAACGAAAACACGTTTTAGATTCATTTGATCTAAAAAACCAAGTCGCGCAACATGGTCTGTGAAACTGAAATTTCATATTTAATAAATTTATAAGTTGATATAAATATATCAAGGTCATCTGTGGTGGAGTGGCTGGCATAACAGCTTATGCCAAAGTTCACGGAGGTCAAACCCTTCAGATGTCGCTTGGATATTTCTTTTATCTTTTCAACCAAACTAATATTTTTAAAAATCTCTTTCGAAGGACAAAATAAGCAAGAATTTTAACCTTAAGAAAAAATTCAAGGGCCATCTGCTGGGTTTGGAACCATGACTTTGGACATGTTACATCCTTATTGAATTGATCATAGGTCATCTGTTGTGCAATGGCTAGTATAACAGCCTTTTACGTCCAAGTTTATAGGTTCAAACCCAGCAGATGGTCTTGGCATATTTTTAAATGTTTTTAACTAAATTTATAATTGTTTTCATCTATTCTCAAGGGCGAAAAAATCAGCGATTTTTTACTGTCTTTAAATTATCTTAGTGCCATCTTCCGGGTTTGTTCCTGCGACATTTTGCATAGAAGGGTGTTATGCTAGCCACTATGATGGTACATTCGTAAACCACTTATCATATAAATTTATTTAGAGTGGTGCAGTTGCCAGCTTAAGTTAATTAGAAATCATATTGCAAACTGAAACACCGGGAAATTCCTTATCCTTGTTAGCATTGATATAACAAGATTCTCATTATAGATGTATTCTAAGTAGGTAAAGAGTTGGAGAATGGTTTAAATGTAAATTATTTCTTAACTATTATCTCATATTATAGTTTTTCTATAACTTTTTTAGATATAATATTGAAAGTATGATTATTTAAAAGGAAAGTTACTCACCTGTAATTTTTTAGCGGGAAGCTTTAACCATAGATTAAAGGCAAGAAAGATGAATAGAAAAACCAAAGGAAAACTATCTAATTTGATAAAAGTCGGTAATTAAGAAGAAAAAAATATTGGAACATGTTTCAATATTCTAAAGTCAATTTAATTATCTAAAATTTCTTTAAGGAAACATTTTACTGAAGTTGATGGTAAAAGAAAAAGTTAAATGAAAAAGTAGTGGTCAAAAGTTTTTTGTTCCTTTTCCAAATTTGTTAGATAAATTATCCTTAAATATTTCTTAAAATATAACAGATAATGAAATAAAACTCCTTACTTAAAAATAAATAAATAATAATAATAAAGTTTTGATTATTGTACAATGAATAATATAACAAAACATATTATATTCTTATAAGCATCACTTAATTTTATGCGTTTTCGGGATTCTCTATTATTTAAATGTTAACTTTATTTTATTTTTTTCTAAAATCATTATTTTTCCATCAGTATATTTTTTACATATATTTAACCAATTTTTTTCTTTAGTTTATTTACCTCTCGTTATTGGTAAACAAAAAAGAAATAAATAAAAATGAACAATAAATGTTTTAAGTTCGAACATTTTTTATTTTTAACAATAACGAGAGGTGTTCATTATTTGAAATAAATATAATTAAAGATACTTTATAAGAAATAACGAATTTTTCTACAGATACTATAATAAGAAATTACGAATATTTGGCATTTAAGACATGGACTATGTCAATGAGGATCAAACCATTCTGATTTTATAGCGCTTTTAATTATACATTTGCATGATATCATGACTCTAATAATTTTAACAGAAATGAGACCTAGCATTGACAAGAAGTACACAGCAATCTAAAACAACTAGGCTGTCTATTCTTAACTGCATAATTTATATCATACGAATCCATTAGACATAAGATGTATTTCAGGACAAGGGATATCGACTTGTAATTAGTATATTTTAGTCAATAATATTTATACAATACAATCGTAGATCAGATGAAGAATAAGTTTGTTTTACATTATTTATATTCGAGATTTTGTTTAAACCTATATCTATTTCTACGGTTTTCCTGCTATTTCATAGATATTGGAGGAACAGTTTCCATGTTTATAGCAATAATAACTCGTACTTTTACCGTAAAAGTATCATTACCTAGGAATTAAAATCTATTCTAGAGCTCAGTTACCAATAATATCCAAAAAGAAGGAACATATCGGGTTGAAATCAACCATTTTTTTATGGGTTGTTGTGTACGTATTTATGGGTAAAATTCCATCCATAATTCTCGATGCCATCTTTACGCCGATGATTTACAAACTTTCTTTTCTTTTCACACTTCTAATCTCCTAGAAGCATCTTAGAAAGTTCAAAATGTCAATGACCATGTTTGTTAATGCCCAGATAAAAACCAGCTGCAGCTAAAACTAAAGAAATACTCTTTGGCTCCAAACCAACCTTGAATTCCCTACCATACTACCCGTTCCTCTTTTTCAATAAAGTCCCTATAAAATTCCAAAATACTGTTAAAAACCTAGGAGTCACCTTTAACCAAAACCTATCCAAGAACAACCATCTATTTGAAATATCTTTAAATCTATTTCCATACTTAAACAGCTCTATAGATTTCATGAATCCTAACCTTTAAAAACCCATCAGCTACTTGTTTCCTCTATTTGCTTTTCAGACTTTGACTACTGTTGCCTGGTGTATGGAGGACTTACCAATGAACTGGAGATAAAATTAAAACGTCTAATGAATTGCTTTATTGGGTGTATTTTTGGAGCCCGTTGATAAGAGTGGCTTTATTCTTCTGTTTGACAACAATATTTCCATGGTTCTTACCTATTCTAAACCTTAGAAAATAGAAAACCGTCCTACATAACTGAACTCCTCACCCTCCGCTCTGACATCCATTCGTTGAATATTAGAGCCCAATCAATAAATATTTATACCCCATCACATAGAACTGCGTCCTTTTACAAATCCTTTCTCGTTAGCTCTTCAATATTTTGGAATTCCCTGCCTGTCTCTATCCTTAAAACCGCCTCTCTCTGTTCTTTCAAACATTCTACTCGAATTTCCATTACCTACTCGAATCTCAATCTTCCGTTCTCTTGTAAATGTAGGTATTTACAGTATAACCATGTGTATATGTAAGTGCGTGCTTCACATATGCATAACTATACAAAGATTCATGGAACTTTTAAAAAAGCACATAATGCCTTCCATTCATCATCTAAACCTTTTATTTCTTTAGTCCTTTAACATTTTTTTATTCAAGTCGACGTTTCGGGGTTGTTTCCCCATTTTCAAGACTGAAAACAATTTATACTTTTACTATTGAATAAAATCACATAATTTAAATATTTTTCCTTGAAAAATGAAGCTCAGCAATTTGTCATAATTATTTTAAACTAACTATACTTTAATTACCTTATTCCTTGCTAGAACATTTTTCACATCACATAGCCACTGCTACTTGTCTTGTATTGGCTCACTGTTTCCATTATATTTCTATTTTAAACCTTTGTACCTTTTCAGTATTCCAGTGTAATCCTTGTGCTTATTTATTTATTTTTATTTTTACCTCTATTAATTATTTGTCCTAATTATGGTTATTGGGCTATTGTTTTATTTATTTTTAAAATTTTATCTTATTTATGATGTCTGTGTAATGTGTTCCTAAGTTTTTTGTATCTGTTTTATAATTTATTGTCCTGCTATTATTTTTGGTTATGTGGATTGCTTCTAGTAGTAGTTTTCTATTTCTATTATTTTGAGATGTGTCTAAAATTACTGCGTTTTCAAAGTTAAATTTGTGTTGTTTTATTATACTATGAGATGATAATGCTGTTACGTTTATGTTTTTTATATTTTTACAATTGGATATATGTTGGTTTATTCTTGTTTTTAATTTTTTAGATGTTTCTCCTATATATATGCTCTCACAATCTTTGCAGTCTATTTTGTATATTACATTTTGCTTATCCATTTTTTCTATTATGTCTTTCATTTTACTTAAATATTTTTCTAATTTGTTATTATTATATAGACCAAATGATATGTTTGGGTGATCATATTTTTAAAAAATACTTTTTATGGATTCTGTCAATTTAGGGATATATGTTAGTTTGTGGTATTTCTTGCTATTACTGTTGATATGCTGTTTATCGGTTTTTTCTTCTGACCTATCTATCATCTTATCATCTTTGAAAAATTGAGTTATAAGATTCATGGATTGTTCAAATATATTTTTTTTTTTACAAGTAACTAGACCATAAGCAATTTCTTATATTGATTGGTCCCAGAATAAAGGATTTTTGCATTTTCTTTTCAAATTAGATAGTTCTGAGGCTATCTTATTTTTTTAATTAGTTTTGTGGTTTATTATTATTTGCATAAAACTTGAATATTTTTAATTTCCCTATAATGTTTTCAATATTTTTTGTGTCAGTACAGGTGAATGAAAAAGTAAACAACAAGACCGATAGGAATGAACAGATATAATAATTCTGTTTATTTTCACCAAAAATAATATGCCTGACAAGCTTATTCAACGCAATTGACCTATAATGTTTTTATGCGAATTAAAACTACTTTAACTGAGTTTTCTCTTTGCTATTACTCTCAGGGGCAGCGGGATATGGCCAAGGTTTATTGGTAATGAGGCTTTTAGTATCTAGAAAGTGATATACTTTAAAGCTTTTATCATCGGTTTATTTGGATTCACATATTGAAAAAACCGTAAAATAAACAATTGGTTTTAAAGTGTTGTTATTGATAGTGTACGTAAAAACAATGGCTTATCAAATAATACACTTCAGTTTAGATCCAAGAATAACTTTATTCATTTTCTTTATTACTATAATTTGAAGTTTATTATGTTTCAACATTCCACCGTTATTGCATTATTACATTATCTTTTAGGATTTGAGCAATTTACATTTTAATAGATCCATCGAATACCGTCCCTCTGCTTTTTAAATTGTTCGACCAGGGATGGAAGGTCATTTGCTTTTGCACCAATTTCAATCGTAGCAATAACTAGATTTGTGTTAAAGTGCCATGTCGGATGTTTTAATTTTTTTTTACCTGTTAGCAGAGTTTTCGCAGTAATCCATGGCGTTGCTTGCTACACCGCCCACTGGCCGTCCAGGTTAATTAATCCATTAGGTCGAATGGGTACCCTCACTTCCCTTCAAATGATTGGTTCTCGGATCGGCTTTTGAACCAGTCTTCGTCCTTGCAAAATCAGCTGGAAAACGAGTTTCAAAAGTCCCGAATCACAATAAACTACTACTCTTTAGATCAGAAGTAGTTTTTGATAAACGTAATATTTTTTGAAAATAACCATAAAACTTGTATCTTTTTATTGAGCTCAGTTACATGTATATGAAGAAAAAATGTACGTCTACAATCCATGAAAGATTTTGGATTTAGTTATAGCCAACGGCCGTGCAATGTAGTGATTAGGCCTAGGTCACGCTCAGCCGTCAGGCTTTTCCTACAATGATTTGGGTACCCACTTTAGAGAAGCTGAGCCACATACTTTATATAACACTGCCCAAAACTCCAATTACTAATGAATAAATGCGATTTTCCAAGATCGCTGAGTGAGAGACCAGGGAAACAGTTACTTCACAAATGAGGTTCATCAAAGAATGTTACCTGCTGCGGGAATTGAAATAATTTTTTTTTTTAAACAAACAAAAAATTAATGAAAACATATAAAAGAATAGATAAATAAAAATGTGTGTATTATTTTAAAATTTTTAAAAAATAATATAAATACATTCGGTGGTTTTAACTAAAAAGTTGAACACCTATTCCAATACTCTAATCCTAGAGGCTGGGTATACTTCAGGAGGGTCTCCAAACCCCAGGGTCTCTCCACAGTTAAAATAACAGAATAAATATTTCTGCTTCAGTCGGGAGTCGAACCCTGTACCCGGAGAACAGTCGACTAGTGCCCTATCCAATAGACCACGCCGATCCTCAAAATTTATAAAAGAAAACTATTGCAATCGTGAAAATTTTCCAATTAAAATGTTTAGTGTAATATCACAAACGTGATTCTAGCATAAAGTGATAAGTAATAAATTTATCTTCGCTGAATTTTTTAAAAGTATCGAGGTTAAATATTGCCATTCTCAATCAAATTATACCTTTACGGCAGGAAGGTTATCTGCTGATTAGTTAACGAAGGATTGGAATATTCCGTAATATTTTCCAAACCATGGCTCGGTCATAGAAGCTGGTATTGGAGAGGAAAAAGAAAAAGGATATTAAAAAAGCACTCAGAAAAAGCAGTTGAAGAAATTCCTTTAGTCAAAGTAGAGGGGTTGGTTCTTTTTAAAGAAAAAAAAAAAAAAAAGACAGCAACAAGTGAATCTGAATTAAACAAATATATTCAATTCGATTAATTACTGCTTTCAATGATTGATTGAAATGTCGAGTCGGTGAAATAAATTAGGACTTGATTTGAAAATCTAAGGAGAGTATTGCAATGAAAATCAGCGGTACTAATACTTAAGAGTCTATACCTTAAAACTTAATGACAGAATTACAATATTATTAATAGTTCTTACAGTATCCTAAACTGTTCCTAATGACCCCAAAGTTCAGGAAGAAATGAAAAAAATGAGACGAGATAAATGTTTTGTTTGCTGGACTCAACCTTGAAAATTTAATAAAAGTCTATTATAGGAAAATTATAAGCAAGAAAATATTCCATAAATGTCTACAATACTTTTTTTTCGTGATTAACGGTATTAAAGATGACCTCAACTAAGATTAATATTATTACTTTCACTTACCTAAATATGAAATATATAGTAAGGAAAAGTATTGCGATCGTGCAAATTTTCAAATTCCAATCAAATTTCGACGGAAATACACGTTTTAGGGTCCCCTGAGTCCAAAAGACCAAAAAGGTCTGTGTGTGTGTGTGTGTGGTAACTCCAGGGCAAAATCGATAAGTCCTAAGAAACTGAAATTCCATATTTAAGACATTTATACCTCCGAGGTGTTACAGAATCTTTTTCATCAAGATCAGCTTACCAGAAGAGTCACTTTATACCATGCATTTGGCACCTTTTTACGATTTTCTCGAAAATGGCTCTAACAATTTTGGTTATGATCGATGTAAAATTTAATGGGCTTTAATATGATGTAGGTTTCATTCTGATTGAAATAGTACGACAGGATATATGAATAGGATTCTGATATTTTCTTCCCCTAAAGTACCTTTAATTCTGTAGATTCTATAAAAATAACTATTATCTTGTTAGCATTGATAATTAACAGCAAGATATGCAAGTGGAGCCAATTTAATAAACAACTAAAGGAGAAAACTATAAAAATATATTTTTTTTAATTCAATTTTTTGTTTTGAACATAAAAACAGTAATATAGATGTATAATATACCGTTGGAAAGCTAAATATTTTAGAAAAAATATTTTCTTATACAAAAACTTGTAAAAGTTAATAAAGAGTAATGAAAAGCCGATAAAACTAACTAATATTTAAAATAATAATATAATAGATTTTTTAATAAAACACATGTTTCTATTCAAACTTAATTTAATTCTTTCTTTAATAATTTATTTTAATCTCTAAATGCATTTAAAACTTCTATAATTGATTTTATTAACGGAGGTAAGTAAGTAGTCGTGTGTTGCGCGCCCCAGATTTATTTTATTTGGTGGTACTGGTTTTTTATTTGTTGAGTAATACAATAAACCGTGTTATGTACGTATTATATTTATTTCTGACTTCTTGAGATATCTTCTTTGAGCCACCCTGATGTAGGCCGAAACGTCGGCAAACAATTCCAATAAATAAAACTTGTTAATGGGTTGTTTGACTTGTTTTTGTTTTTTTTTATGTAACCCCACCCCCGGTCATCTTCCTCAACTAATGTTAAATTAATGGACAATAAGTAGCAGATATAGAATAATGACACACACACACACACACACACACACACACACACATATATATATATAAAATAAAGAGAGAGAGAGAGAGAGAGAGAAAGAGAGAGAGAGAGAGAGAGAGAGAGGAGAGAGAGAGAGAGAGAGAGAGAGAGAGAGAGAGAGAGAGAGAGAGAGAGAGAGAGAGAGAGAGAGAGTGGAAAAATAGAATACAAAAAAAAAACAAAAAACGACTCATGCTGAGACAAAAAAATCTCATACTTGAAGTATACGACGAATTTTGATTAATATAGGATGAAAATGTTTTTATGATAAGCAGTGAATATGAATGTCCATTGCCACTTTAGATCAGTCAGAATAAATGTTTACCTGTCAAAAACTCTATAATAGTTTGTTGCTAAAGCCTGTGGCCATGTACTGTTATTGTCAACTATGTCAGAGGTTAAGTTCGAACTTCTTAACTCTTGTACTTGTTCAAGCATATAATAAAAGGTCATTCATTAACAGGAATTCTCGGGTATGTGAGCTCCGTCAGCCAACCCGTGGCAACTAATAAATATTAGTTATAAGTAATAACAGTAATTGAGGAGCCTACATTGCGCGGCCAAGGGTATTTCGCCCCAACGAAAAAAATATAAAAAGTTATAGACGGACAAAGAAAATTCTCAATTTTTTTTCTGTATGTAATAAAATTAACGACAGAAATATTTTGAACCTAAAGAAAACAAAAATCTGGTGCTTGCAAAACTAGACTTTCACTTATCTCCGTTGTTTGAATCAATTTAAGAATTTTTAAATACAGTTTGAAATGAAAATAAATTGTCAAAGAATTAATTACATTGAGTTTCAATAGAAACATATATTTTATTAAATAATCTATTATGTTATTATACACCACAGTCAGTTAGTTTTATCGGCTTTTTATCACTCTCAATTAACTATTACAAATTTGTGTAGAAAAAAATTCTTTTCAAAAGATTTCAAACGGTCTATTATACATCTATATAACTGTTCAAAAAAATGTTTTAGCTGTTCCGTATATATATTTACGTATATATCAATGTTAACTAGATGTGTATTAATTCAAATCTACAAAATTAAAGGTACTTTAGAGGAAGAAAATTTAAAAAATCGGCAGAAAATTAAAATTAAGCCCTGCCAGACTGTTAGAATAAAACTTATATTATACTTAAGAGTGATAAATTTTACATCAATATAGCGAATTTAATTAAAACCATTTGAGAAGTTTTAGAGAAAAACGAAAAAAGATGCAAAATGCATGGTTTCAAGTAGCGTTCTGGTTGGTCAAATTTGAAAAAAAAAAAAATTCTGTAACACCTTAATCACATACGCTTTTAAAATATTATTTTTCCGTTTTTTACCACAGATCGTTTTCGAGCTGGACTCACACACACACAAACAGACCTTTTTGCGGGACTAGATTATATGTACTCAGGGAACTCTAAAACGGACATTTCTGTTGAAAATACTTACTTTCCTTACTATATAATTCATAAATAAGTAAGTGAAAGTAATAAAAGAACTTAATAACAATGAATTCATTGTGACAATTTTCGAATAGTTAAGATGTAAAACATTTTAATTTTCATAGCCCCCTCATCGACTAAGTGTTATGATTAACCTTTGGCATAAACTTAAAGACTGCTCTTTGATCTCACGTCAAAATTCTCCTTCTACAAGTTTTCATTAAAAGAACTTCTAAACGTTTCTTAATTACTTGGAAGGTATTTAATTTCTTGTGTGAAAAATACTTTCACGGAGCAATCATGATGAGCTAAAAATAATACAAGGTTTAACAAAGTCTAAAGTTCATTTTGAGGGATGAGGAATTTGTTTTGGAGGTTTTATATGAGAGACCACGATGTAGAGTGTGTAAAGGCCTATGCTTGGAGTTCTCGGGTCATATTTAGATGGGTTTAAATAGAGACATATCATATGTAATATCAATACATATATAATGTTGGTGTTTGTTCTGGATACAATAATACGATTTTTAAGTGTCTTGAGAATCTCCTAATTATTAAGAAATATATTTTGGCGGTGTTTTCAGACTTAAGTGCTCTCTTATTCTTGCCCTAAAGTACGAACTTATATTAAACGAGGAAAGTACATTGAGAAAATTATATAAACAAACCTGTAATGAAAAAATTGAAAAAATAACCCTGTGCAAAAAGTAAGAGGAAAATTTTATTTGAAAAAAATAAATAGAAATCAGAACACGGGTAATTAAAATAAAACGTGACAACAAAATTAAGTAAATTATTCTTATCAGGCATTTTTTTTTATTGAGCACTAGTCTACTATTCTCCAGGTTACAGGTTCGAATCTAGTTGGGGTAGAATAATTACTTATTCTTTAATTTCAGCAGCGGGACGACTTTGGGGAGAGGAGGAAGTGGATTTCAAAAATTTGGCGCCTGAGCGTGATCTTGGATTATACTATTATATGTTATAGATTTTCTTGGTTTTTCCAGATTATTTACCCACCCGGACTAAGGATTAGGCAAAAATTTTAAACTATATTTTAACAAATTCTGAAAATCCTGGCTGTACCGATACGATCTATTTTCCGTCCTTCTTCCCGAACTTTTTCAGGCAGCTTTACGGTCTTAATTGAGCGAATGGTATCTAATAGAATGGGACTGTTGGATGGCACTATCATTAATTTACCATATATATTTGCTCAGATTATTATTATTATGATTATTGCCCCTGAGGAAAGTGATTGAACCCAGTTCTTGGCTTGGCACCATTCCTTTTTGCTCCAAATACCTTTTCATCCTCTCAGAATATTTTTTTTCCTTTTAATTCTCCATTTTTTTTCCAGGTTGCTGTAATATTCCTTGTTCAAACTTCATACTTTTTATTTTATTCGGTGCGGTCTACAAAATTGTCGATGTTGAACAGTTTCAAGTCCCTCTGTTCCTCTTTTTGTTATTATTGAATTGTGTCACATGAAATGTCCGTTTTTAAGGTAAAGGATTTTTATTAAAAATACGATATAAAAACAAGATAATTTTATTCGAAGTATTTACCTTCTTTTTCTACACATTTTTCCCAACGTTTTTATCCCCGCACTGAAAAACTCTGAGCTTTGAAGTGAAACAAAATCTGAAAACGCACTTTTCACTTGATCATCATTTTCAAAAAGTTTTCCTTTGACGAAGTTGTTTGACTTCTTTCCTGAACAGATGGTAATCTGCTGGAGACAAGTCAGGATAATATGGTGGGTGCGGAAGAACTCCGTAGCCCAGTTCTTTTAATTTTTGCACGATATGTTTTGAAACATGGGGTCTTGCTGCAGGTCAGTGAGATCAAGAGGTACCGATGTATCTAGCTTTTTTACTTTCTCAATACACTTTAAATGCCTGTAAACGGTAGATACACTTGAATTTAGTTGTGCTGAGAGTCCTTTAACTGTTTGGTAGGGGTTTCCTTCTACTGTATGTTTGAGGACATCGTTGTCTATGACGGACGGAGGTCTTCCTCGGGGCAAGTTTTTAAGTCGGTCTCCCCAGCTGAAAACTTAGCAAACCAACGGCGATTGGTCCGTTCATTAACACTCCCTTCCCCAAACGCCTTGCAAATATTTCTAGCGGCCTCAGTTGCTGAATGGCCGATTTCAAACTCGTACAAAAATATTACTCGAAAATCGCGTGTTTCCATGTTCATATTTGGAGGTATACTAAAAAGTGGGTAATTGATTGAGAAGTTAATGTTTATAATAGAAAGGTAGAGGATTAGTAACTGTTTAATTTAAATACGTAAACATTCGGAAGAAAACAACTGAGACCTGCAAAATCCTTTCTGTATTTCAGAAACTATAAAAACGGACATTTCATGTGAAATAACCCAATATTAATTAGTATGAGATGGGCCTGATGTGTGTGATGGAGTGAGGCTACAAACACACAGCTGGTGGGAGCAAAGAGTTTATGTGAAATGGATTTGCCACTGCTTCAAACAGGTTTATATTTTTGTTTCTCTTTATATTTTATTGAAGCTGATTTTTATTTCTTGTGTTATTTTCTTTATTTTAATATTGTAGAAGGAATATATTATTTTACTGCAGCAAATCCATTGTGACCTCTCGCTGACCGTTGTCTTTCTCTCGTTGTTTATGTGAGCTCCTCATTTTGTTTGTTTCTTCTCTATTAGTTTAATTAAATTACCATTTTATTCAACTATTGGCTGCAGATGAATAAAGAATATTTTTGTTATTATTGTGCAGTACCTGGTTGATTATTTATTTCACCTCAAAAATATATTATTATAATACATATATATATACACACTGCTGTGCGGTAGAGGGGAAAGATGAAGAAGAAGAAGAATATATATATATAATTCTTTTATTTATTTATTTATATGCTAGGCTCTATGGATTGCGTGGTAACAACCCACTTCACTTGTGACAAGTGTTCACAAGTAAGACAGTGTTCAGGTCTTATTTTTTTTCCGGCTTTGACTACCAGCCAGTAACTTTTAGGTCAGCAACGATAAACAGCTTATGTTCTTCAGACAAAAATTTTCGTCTCCGAGATGTTGATATCATTTCAAAAACCTGGTATTAGTTCGCCAATCTTCTAAATGTGTCCCTATCAGAAATACCACTTTGCCTTAGATCTTTTTCGCATTCCTGGAACCATATCGGCCTTGTTGGCTTAGGATTAACGAAAACCTACATTCTTTTTGTCAATCGGTCTCCATTCATCCTGAAGAGATGGCTATGTAAAATAACAGGCGTCGCATCTTCATTGATGCTGTGACAATAGGTTCTGTCTTCTTGTACAATTCCTAATTTTATCTCATTCGCCACTGTCCACCATCAGTTACCCAGGATTTTTCTCAATATTCTGCTCCTTTTTTTTTTTCCAGTTGGTCAGATTAACCTTCACTAACCATGATTAAAGTTTCGGACACAATTCCTATGGTTTTACAACTGCGTAATATTGTAAGAACTTGGCCCCTAGAATCATAGACTTTTTATTGTAGGTATTCTTTTTCACTCGGCTAGCCTGAAAAATAGACAAAAGAAATGTTAATTAACATTCTTGCTCACCTCAAAATTCAAGATTTTTTCCTAAACATATTGTTTATTTTTTTTCGCTGCATAAAACTTACCATAATTAATCAATCCGTCATAAGATCATGAATCACGCCCAGAGGCAAGTTGTCAAGTTGTTTAACAGGAATGTGACAGTAAATTAAAAATTAGAGCTGGCGCCTACCAAATAAACAGTTCCAATCTCGAACTAATTCCAACCTAAATGAGCTTTTGGGACCAACTGTGGGCGTAAAACAGTAGGTGAGTTTATAACCGAGAAATGAAAAGAGTTTTAAAATAATCTCGACTGCGACGCTAAGGTCGATATTGACCGGGGAAGGTTTTAATGGACCCGTAATGCGATAATTAGATTTTTAAATAATGCAATAATTGGCATCAAGAAGAAATAGACCGGCAGTTAATTTTTCCCCCTCAATGAATCCAATATTGACTTTAAAATAGATCTTTTTGCCCCATTTTTCAAATTTAAGGTTCAATTATAGAACGTTCTCTGATCTTTCGGTCTTTGTTATTTAAGAATATTGCTACAGTTTTTGGTTTATTTGCAATTTAAAACTTATTCTTAAACTATTAAGAAAAATATTTGTTTAATTATTACAAGTTATAGGACTCTGTAGGTTTGTGGATAATATTAGAGTAGACCTATATATCAAGTTCAGAAGTCGAGAGATGAGATTATTCTCAGATCAGGTATAGAATCACAATGTATTGAAAGAGGAATTTGTGTTTATTTAACTCAATATCTGACGTGACAACTGTAGAGTATTGATATTCGCGGATACCTCAAGATTCGATAACGTAAAGTGAAAATCAGATATATATTTAGCTTTTAAACAATTGAAACATTGATTTCTAAAATGTACAAAATGACATTATTTACGATATTGAAATTTAGACATACTTATATTTTCCTAATTTAGTTTTATCTAAATCTTAAATTAGATTTCATCTAATGAACTCCCGAGTCCTTTAAAACGCGATTTAGAATAGCGATTATTTGTAAAGGTACTAATTAAACATTTAATTTCGTTTCATCATCATACTAAAATATTTCACAACATAACTTTAACATAGTGTTATTAATATAGTCAATTGTTTAGTATTTATTCTTATTTTTGTGGATATGGTGTACCGTAGAACATAAAAAATCTGGTGCGGGCAACACACGACTTTCACTAACCTCCGTTTTTAGAATCTGTTAAAGAATTTTCAAACACAGTTAGAGGTAAAATTAAGTGAAACCATTAAATATTTAATTAAATGGAATTTCTACAGTAACATGTGTTTTATTAAAACATCTGTAATATTATTATCTAAAATAATCACTTAGTTTTATCGGCTTTTCATCACTCTCTACTAACTTTTAAAAGCTTGTGTATGAGATAATTTTTTTTTTTAAATCTTTAGATTTCCGACGGTATATCATAAATGTAGATTACTGCTCTTATGTTCAAAAACAAAAATTTGCATTAAATTTTTTTTTCAATTTTCTCATTTAGTTGTTTTTTAAATTCGCACAACTTACATATTTAGCTGTTATTTATCAATGTTGACAAGATAATTTGGTCATTTTTATAGAATCTACAAAATTAAAGGTACTTTAGAGAAAGAAAATATTGGCATTTAAGCCCTATCAGACCATTTTAATCCAAATGAAACCTAAATGATATTAAAGCCCAACCAATTTTACATCGATATAGCGAATTTAACCAAAATCGTCGGAACCGTTTTCGAGAAAATGAATGGTATAAAGTGGCTCTTCTGGTAGGCTCATTTTGATGAAAAAGGTTTTGTAACGTCTCGGGCGTATATTTGTCTTAAATATGAAATATCTGTTTCATAGGACTTTTCGTTTCCGCCCGGGAGTTACCACCCACACACACACACACACACACACACACACACGCCTTTTTCGGGACTTGGTTATTTGGACTCAAGGAATCCTAAAATGTATATTTTCGTTGAAAACTGGAATTCCAAAACTTTCACGATCGCAATACTTTATCTTACTATATATAGTAAGTGAAAGTAAAAAGTATTTAACTCTTGTCAGGTATTTAATAAAAAAAATAAAATAAAATAAATTATCTTCTACGAAATAATAATGTATATTATTGTATGGAAACATATACCATGGATCTTTCTCTTACCTCGACCCGAACTAATCAAATGAAAAAACAAAACTATAGAAAGGACTATTTAAAATATAGAAACTATTAATTCCAAGTAAGGGATCACCTGCAGTGTGTGGCTTTCATAACAGCCTTCCCAAGGTTTAAAACCGGCAGGATTTATAAGGCGTCAGCATTTCGATTTCGCTTAAAACCATTTTCTTGAAATTTCTCATTATTATTACTTTTATTTACTTATTGTTCAAATATATAGTAAGGGGAAGTATTGCTAGTGTGAAAATATTTGAATTCCAGTTTTCAAAGGCAATGCACGTTTTAGGGTTCTCGGAGTCCAATTGACCAAGTCCTGGAAAAAGTTTTGTGTGTTAGGTAAGTCTAGCACGAAAACGTAAGGTCATACGAATTTAAAATTTCATATTTAATACTATTATATATATATATATATATATATATATATATATATATATATATATATATAAACTATACTATAACTAAACTATAGGCCCGAAATGTTACAGCAATTTTTTAAAAAAACGAGCCACTTAATGCACGTATTTTGCAATTTTTTACTATTTTCCCAAAAACGGCTTGAACGATTTTGATTTAAATCGCTATATTAATTTAAATTTGAACGAGCTTTAATATAAAATTGGTTTAATTTTGATTGAAGTGGTCTGATAGAGTTAAATGCCGATATTTTAAATTTTATTCCTCTATAGTACCTTTAATTTTGTAGATTCGAAAAAATGAACCATATCATCTTTTTAGCATTGATAAAAAATGGGTAAATAAATAAGTTTAACGAATTAGGTATCTAACTAAAGGAGAAAAAAGCAAACAAATATTTTGTATGCAATTTTTGTATTCTTGAACGTAAAAAAAGTAATATAGATGTGTAATATACCGTTGGAAAGCTTAAGATTTTCAGAAAACTTATTATTTAATACAAAAAATTGTATAGGTTAATGGAGACTGATGAACAACCGATAATACTAGCAGATTTTTACACCGATAAAACTAACTGACCCAAGCTATATTTAAATTATTCCTTAATTGATTTTGACAACAGAGGTAAGTTAAAAACGTGTGTTACGCGCACCAGATTTTTTTTTCATTTTAAGTATTTCTAAATTTGAACCTATTTACAAGCATCAAGCATAAGTTTGTTTATTGAAATAACGTCTCTTTAAACTACTTTGGCTAATCGGAAGGCTACAATGAGAGTCCTAAATTTTTTCTATCCTGGTTTAATTAGGATATTAATCATTAACGAGTACCTGACATCGCACAGGCTCGGGACCACCTTTTTGCGTCCTCTCCGAAGGACGGCATAACTAAGGATTTAAGTCCCATTAAAATATCCTACGGCCGCTTGAGGGTTTGGTCTTGGGCATAGAAGCCTGTTATACTAACCACTATCCTACAGATGACCCATCAATGTATATGTGATGTCTAAATAAATATTACAAAATATTCTATATGCACATATTACAATGTCTTTCTTTCCTGTTTATTTATATGAGAATCGCAAAGACTTTTCGTGTCTAAAAATCGTAATTGGGAGAAAAATTGGATATATGAAACTTTTAATGCAATGAATAAACCCATTAGAAAGGTTGTATTTTCCGGGTAAGAACTCGACACTGCTTTTTGAAAATCCAGATAACAGTGGTTGTAAGATGATAAAAGGGAACATTCTTTTGTCGGATATTGTGTTCCATTCCAGCTTGCCATTAACATTTAAATAAGGCCAGTTGAGTTCACATTTCGTTTATAAAATGTTTTAACATTTTAATGCGGATTATTCAATCTCAGTGTTCTGTAAAGAACAGAAAAAACATGAGGTTTTAATATTTATTTCTGACTTTATTTTTTTTCACATTCAGAGAGAAATAGAGTTTGTGGACGGAAGGGAAATAGATGGAGTTTTAGAAGGTAAGAAAATAAATAAATGATCTAACATAAAATAGTATTTTTAATCATCTTTGTTAAAGAGATATGGCTGAAATAAATACTGATAGGACGAAATAATGATTAGTAGTAGGAACGGTGACAAGCTAGGTGATAGTGACATATTAGGCCATACGTTTAAAGACGTAGTGGCATTCAAGTATTTAGGTTCAATAATAGCAAGAAAAAAATTAAAAGTCCTGGTTAAAGGCGGGAAGTGTTAGTGTTTAGTTGCGAAATTACTAAGCTCACGGCTTCCATCTAAAAAACTTAATTTAGACATTGGTACAAATTGTTTTATTCAAACCAATATAACTCATCAATCCTCGTGACAAGTATTATTTTAAAAAAAATATTATTTATGAAATTTCTGATAGGGAAGTTTTTTTAAATTTTTGATCCGAGCACCACCAACAGATATAGAGCGTCCGTGTCAAAACGTTATATTTTTAGGGCGAAAGAAACGTTACACAAAAAAAGAATAGCCTCTTAGCCAAATGACATATCCTTGTCCTGAAAAAAACAGTGAATTTCATATGGCAAAGAATGACGTATTATTCCTGCGAAAGTTTTTCTATTTAATAACGTTCCAAAAATTATAAAACAGAACACCTGTTTACTAATTCACTCGTCATTTGATTTCAATTATTTACGGTTCATACATTCGCCTGTACCAACATTAGCTCAGGGTAAACAAAAGTTCTTAGCGCATATGTTCAAATTCAAGGTCCACGAGATCTGGTACTGCACTCTTTAAAACAGGATTAATTTCAATTTTCTGATCGTTTTATTAATATTTTAACGTGGAATGACAATAACAGGAATTACCTTGAGCCTAGCAGCATCCGTGGAACTGTTGAAATTTATTTACCTGTATGTAGTTTAAAAAAAAGAAAAAAAAGTACTATCTCTATACTATATTCACGTTTCATTCCAAAAAGTACTATATCCATATTATATTGTTAAAAAGTCACTGGAAAAGTGCAATAATTTGGTAAAATAAGTTGGTAGACAGTAAAAAATCAACTTTAGATTTTAATAAAAAAAAAAAAAAATCAAGTAAATTGGTTCAGTAATAACTAAATGACAGATTTTTTTGTTTCCTGTAAAATTGTCTAAAGTTGACATAATACCTTTTGTCGGAACTCAACCTCTCAATTATTGACTCAAATTGACTACTTTTACACATAATTAACAGTAATTTTAAAATTATATTATATAAAATTATATATATATATATATATTTATTTATATTAAATAAACGTGTTGTTTTGACGTGTAAATAAAATTAATAAAAATAAGGCACTATAAATTTTATGTGTTGACTGAATAAGTGAGTAAACATGATGGAATAAACTTTAAGAGATTCCATTTTCCACTTGAAACGCTTTCTGGGCCTGAAATGCCGTGCATTATTGTAATTTTCTAAAATTGGGCCTAGCTGTCTACAAAGTCCTACTGCTAGTTGGGGCAGGTTGTTGAGACACATTTGATGCTGATTACATCTCTCCAACACTTTGTTCTGAAGTTGTTTTCAACAATTCTCTACTTTGGCAAATGAACTAATTAAATATATCTAAGTAAACATTTTTTTAAATTCATTTACTTGCTCTTTTTTATTTTAAACGATCGATTCGTTCTTTGTTTTGTAAGGATGCGATTTAATTTGTCGTAATTTATGTTTAAAAAAGTTCAGATCGGCAATCAAGTGTTTATCACTTTGGGATGATGAGTAAACATAGCAAGAAGATATTTTTATTTTATAATGTCTATTCATTATTATATTTAATCATCGGCAGAAGTTAAAAACATAAATTCGTCAAAAAACATCTAAGATGCAGCTCATATTTTTGTAATTTAAAATTCCTATTTAAGGTTCCTATTTTATTCAATTTAAGATTTTAAATGAACTTTTTTTCCAAGCGTTTTTCAAAAGTTTTATTTAGTTTCCATGGGAGACCCATGTAGTTTACAGTGGAATATGTGTTTTTATGAAACGATCGAAAAGTAGAAATAATTAATAATAATGCCACTTTAAAGATTTATAACAACTTTATATTTATTTTAACAACTTAAATACGATTTGGTAAGTAAATTTTTAAAAAAATTCTTGAGTACTGCATTTAAGAATACAACCTATAAGCTACTGCACGGTGACAACACTGAATAACCATAAACTCCCTCATCAAAACATTACAAATAACATATTTTCATAAGTTTATTCGCTTGTAACAACTTTTTATTAACTTGTAGGACTTATTTTATTTCATATTAACCTTTTTGAAATCTTCAGCGACTCATAATTCAGGGACAATATTTTATTTACTTCATTACATAAACTTAAATTTTCTCTATTCAATGAAAAAATTAATTGGAATGTATTTTACTTCTAAACATTCAGGAAGGAATGCCTTAAGTGATAGTGAAAACCATATCAAAATATTTCGGGTGATTTAGAAGGTGTTCATAGAAATAAAGGATCCCGATATTATTTATATATAGAGGTTATTATTTAATTACTTAAATTTATTTAATTTAACTTTATTTAGTTAACTTATTTCTCTTAAAAAAATGGGATTTTTTTTAATTTATTTATTTTACATTTAGGTGCCGTGTACCACAACATTAGGTTAGAGGCACCGTTCGTTGTATTAATAACAATTTTTTGTATAAATTAATCTTTTTGATGTATTCCATAACTGCATTGTGGAACTTCCTGTCATCTCCTAGTAGTTGTAGCTCGAGCCCGTCGATTCCATTTTTTCTCCTTTCTTCTTGGTATCTGATACAGTCTACCATTATGTGTTTTGCTGTGACTTTTACTTTACAGTTTTCACATATTGGTGGAGTCGTGCCTTCCAATAAATGACTGTGCGTGAGCCTTGTGTGTCCTATCCTCAGTCTGGTTAACACTAATTAATTTTACACTAATTAAGTTAACACCACAAAAAATGGGAATGAATATATTAACTATTTTAGTTAATTATTAATTTGTTTATCAAAATTAATATCCATCCATTTTCATAATTACAGGTAATGAGTTAAATAAACTGAATGTGTACCAATAATGAAATATTAAATAAATACTTAATTTCATTTTTATGACGCATTTCGTTTTTCATCTTACATTCAGACCATTTTGCAAGATCTGATTTTTTTAATAACTTCTTTATTTAAATCAGAATACAGACATGTTACAGTGCAAGTAGAAGTCACAATCCCACTAAGGCCGTGTGTGGGAAAGTAGTTCACCTGCGGCAATTCAACAAAAGTACAATCACAAACCGTAACACAGTACACAGTAAGAAACAATATCACACTTAAAGAATATAAAAATATAATTATGAAAAAACAGTAACACAGTAACTTTTGACTCCAGAATGCTTCAAATATTGGAAACATGCCAGGATCGCAGTTATCTGCCTTACTGCTTATTTAATAATAATAGTTTAAAATAATTTATTCTATATTCAAAATTGATTACAAATGAATAATAATCTGAATAGTTAAATCTATCTGAAAAAATGTTTCTTATCTTTAATTTAATTTAATATTTTACTGTTATTGACGTTTCAGGAATGTGATTTTATCAGGAAACATCTTGTATCTAATGCTACAGCTCATGTTTTTTCCAAGCTGTTGACAAAATCAAATAACTGTATGATAAATAACTATAAATTAATGAATTTAGAACGTAAAACATATAATTTTCTGGCATATTTTAAAATAAATTGAAAATTATTATAAGTAACTCTTACATATGTACACGGAGTTTCCTGATTAATTAATAAATTGCTGTGAGAAAAAATGTAACTTAAGGTTCTTATATTTTGAAGGTCTCCTATTTCCAAATACTCCGGATCTTTTAGGAATGAATAGGATCGCCAATTTCCTGAAGGGATAGAATTGGGTTAGATGGAACTAGGAAAAAAATCAATATCTCTTATATAACTAATTTTATCACATAATACATGTCACTTTTAATAACATTTATAATTTTTTATTTACACAAGGAAAGAATGCTTTTGGGAAAGAGATCGAAAAAAATTAATTTTTGCCTGAAAATATCCTGTAACAACATACATTATAATTTTGCTAGAAAATGCCAATGGTGAATAACTAAAGAACCTTACTTAAAACGATTGGGCTAATGGGGTTTTTAAAGTAAACTTTTATATTTTTTTTTTTTTTCATCTTTTATATATAGATTATAAAACAATTTGTTTTTCTAATGATTGTGTAAATATGGTCATTGGGACTTATTAAATCAATGTGTATTAGACGCAACTAAGCATTTTATTTTACTGAAATATGCATATTATTGTGAAAATATAATAACGTATAAGTATCAGTATTTATTAGTATTAACAAATTTATAAATATACATCTATACCTACATTTTATTCTCTCACGTTGTTATTCGAAGACACAACCGCCATCTACCGACAGTTGACAGCAGCTTGTAGCTGATCTGATTAGGTACTTTTAAATAGGGAAAAACTATGTTCTTTTGTTTTTGTGGTACTGATAAATCGTAT
This sequence comes from Piezodorus guildinii, assembly GCA_023052935.1. Taxonomy (NCBI): domain Eukaryota; kingdom Metazoa; phylum Arthropoda; class Insecta; order Hemiptera; family Pentatomidae; genus Piezodorus; species Piezodorus guildinii. The sequence continues at coordinate 174,314,143 of CM041292.1, read as the reverse complement.
AATATTAGGATCTGATTATAAGCAGAAATATTACTTTTTAAAATTTAATAAAGTATTTAGTTAAATATAAAAAAATAAATTTCTAAATATTTATATTATATATTTCTACGCTTTAATAGAAAAGGCTAGTAATTTTTTTTTCCCACCTAAAATGACAAATAAGGTAAAGGTAATATTTATATTATATTATTATTTATTTATGTTATATTTTCCTTTTATTGATTTGAACAATATCAAAATCATAACGTTTTTATCAATAATTCCATATAAGATAATATTTTTCTAAAATCTTTAGTATTTCAACGGTATATTATACATATATATTATTGTTCTTATGTATAAAACTACAAAAACTGCATAAAAAACAAAAAATAATTTTTAGTTGAATATAGAATTCGTTCACATCATTTATTTTCCTTTTTTTTATCAATTAAAACAATATAATGTGGATAATTTTTTTTTATTTTTATTTCAATCAGAATAAAACCTACATCTTAATTAAGCTAATGAAATTTTACATCAATAAAGGGATTTTAATCAAAATCGTTGGAGGTGTTTTTGATAAAATCGTAAAAAAGGTGCAAAATGCATTTTTATGGAAAACTTTTTGTAACATCCCAGAAATAAACACTGTTAAAATATGAAGTTTCAGTTTTATACAACTTATAATTTTCGCGATAGACTTACCTCTTACAAGGACACTCAGACGTTTTTTGTAGAGCTTTGTTATTTGGACTCAGAGGACCCTAAAACGCGTATTTCTGTTGAAAACTGGAATTCTTTCCCTTACTATATATTTCATATATAAATAAGTGGAAGGAGAAAAATCTGCAATACGCCATGTCTTACAAAAATATTTCGATACAACGGAATTGACACTGTTTAATATTTTAAGAAGTGAATGGGAAATTTACAGTAAAGAAAATCTGAGCATGAGAATGGCTCAGAATTCGTGATTATTACCGTAGTCTTGGGAAGTAATATTTACTTTTCAAAAGTAAAACAAAGGTTTACATTAAAAATTGAATTGCTTCTAAATTTTGTGTAATAGGTATCTGACTCTTAGAAATTTTCTATTGACAAAAGAACAAGAAAAACATAGGAAGTTAGACTTGAATGTCTGTTAATAATAAATAAATCGGAGCATTAGCATGGTAGAACTCTTTTTAAATTAGTAATTTCTTAAAGCTGCCGTGGTTATCTTTAAAATATGTTTATTTTGCCTATGTTATAAGTGCCTAGATACAAAAAGAGTAAATATACAATTTGAACCAATTTAATAACTAAATAAAGGAGAAAACGGAAAAACTATTTGTTTTGGTAAATTTGTTTTCAACGAACATAAAAATAGTAATATAGGTGTATAATATATCGTTGGAAAGCTAAAGAATTTTTGATATAATGTTATATATACAAATTTGTGGAAGCTAGTGTAAAGTAACGAATAGGGCATACAATTAAGAAATTATTACTTTTACTTACCTATATATAAAATATGTAGTAAGGGAAAGTAATGTGATAGTGAAAATTTTCGAATTCGAGCTTTCACCGGAAATATAAGTTTTAGGGCCCACTAAGTCCAAATCAACACGTCCCGAAAAAACGTCTTTGTGTGTGTGTGGTAAGTCCAGCGCGAAAACTAAGTCTTATGAAACTGAAATTTCATATTTGAGGCAACTATACTCTCGAGATGTTAAGCAACTTTTTCATCAAAGTCGGGGAACCAGAGGAGCTTAACCAATAACAAAGAGTTTAATTAAAAAAACAGCTTAACAATTATGATTAAACTTGCTACATCAATGTAAGATTTAGTAAGTTTTAATATCATCTTGATTTCATTCCGATTGATATAATCCGACAGGGCTTAAATGCCGATGTTTTACGTTTTCTTCCTCTAGTAAGTACCTTTTTTAGGTTTCATATAGTTAATTAACCATATAATTTGATTAGATTTTAATAATAAGATAATTCGATTTTAAATGCAATTTGTGTGTTTTCGAACATAACAAACATTAATATAGATGTATAATGTAATAGCTGAAAATTAAAAAAAAATGTTTTTCTTATACACAAAATTGTAATGGTTAACCCAGAGTGATGAAAAACCGATAAAACGAACTGATTGTTGTAGATAATAATATAACAGATTATTTAATTAAACACATGTTTCTATTGAAATTCCATTTTATTATTGAATGAATTCTGAAATTGATTTTATCAACGGAGGTTAGTAAAAGCACCACCATAAAGTAACTATTTTATATTGAAATAGAAGAAGAAGAAGAAAAATAAATTTTATTCTGGGACTTCTGTCCCCTAAGAATAACAAAATAGTACAAGAGTGAGTATTATGTCTGGCTTAAAAATAAAAACATTACAAAAACAAACTTAAGGTTATACTTATATTATTTATAAAAATAGTAAATACTGTTGCTTGAACGACATATGACTACAACTTGCATTATTTATAGTGTAGTAAATACAACGACTATAGAACATTCATTTGTAACTATATAATACTGAAAACATGTGCATACAGAGATACTATAATTGAACCTCACACTAATATCGTAAAATCGTAGAAAAAAAAGTTTTTGTTAACTTGGAATATGACTATTATTCTTAATTTTTTATACAATTATTCGGAAGACTGATTACTGAGAAGATGATGGAATAATTTGTTTTTAAATGAGGTTAAGGAAGAAGCTTTGCGTATAGAGGTAGGTATGGAATTCCAAAGAGAGGTGGCACGCAAACTAAAAGATTTTTTAAAGAATGATGTTCGATGAGAGGGCAAATAGAGGTTAGTGGGTTGGGATCTTGTGTTAATGTACTGATGAACAACGGATGAGTAGGTCAAGAATGTAGGATGGACTTTGGGTTTTAAAAGTGCGGAAAATGAACATAAGTCATAACGCATTGTTTCAACTTTTAATAGTTTTTAAATTATTTTTTACAATAAAGGTTTGTGAAAGTCCGTGTGTAGCCTGCAATAGATTTTTTTTCGTTTTGTAAATAGCAAAGACTGAAGCCCTTTAGAGCCCCTATAGTTATTAACCTTAATTGAAACTAACTATCTCATATTGTTAAAGTAAAAGAAATACGTTAAAACCGAACTCTCCATGAATACGAAATAAATTTCCGTATACGTATTTTTTTGTACGATACTGGTGACTTCTTCAGCATAAAAAATAGGTATTATAAAAGTTGTTGCTTATGATTATAGAAGTTAAAAAAAAATAATAGGCGATTCGCTCCTAGAAGTTATAATTCGCTTTGGGATTGGGGAAATTGGAATGAAATCTTACTCTAATTAAAGTTTGAAGTGATTTAGCTTTACCTCAAGTGGCCCAGAAGGAAATTTAATTGTGGGCTCTTTCTTAGGCTAGGAAAGTTGCTCGGGGAAGAGCCACAAATGTCAAATGATTTGAGTTACCTCTCATTCATTAGCCCTCAGTATCTCTTCACAAATTATTCCATTCCTAGTTGAATTTATTATTAAGTCGCGAAGAATTAGCGATTTAACCCTACCATTTTAATTTGTTTTGCCCATTATTAACTATATTTATGAACGCATGTTATATTTATGTACTTATGTTCATATATTCATCGCTGTATTTTAAAAATGTCAGTGGCTATGAAGAAGCCGAACTTATTTACGGATTTTCCCCTTATATTTAGATAGGTAATACCATCCCTTTTGTTGGAGATTTGACGAGAAAAAAGTTTGTTAAACAAGTATGAAGCGTTGTTACTGATGATTTCAATGAAAACTTCAGATTCTTGTAAATATCTGTAATTTATTAAATTCTGCGATATCCCGTGTCGTAGAACGATGGTTGCCTGTGGCCAATGCTTGAATTTGGCCATCGTCAACAGTTTCTATTCGTCAAAAGGGTCTATTAAGTCAAATTTTCCGGTGTTCTGAACCAAGCTAACCACATACGGATGCTTCCTTCTAAAGCATCATCACAATACAAACTGTTTAACAACAATGCAAATTTTTTTAACCGTCAGTACAGCGGATTTTCCTTTTCGGAAATAAAAAAATCATTTAATGACGAAAATTGTTTTCTTGCTAAAAAAACAAACAAACTAATTTTAACAAGAATAAGCTCATGGATTTTTTATCAAAGTCTATTGACTTACACGATTTACTTGCTTATTAATTTGGTGACGCACATAAACAACAGTTACTATGCCCAGGCATCCACAATAAGCAACCGCAGAAGTCCCTGCCCAATGCTGGCTACGGTTTATAGCTCTCCTGCCACGCAGTCAATCGAGCGAAGTCTCGGCCTACCGATCCCTCTTTCTCCATTGATGACTTCCATCAGTAGCTTCCTCTGGATCTGATCCACATCAATTTTCGTTCCGTGGTAACCTCAACTGCATCTGGTCCCTTTTTACAACGAAGACTCTTCATTTAGACTCTTCATTAGACTCTCCATTTAGCTTGTAAATCTCCTGGGTGATCATTCTTCCATTGATATATTAATAATAATAATAATAGGCTTAGCAAACCCGAAGGTTCGATGCCGATACCACCAAATTCCGCACAAACTCCGTCCAACGCTCACCGCTCAAGACCAAGCCCCCGAGATCAGCCTTAACGCAATCCTCCCATCGACGCTTCGGCCTACCATTAGGACGTCTACCAGTCGGGTCAGCGAATAACAACTTTCTTGGAATCCGCTCCTCACCGAGCCCAACAATTTTACATACCCATTTGAGTCTCCGCGATGCTATCAACTCAATTATATTCACAGGATATAAGTTCCGCAATTCCGCGTTGTGCAACCTTCTAAACTCCCCAGTGCTTATTTTCGAAAACCTTAAGCCAATGTTCATCCTTCAAAGTAAGCGGCCACGTTTCACATCCGTAAAGAACCGTCGGAAGAATAATAGTTTTATAATTTTAAGAACTAATGTAAAACCCAATTCATGAATATTTAACGTGTTGGCAAAGAACCCACTTACTCCTTCAGCCGCCATAGTGGTCATCCTTGTAATTAATCTGTTGGACATTGGCCTGCTACCTTGTTAATGCGCTTTGTTTTGAATAACATCTCTATTCCAATTCAATCATCTCGAATGACCTAGGAGGCAAGGTAAATCAATTCAATGAGATTGACTCATCAGCTATAACAATATTAATCATATTAAGCTATAACAATAGCAATCATATTGTTAGTAATTAATATTAATATTTCCAATAATTACAAAGGATGCTGCTCCCTCACTTTACCTACTCCTATAGTCTTGAGGGGTTTTTGCCTCAGACACCTGGACACATACCTGGTTCTAGGATCAAACAACTTACCTAAAAGACAATTTGACAATTCAACAATTATTTATTGAGCAATATTACAATCTGTCCAATTCAGTACCTAAAAGAAGTACTCGGAAATTATGGATGCTAAGGGACACCATATGTTGCACAATACCTATCCCTTCATTTGATCTCTGCCTCCTTCCTACATCCCCTCTACAATTCCTTCGTATAAGTACCTCCCAAAGGCTAGAGCCAGATCATTCCGTTCCAAGATTTTATTATGATAAAGTTATAGTGTATTTTATTAGTGAGAGTATTATGTTCCTATTTTGATTATAAATAAATATGGACTTACGGAGTTGAGCTTTGGGGCTCGAATAAACCATTAAATTATTCTAATCCTTACAATCCAAAATACTTCGAAAAATCCTCAACGCTCCTTACTTTGTCACAAATAAACTCATCCATAATGACCTATTTGTGCTTGTGTTGTTCCATTTGTTGCTGATCTGGCCTGAACCAGATATCACTCCTTCCATAACAAACTCCTCTCCCACTCTAACACACTAGTTTCAATCCTTGCTTCTTCTTCGGTTACTGATAATCCTCCGAGGCGTCTGAAAAGAAGTTGGCCTCGAAACTTCTAGTTTGGAATAGTTACAGGAGTGCTACCATTGGGTAGTTCTTCTAAAGGTCTCTTTCATATCATTTTTACTTTATCATATTTACTTGTATTATGACAGTTGTAAATTATAATAAATAATGTTAAAAAAAATATTATAAACAAAAGTTACATCAGTTTATTTAAGTGCATGATTATGAACTAAGGAATTCATTTAGTTAAAAAAAAAAATATACACGACACTGCGCTTCATCTCCAAGTATATGGATACCATGTAGTTGGTATTTTTCGAGCTAAATTCTAGACCATAAAAATATGTCAATGTCCTCTGATGTGACCTTCATATGTCCATGTCATCTGCAAATGCTACGAGCTGCAGAGACCTAATTGAATATTGTTTACGAGGTCGGTATACAAAAATCTCATACAGTCTCGAAACTTTTTATTTTTTTTTTATTGATATTTACAATTGTATTGTTACAATAAATCTAGTAAATAGGCTAAAAGGAAATGGTCATGAAAAAGACATGTAGAGAAGCTTCCCAATGGAAGCACTCTAAAAATATTAGTCATTAGAGGGTCTCGAGGCCATCTTCTTTTCAGACGCCTCCGAGGATTATCGGGCATTGAAGTGGAAGAAATGATGGAAACTAAAGAATTAGAGTAGGAATGGAGTTTGTCATGAAATGAAGGATATCTGGTTCGATAATTGCAAATGATAGATATACACTCAACTTTTCATGACTAAAAACTTGTGGACTGATTCCTCTGAATTTGTGCAGCGCACGTTAATTCTTGTTGATATTATTAGTTTCGATGTAACCCTCGATTCTTGCAGTGCACTATAAATAGATCTCGGATTAATGATATCGCATGCAGCTTCCAAATACAGGTGACGAATTTTTTACTCTTTCTTCCAGTGAAAGATGATCTTTAACTTCAAGTCCCTTTCTGTATATCAAAAACTCTAGTTCCTAATCTATTATTTTTTTTGGATTTTATAATTCAATGAAGAGTAAATTACTTATTACCTATTTCAATAAAAAAAATCTGGTGCGGGCAATACACGACTTTCACTAACGTCGACTGTTAAAATAAATTTAAGAACTATTAAATATACTTCAATTGAAAAAAAATTTAAGTTTATTTTATTGAAACGGGTATTATTTACGTTGGAAACATAAAAAAAAAATCTGTGCGCTCAACACACGTCTTTCAGTTACCTCGTTATTTATATTTATTTAAGATTTAAACAAAAGAAACGGAAATATATTGTTAAAGAATTATTTACATTGTATTTTAGTAAAACAGGTTGTTTATTTAAATATTCTATTACATTATTATCTAAAATAATCAGTTAGTTTATCGGCTTTTCACCACTATCCATTAACTTTCACAAGCTTGTGTATGAGATAATATTTTTTTTTTAAATCTTTAGCTTTCCAACGTTATATTTATTATACATCTATATTACTGTTTTTAAATTCAAAAACACAAAAATTGCACACAAAAATATTTTTGCTATTTTCTCCTTTAGTTGGATATCGAATTTGTCCAACATATATTTACCTGTTTTTTTAGCAATGCTAACAAGATGATTTGGCCAATTTCATAAAAATTACAAAATTAAAGGTATTTTAGAGGAATAAATTTGGAAATGTCGGCATTTAAGTCAGAAAATTACAATCGGAATTAAACCTACATGATATTAAAATATTAAATATTAAAAAATATTAATATTACATCAATATAGGGAGTTCAATCAAAATCGTTAGAGCCGTTTTTGAGAAAATCGTAAAAAGGTGCAAAATGTCTCTTCTGGTTAGCCAATTCAATGTCTTAATATGAAATTTCCTTTTCGTTTTTGCTCTAGACTTACCACACACACACACACGCACACAGGCCTTTTTGCTGGACTTGGTTATTTGGGCTCAGGGACCCTAAAATGTGTATTTCCGTCGAAAACTAGAATTCGAAAATTTTCGCGATTGCGATACTTTTCCTTACTATATATTTCAAGTGACAGTAAAAACTAATCTCATCTCTATTATTATTAAAACATTATATTATTACATTTTATTTTTTTATTAATATTAATTTTTAAATATTGCTTTGTATATATTTTTACAATGCCCTCTTTAACGAAGAATTCGTTGCAGCCTTTAGCCTCTTTCCAGTTTTAATCTCCTTACTCCGGAATCCGGCTTTCATTTATTTATTTTCATAAGCCATCTTCCTTAAGCTCATTCCATTCAGTAATCCACCGATTCTACCTTCAACCAACATTTTAATCAATACCAATTTTTAACCAATTCTTTTATCAATATATATATATATATATATATATATATATATATATATATATATATATATATGTTTTTGAACATGTCACCAAACCGAAAATTTTAAGTGATGTTTATTTCAATGTATTAGAAATGAACATTGCGTATGATAGTTTCATGTGAAAATTTAATACTAAAGAGGTAGATTTGAAGTTTAAAATGGCAACAATTTAACAATAAAATAAGTTTACTAGGACACCTCTTGGGTTGGAATGTGACGAATTCTGAATAGCTAAAAGAAAATTGCTAGGAAAACAACTTTAGACATTCGCTGAAAATCTCATTAAAATTTCTTGCTGAGGCAGGTGGAAAATTTTTGTGAACCTAAAATTCATTGAATTACTTATTTACTATTAAAATATTGACAATTTAAAAAACTGGTAATTTTGTTCTTCACAATCTTAATAGTTTAAAAATTGTTTCATACATGATATAATATGCAATAAAAAAGTTATAATCTATGAAACAGAATTTAATGTTTTGTGTGCTTTCTTATCATATGAAACGTAATGTTTTGTGAAATATGGTATTAAAGACTATTGATTTGGCCCATTATCATTAAAAAGAATTTAGGAATATTTGCATACTACTGAACAGAACATCACACTTTCCGTTGCCAAGAAACGATTAATATAGAAGTCTATTCTCAAACTAATATGGACCTACGGAATTGAACTATGGGAAGCTACTATATTTTTGAACATCAAAAGTCCAAAGTCGTTAAAACAATAGTAAATGCTCTTTGTTATGTTGCAAACAAGAAGTTTCATCATGACATCAATGTCTCTTATGTCCTTGATTCATCCCATCCAAATTCTAAATCATGCCTATGATTATGTAAATATTATAAATAGGTATAAATGTGTTTAAGGTAATTTATGTTTTGTTTCATTTATTAATTACTTTCACTTACATATATATGGAATATATAGTAAGGGCAAAGTATTGCGATGTAACAATTTTTGAATTCCAGTTTTCAACGGAAAAACACGTTTTAGGGTCCCCTGGTTCCAAATTACCAAGAACCACTAAAAGGTCTGTGTGTGCGTGTGTGTGTAATTCACTGTTCAACGCAAAAACGAAAGTTATATGAAACTGAAATTTCATATTTAAGACAACTATACGCTCGTGATGTTACAGTAGCTTTTTCATCAAAATCAGCTAACCAGAAGAGCCATTTTATACCATTTTGCAACTATTTAGATTTTCTCAAAAACAGCTCTAACGATTTTGATTAAACTCACTATATCGACGTAAAATTTCGCGAGCTTTAATGTCATGTAGGTTTTCTTCTCATTGAAATAGTCTGACATGTCTTAAATGCCGAAATTTCAAAATTTTCTTCCTCTGAAAGTACCTTTAATTTTGTAAATTTTATAAAATTGACCATATATCTGATTAGTATTGGTAAAAAACAGGTAAATATTTAAGTTGAATGAGTTCGATACCTAACTAAAGAAGATAACTGCAATAAATATTTTTTTATATTATTTTATTTCTTTTATATCAATTATTATTATAGAAGATTAATTTAAGTTATGAATATATTATTCGGAACAGTCTCTTCTATTTTTTTAATATATTTATTTATCATAACATATATAAACCATGATTATTAAAACATTACTTTCGAGGTACCTTATGCCTCATCTTCAGATCTTTAAATATCATCTAAAATATAATTGAATAAATATTATAAGCAACTATACATACATTAACAACACATTATCAATAATTTAGTATCAATTTATCACTTAAAATATTTACAATCTGTTTATAAACATTTTTTATTAAAATTCTACTTACATTTATTTCCATATTATATCCTAATATAAGTCATTCAACATTGTAGTATTATTCATTTAAGTTCCTATATATGAATAATTCTGTAATTCTGTTAAAATAATTTATCTTTCATTGTCACATATTAATTCTTTCAACATTTTGCTGCTAAACACTTGCAACTATCATGTAGACTAAATTAGCATTTATCTAATTCCTTTCTTGTACTATTCAATGTTTTCAAATATCCACAACATAATTTTTATCTAGGTTAGAGATTAATTATATATATATATATATATATATATATATATATATATATATATCATATACATTATATATATATATATACATTCATACACATACATACCCACACATACACACATATATACATACATACACACATACACACACATACATACATATAAATATACTCACACATATATATACACACACACACACACACACACACAACACATAATTACATAATAATTAATAATATATATATATATATATATATATATATATATATATATATATATATACATATACACATATACACATACATATACATATACATATATATATTTATGTACATTGTATACATACACACACTCCCATCAACATTTATATACACATACACTATATTATTATTATTTTTTTTATTATTTTTTATCAATCAAAATCAGAAATTCAATTTATTAATTATTTCTGCATAATTTTGACTTATTTTTTTTTAATCTGTTTTGTAATTTCCTGTATTTATTATGTTTTTAGTTATATAGATCGACTCTAGTATCTTTCAATTTTTGTTTTTTTGTTCTGTATTAAGTATTTGTATATTTTCAAAATCAAATTCATCTTTATTAGTTATACTATGGTTGGATAGGGCTGTAAGATTTATATTTTTGCAATTCGAAATGTTTTGTGAAATAGTCTGACATGTCTTAAATGCCCAAATTTCAAAATTTTCTTCCTCTAAAGTACCTTTAATTTTGTAATTTTTATAAAATTGACCATTCATCTGATTAGTATTGGTAAAAAAACAGGTAAATATTTAAGTTGAATGAGTTCGATACCTAACTAAAGGAGATGACTGCAATAAATATTTTTTTATATTATTTTATTTCTGTTTACTTTGTGCATATAGTATGGATGTTTCCTTATAACTCTAATACTCATAGTCCTAGAGTGTGGCAGATGGTATTGTTTCTCTGTTAATAAAACAAAGAAGTATTTCCATTTTATATTTTAAGGATTACATTTTTCGATATTTTTTTAAAACTTCTAATCATACATAAATAAAATTATGGAGATTTATTTAAAATTATTTGGAATATGTTATAAATAAATTTTGAGTATAAGACACAAGTTGCAACCTGGGAGATTGACGAATAGGAGATAGGAAGGAGGCGCTATCGGCAGGTTGGCAGGACGTGACCCCAGCTATCATGGATCATTTGACATCCAGGACCTATCTCCTAGCCTCCTCCTTGACAAATCTCCGCAACATGTTGAACCTCACCCATCCCTTAATGGCTTTCCACTATGTATGTTCCCTAATAATCATGTTTTTATCACTCGGAAAATATTTGTTAATATCCATTTGAGCAGCCACATTGTGTTATGTGTTGAGGATACTGAGAGAAGTAAATTCATAATTAAATAATTTTAATATTAATCAAGTAAATATTATTAAGCCTTAGTCGACAAAAGTTCAAAAGACGTTTAACTTACCTCCTTCACCTCCCCGGGCCTCTCATCTGTCTGGCTCCAACAATACCCGGGAAACTTCTTAGACCTTAGCTATGTCGGATAGTAGCTATTTTTTCCGATAATATTGAACATTTTTTAATATCGTGTCCAGTTTTAAATTCAGTCAGAAGATTCTACAATATTTATTCTATTTATTTAAGTATACTATAGACAAATTTTAATTTAGAAGACATATTAACAATTAATAACTAGTTGAACGATATATTACTTTCACTTATTATATAGTAAGGGGAAGTATTGCGATCGCGAAAGTTTTCGAATTCCAGTTTTCAACGAAAATACACGTTTTAGGGTCCCCTGAGTCCAAATAACCATGTCCCGCAAAAAGGTCTGGTGTGTGTGTGTGGTAACTCCCGGGCGGAAACGGTAAGTCCTATGAAACTGAAATTCATATTTAAGACAACTATACGCCCGAAACGAGACAAAACTTTTTTCATCAAAATGAGCTTACCAGACATGTTTGCACTTTATACCATGCATTTTGCACCTTTTTTCGATTTTCTCAAAAACGGTTCCGACGATTTTGATTAAACTCGCTATATCGATGTAAAATTTAATGGGCTTTAATATCATGTAGGTTTCATTTGGATAAAAATGGTCTGACAGGGCTTAAATGCCGATATTTTCATCCCCTAAAGTACCTTTAATTTTGTAGATTCAATAAAAATAACTATATTATCTTGTTAACGCTGATAAAAAAGAGGTAAATATATAAACTGAATAAAATTGATACCCAACTAAAGGAGAAAACAGAAAAAAATATTTTTTAATGCAATTTTTCTATTTTGAACATAAGAGCAGTAATATACATGTATGATATACCGTTGGAAAGCTAAACATTTTAGAAAAAATATTATCTCATACACAAGCTTTTAAAAGTTAATAGTGAGTGATGAAATGAACATAAAACTAACTGATTATTTTAGATAATAATATAATAGATTTTTTAATAAAACACATGTTTCTATATAAATTCATTTTAATCATTTCTTTAATGGTTTCACGTATTTTAATCTTTAACTGTATTAGAAAATCCTTTCATTGATTTTAAAAATGGAGGTAAATGAAAGTCGTGTGTTGCCCGCACCAGATTTTTTTTGTTTTCAATAGAAGCTTTAATGAAAAGAAGTTTTGTTAAAACGACTAGTACAAAATGTATAGACATTTTTATGATATTACCTTTTGTTTATATGAAATTCTTATCAAGAATGTATTATTTAAAACTGTTCTGTTTTCTTGAGTTTATTATTATTTATTTTTAAATGTCTTTGTTTATTATTTAATCAAGATTTGTATTCTTAGTTATTTTGTTAATTGTTATGTATTTTTTCTTATAATGTCGCTTCTAAAGTAGTTAGCTCAATTCTAAATTAAATATTTATAACATTTCCATATTCAATGTCAAAAATGATTTTGTATAGATAGAGGCCAAACTCTTGCTAAAAGATGTAACTCTTAAAAGCAATAAAAAATTATTATTTTATTACTATCCGACAAGAGTATTAGTGTGGACAATGGCTGTACCACCGACTTCGGAACTTCCAAATCAGCCACAACCTTCCTTAGTCATGTCGTCATCAATTTAAAAAAAAAAAAATAGTATTTTTGAAAATAAGAGGAGATAGAGGTGACGTGGTGAGAGGCAGAAAGGGGTGTTCTTTCCGAAGAGATTGTGAGGAAGAGATCCGATAGAGTTCGTCGGAGGTCAGAGAGCGGAGCCATGGATGCTGGAGGACGAAGGGACACCTCAGATAAATTCCATCTTCGCTAGCCGACTAAAGTGTACTAAGGAAACTTTTTGTAACATTGTATGGTAATGGTAGTAGTAACGATCCCCTCAGTATTTTCAGTCATAGTTTCAGGCATTATATAAATATATTGCATATGTATTAGCTAATTTTAAAATAATATTGTCATTTATTGAAAACTGGTTAATTTAATCTTCTCCTGCATGCACCCTACTGGGATACATACATCCCTTTGGCAAAGAACTCCGATGGTTACAAAAAGTATGGTATATAAATACATTAAATATATTAATTAATAATGTTTTGAAACTACCGCTGCCCTAAGGTCCATTTCTAAAAAAGCAGCCGGTCAAAAACATAGCAATAAAAAAGCTTTAAAAAAAATCTTGATTTTATTATTTATTGGATTTTTAGAGTAATTATTGTATATCATTATAACTCGTTTGCAACCTAAATGTGAATAAAGCCCACTCGTAGGTGAATTTATTATATTTAAAAAAATCGTTTTCAAGTTTTAGAAATATGTTCTTCTGTTTTCTAGTTCCGTAGTGTTTTAATTCTTTAAAACAATTTCAATAAAGCAATAGCTATGGAAATGATTCTATATTGAAAAATATTTGGATTGCTTCTACCAACCAAATTTCACTTCAAAATTTAATAATCCTCTTTAGAAAGGTATCTATCCAAATAAAACTGGATATAGAACAAAAAGATGTTTACTTAAAAACATCCAATGATTTTATTATGTTTATTCAGTTTCTCTCAACTAGGCAAACAATTCAATAAAATATAATTGGCGGTTGAAATATCTTACTGCCTAGAGATACTGGTTTTCCTGTTGTTAGTTTTTCCTTTCAGTTTTATACAATTTAACGTTTTAGTGCCGTACTAACCACACACACTGACTTTTTTTTGTGGGACTTCAGAAAACCCTAAAACTTATATTCCCGATGAAAATTCGTATTCCAAAATTTTCACGATCTCAATACTTTCCCTTAATGTATATTTCATATATAGGTAAGTAAAAGTAAAAAAAAAAAAAAAAACTATTTATATATTTTAAGGCAGTAATTTTTTTTTTTTTTTTTTTTTTTTTTTTTTTTTTTTTTTTTTTTTTTTTGGGGGGGGGGAGGGAGGTGAATCAGGTGATTTTAGTATAAAAGACAGAAAAAGGAACAATTTATGTCGTGAATTGCGACCTATAAATTTATGGTGTCATCAATATTCCAGGATAAATTAATAGAAGATGTGAAGTTTTAATTATATCACATTTTATAGAATATTATAGGATCCCCTCAGATAATTATGTCGGTAATATTTTATTATTTATTTTATTTTTTGATTGAATTACTTCGATGAGATAAATGCGACGTATTTTACTCAGACGACTATAAAAAAACAAAAAAAAAAAACATCATGTTTATTTTATAACCGGGTAAGCCGTAATGATATATACCTTAAATTCTATAAATGAGGAGGAATTATATATAGGAAGTACGTTACTTAACTCCACCTTTCTCAGTCCATGGGTTGAGTCCGCCTTGTCGGTCTTTGTTTGGTATCTGTTGGTGGGTACCTGAGGCTTCAATAAGAGAAAAGCTGATGATTATAGAATGATGTTGAGTTTCAACCGATTTTTTTTTTTTTTTTTTTTTTTTTTTAATCAGCCAAGTAGTCTAACAATAATATACTTCTTATTTTCATTCCTTCTTTTGTCTCACAGCGTCTTTTGGCAGCACCTCCAACTTTCCTATCCCCTTCACTCGACGTCTATGCTTTTTTCCTGTTGGGTCGGCTTCTTATAATTTTCTGGGTCCTCTGTATTCTCCCATTCTGTAGACTTCACACAGCCACTCGAGCTGCCCTACCAAAAAAAGTTCTGCTAGTTCTGGGATGTGCAGAGTACTTTAAACTTGGTTTCATGTTCTGTGTTCATGTTAGGAGAGTCAGTCGGTTGTGTAAAACAGAGGAAAGATGATCAGCAAATATTTCAGATTTTTCCTTATTTGACACGGCCCATGAACCGTCTTCTTTTCTCAGCGGTACTGACATCTGGCGATTTTTCAACAATTTCTTCGTATGCTTTCACAAGTTTCCATCGTCAGTTGACAGGTTTTTTAAATAGGTATCATAGCTAGTTCTATTGAACTTTTGTATTTGTCGTTGCAATGTTAAAATTTTAAATATATCTTAATTTAATATAACCGAATTATTATAATAGAACAAAAATATTTAAAAGTACTAAAGAACAAAAATACATGTATATATATATATATACTGAATAATAGAATATTTAGACTTGAGTCTGAACATTGAGTAATTTTGGATATGCCTACTTCTATTGGTCTGCTATTGTAAATTTGACAAAAATAAAATTAAGATCAAACCAAAATTAAAACTTAATAATTTATGCATTGTTGAAAGGTTAATTGATTGACCGAAGTTAGAGTTTTATAGATATTGTACATTATAGATACTGTTAATATTCACGCAGATATATGTTATTAAATATAAAATGAAATATTCTTGAGCAATGCCGCGGTATACAGCCAGTTGTTTTATATATTATAAATAATAAATCATAATCCTTTGTACTAGTACTTCTCAGACTTCTTTGTTTAACTAACGAAGTATAATTTGGCCTTGCCCCTATATAATAAATACAATTCTAATGCTCGTAAATCTACCGGAGACAGTTAGAATTGACAATTTAATTCCTAAGACTCATTGTGATGTAGGTAATAGAACCGGAAGAACTTTGATGAGAAAACTATGCTAGGATTACACATGTTCTCCCCCTGAGGAACAGTTAGCAGATGAAGCTAAGTAGATTATGACTCGGCTCATAAGATTAGCCGCAGCCACGTTCTACGCTCGCTATTTCGGTTAGGCGTCTAATTTATTTTCATAGTTTTTTCCTTCTCACGTCACATTGTCTCTACCCTGTTACAGTTACGTTTGTAAGAACTTTAAAATCTATATATCATAATTTTTGTTCATAAATATTGGACAAACGTACTGGTTTCTTATCAATTTTGATTATCTTCTATTGGTCTTGTCAGTTGGGTAATTTATTCATTTTACGTCACTTTATGCTACAGTTCAAGACCTAAATTTTTCCAATCAATGTTTATTTAGTACAGAGATAGGGATCTTTAACGAGTAATTGACATCGCACAGGCTCTTAAACACGATTTTACATCCCCTCCGTAGAAAGGCATAACCAAGGATTCTTACTCCCATTAAAAAATGTTAGCTTTCTGGTCCTGCCATGTATTGAGAATACTAAAAAGAAGTTTAATAATAAACTAATTAATAATAATAATAATAATAAGCCTTAGTCGGTAAAACATGAAAGGATGATTTTTAGTTGGTAAGATCACGCTACGGTGAGGTGAGGTGTAATGTAAGGTAGGTGTAGGTGAGATATCGAAAAGAGAGGTATTGTGAGAGTTCACGAAAGTAGTTGGATGATGACATGACTTAATGACAAGAAATATTAAAAGATCCTAAGATATCATTAAATATTATTTTTTTAAGAAGATAAAAAAACTAAATGATAAAGTTATATCAAAACAAACAAGTGTAATATACGCATCATGAAATCATGTATTTTTTAATGTAGAAACTCTATTTTAAGAAATTAAACAGTTTTTATGATAAAAGCTAAAAAAAATAATTGATGAAGTAATATAAAAAATTCGGTAGTTGAATATTTACTATAATACTTCAATATAATATAATATTTTACTGAAATACCTTCTTCCACAATCCACACCGTAAGCTCCTCGTTTCGTCTCTCATTTTCCCCCACTTCGTCTACTGCTGCTTGGTGTACGGTGGTCTCCCTGTGGTGCTTGAGAACAAGTTAAAGCGTCTCATCAATTGTTTTTTAAGATTTGTTTTGGGTACCTCGAGGCGGTCTCATGTGACCCCCCGCTATGCCGAGTTGAAGTGGCTCCTTCCTTCCATACGCAGACAGTACTTCCTTGGGTCATTTATCTACCAAACCATAAAATCCCAGCATCCATCCTATATCTACAGTCTCCTTCAATTTAAATCCTCAGTCCACTTGCTTGAAACAAGATCGCGCCATTCCGACCTTTATATGCCATCCCACAGAACTAAAGCCTTCGATCGATCCTTTCTTGCCCGTTCCATTACATTCTGGAATTCCATTCCTTCCAATATACTTATGCTTCTTCCTTATCCACATTCAAATATCGCCTTTTCCAACACCTATTATTCCAAACTGACGCTTGTTAATCTTTAATTTTAAATTAGATATTTCATTATAATCGTTATAAGGAATGAATATCCTATGTTTACCTTCTTATTTATTTTTTATTTTATTTCATATTTACATGTATATATTATTATTATTTTTCGTTTGAGTGTTCAAAATCAGTTGTTTCTTACTTTCAATTTACTATTTGTTTACTTTACTTTTTTTACGCTTTTTCTTATATTTGGTACATAGAGATGTGTATGTACATACATTTATATAAATTTCTTTTTCTACCTCTTTTACTTATGCACATAATTATGTCTATTTAATGTCATCTGGCCAGATGTGCAACCTTTATTTTTTAATTTCATGTTATTCTTAAGGGACAAAGTCCCAGAATAAAATTGTTTTTCTATTCTATTCTTTCTATAATACGTTGAAAATTCCATTTTCATCAAATCTCACGATATTTCACCTCACCTACATGTATCTGGTTTCTCACCGTATAGCGCAGTATATAGCTCTTACAACGCTGGCTTATTTGTCCCCCATTACGTGGTCGAGGCCTCACTAGATGTGTGTTCTAGGTTTAGGCCAGAGAACTTCAAAGAAGATGCCTCTCTAGAAAATGACTTGTCGGTCGGTCACGCCTTACGTGTCATATCATCCAATCATTAATTAATAGGCGTAGCTATTTTCCAAAAAATAATAATTTTGGGAACAACAGGGAGTAAGAAGAGAATACAAAAGGGGAGGGAGATCAGAGACGTTAAACTTCAACCACGAAGAAGGGTCGCAGTCCAGCCACGGAGAGGAAATCAGGGGATGAAGAAGGAGTGAGGCGGGTCTCGAGCCACGGGAGAGCTAAGTCCTAAAGCAGGTTACTCTTTTATGTAATATTACGTAGGAAATAGTAATAAACCCTGAGTATTTTCAATGATGGTCAATCTCCAAAATAAATATGTCTTATGTAAACATGTATAATTATTTAAAAATATGTGTTAACTAATACCATTAATTATATTGAGGATGTATAGTCGAATGTAGAAACTATTATAGGTGGAATAATCAGGAATCAGTCATTTTTTGAAATTTTTTTAATTTTGCCAACGGTTCAGCTCAAGCTTGTGAGCTATCATCAGGGCATTACTGGGCCATGTCCAAGCATAAACAGTCAGTTTATTTAAAACAAGCTTGAGCCCAAACTTTGGACCAAAAAAAAATTTCAAAAAATGACTGATTCCTCATTATTCCACCTATAATACCATTAATCTTAATTATTTTATTCCCCTTTATGCCACTTCATCCTATAGTGAAGCAACTCCAATGACATTGAATAATGCAGAATGTACATATTTAAAATATAATAATTAACATAGTTTTCGGAGTAACCGTTGTCTTAGAAAAGCAGTGACCGAAATCATAGCAGTTACAATTTCGACTTTGAGCATAGAAGGGCTATCAATACACCCCGTTTTCTGGTCTTTATTATCTGTATTTTTTATTAAGAGCTAGAAGAAAATACTTAAGAATATATATTTTCAATTTTTACTACTCAAGTACAGTCTACATTAACCACTAATCAGCGAACCACTCTTTATATTATTAAGAGCAGTATCCACATACATGAAAAAATCATTAATCAACCGCAATAAATTATTTTTAAGTTTTATTTAGGTAATCATTAACTCATTATATGTCGATTCAACCTAATTCAGTATATTACGTTTTGGAAATACAGGAAATAATGGAATGCTAATTATATATATTCATTAATAAATTCCATATACAAATGTTTATTTTATAATAAATACTAATTGATGACAACTGGACAGTGACATACGAAGATATCATAAAAAAAAAATAAAGGATTTGTTTCATTTCGAAATAATCGGAACGTGGTCAAACATCTCACTTGGAATTTTAAAAGCCAGTCCACGGGGCAACCGAGAGACAAAACAACACCAATATTTAACCAGCTTTCATTGTCGACAATATTTACAGTGCCCATTCCAACTAAATTTAACCAACCCTTTTCAAAGGGTTTGACACTAACCAAATATCCATACTAGCAGAAAATTTTACGTTCACTACAATACTCGAGAATGAATTGTTCATTAAAAAACGAAATGAAAATCATAAATATGTGGTAACCTAATGATGTCTTATGAATTGAATTAATTAATTGCTATATATGATATTGATATTTTAATATACTTATATATAACATTCCGACTATGTTCAGCCACGCTACAGAACAATACAATAACTTCCACCAAAGTATAACATACAACACCAACCCTCTTACAGAAACATTAAAATGCTCTACGAATCCTTACAGCCCACGTGGCCAAGAGATATGCTAATCACTTAACGAACTCTGCTGTGATGAGCCGCTACTTCAGCAGTCCGCAAATTTGCTTATTGCAAAGGAAATGCAGATGGCAAATTAAATTTTATGTCTTTTTTTTTTTTGTTTTGTAATAAATAAAAAAATAAATACTTTGCTATCTGACTGAATAATTATGTATCAAATGAAGCTAGTCAAATTGGACTTCCTCTGTTCATTGTATATTATTCTTAGGGGACGAAATGCCCCATAAAAAAAATTATTTTTCATTAATTTCATTTATTTATTCATTGGTATATAAAAAAATATAAAGTCCGATAGTTTTAGTATTAATAGAAGAGATAAAACTATTTACGTGGTAATTGAAAAAATAAAAAACTAATTTAAGTTGATATCCAGGTAGCGTAATATAAAAATGATAAATGGGAGGTTTTGATCTTAATACACTTTGTATACAACTTTATGATCTCTGTTGAGCTTGCGTTCCTTTTACTTTAATACGTCTGAGAGATGGATACTCTAGCTCTGAGAGATTAAACTGGAGATGCTACTTACAGAGGACCTATCAAGTTTTTATGAGGTACTAAGACTTAAACGTTTGCCAACCAATTATAGAGAGGAATTGGATTGTTAAAAGCACAAATATTAGATTGGAAAATAAGTTCGTTGCGTTTTTCAATATATCATTTTAATCCTCTAGGTAATTCTTTCCGTATCCAATCCTTACAATCAAAAATCCTTCGTAAAATCCTCAACGCTCCTTACTTTGTCAGAAATAAAATCATCCATTAAGACCTAAATGTTCCATATGTTTCCGATTTGGCCCGAACTATACATCAATCCTTCTATGACAAACTCCATTCCCACCCCAACCCACTAGTTTCAACCCTGGCTTCCTCTTCGATTCCTGATAATCCTCCGATGCGTCTGAAAAGAAGATGGTCTCGAGACTTTCTAGTTTAAAATAGTTACTGGAGTGCTACCGTTGGGTTGTTTTTCTACAAGTCTGTCTCATGTCATTTTCTTTTAGCATATTTACTTGTTGTATAATGAATTACAGTTGTAAATTTCAATAAGTAAATATTTAAAACAATCCACTAGGTGTTTTTTTAAAATCATATTTACTTTGTGAATAATGTTTTAATATCCTAAAAAATAATTAGTTAAGGTTATTTTATGCAACAGTTTCAACCAATATACGATATTATCCGTCTCTTTAATAATATTTTGCTTGCTCAAAATGAAAGAGGAAAAAAATTCATTTTCGTCATTTAATGGGTTTTTATTTCAGAATAGGAATGCCCGCTGCAGAGAAGATTAACAAAATTTGTTGCGTGGCAACGTCTGTAAGTAGTTTGCTCAGTTCAGAGCCCGAAATTTTGACTTAAAAGACGCAAAGCGGTATTGAAATAAATTAAAATTAAGGTTAAATAACGATAAATCGAACACATAATAGAATATTCGAACATCTAATAATTAATAATATTGAATATGTTGAGGATGTATAGTCGACTGTAGAAACTATTATAGGTGGAATAGTTAGGTGTCAGTCTTTTTACTTTCACTTATTATATATATGAAAATTTTCGAATTCCAGTTTTCGATTGAAATACACGTTTTAGGGTCCCCTGAGACCAAATAACCAAGTCCCGCAAAAGGTCTTTGTGTGTGCCTGTGTGTGTGTGGTGTGTGGTAACTCCCGAGCGGAAATGGTAAGTTCTAAGAAGCTGAAATTTCATATTTAAGACAAATATACGCCTGAGACGTTACAAAACCTTTTTCATCTAAATGAGCTTACTAGAAGAGCCACTTTTTTATGCCATGCATTTTCCACCATTTTTCGATTTTCTCGAAAACGGTTCCGACGATTTTGATTAAACTCTCTATATTGATGTAAAATTCAATGGACTTTTTTATCATGTAGGTTTCATTTCGATAAAAATGGTGTGACAGGGCTTAAATGCCGATATTTTGAATTTTCTTTTTCTAAAGTAGCTTTAATTTTGTTGATTCTAAAAAAATAACTATATTATCTTGTTACAACTGATGAAAAACCGGTAAATATATAAATTGAATGAATTCGATACGAAACTAAAGGAGAAAACAGAAAAAAATATTTTTTAATGCAATTTTTAGCTTTTGAACATAAGAGCAGTAATATACATGTATGATATACAGTTGGAAAGCTAAATATTTTAGAAAAAATATTATCTCATACAAAGCTTTTAAAAGTTAATAGAGAGTGATGAAAATAAAATAAAACTGATTATTTTAGATAATAATATAATAGATTTTTTAATAAAACGCATGTTTTTATATAAATTCAATTTCATTAATTCATTAATAGTTTCACGTATTTTTATCTCTAACTGTAATTAAAAATTCTTTCATTGATTTTAAAAATGGAGGTAAGTGAAAGTCGTATGTTGCCCCCGCCAGATTTTTCTTAATATTTTTAATTTTTCGGCTGAAGCTTGTGAGCCATCGTCAGGGCATTACTGAGACATGTCCAAGCATAAACTGCTTAAAAAATGATTGATATTGAATATGACATTCACTCTCCCTCCCCCCCCCCCTTTTCCACCGGATGATCGTAATCTCCATATTTACGGGGCAAACGTCTGGTTCTCGTAGATCTTCTTAACATCTGACTTCCTTCTCCAACTTCCCCTTGTTACGAAGTTTAGTTGTTTTAGTTGTATTAGTTGTTAAGAAACAGTTTTAATTTATGGCAGAGATTGTTTCAGGAGTGTTAGATCTAGACGATCCTTAAGAACCACACTGTGTTGGTAAAATTTTACTCTAGTGAGTTTAAATTCGATGCTGAGAAATACAACTCTGATTGTTGTTGAGCTAGTTCAAACGAGCGAGCTTCAGATAGCGTTAAATCCGGTTTTTGGAAAAGTCCTTATCTGTATGTGACGAATTAAGCCCTGGAATAAATCAATCTCGAACATCGTCGTTTCTGTTCTCTTCGGCAGTTATTGCTTCGAATTGGCAGTCTTCACATAAAAGTTTTAGCTCTTCTAAATAACAGTCTACAAACAACGTCTGTGATAACGCCACTTTTTGTCGGATTGTCGGCTATACAGAGAGAAATAAAATAAATTAAAGTAAATAACTAAAGGCGAAAGTATTTCTTGGAGTTTTTCTATTCCGTACTTTCAATACCAAAAATCCATCCTACATTCTTGACCTACTCATCCCTTGTTCATCGGTACATTCGTTTAATACAAGATCCCAGTCCACTAACCTATATATTCCTTTTCATCAAACATCATCCTTTAAAAAATCATTTAGTTTGCGTGCCACATCGTTCTGGAATTCCATACCTACCTCTATACGCAAAGCACCTTCTTTAACCTCATTTAAAAGCAAACTGTTCCTTCATCTCCTCAACCATCCATCTACAGATTGATTGTAAACAAAACGCTAGAATAGTGGTCATGTCACATTCTAAAATGAGGACCACAACAAATATGTAAACAATGTTTTAGATATATATTCACCTTTCTCTTCCTTTCTTCTGTTTTTCTCGGTGACCTTATTATACCATAAGAAGGACAATAGCAATATATCTTCAGATACACATTAATGATTATATAATTACAAACATATATGCATACTAAGTAATCGTAGTTATTTATTTAACTTTATTTATTCTTATTTTTAAATAATATTATATCTTAAGTTTGTATTTCTTTTATGTTTTTGTTTCTGTGCCAGACACAAGCCAAAGTTTTGTACTTTTCTGTTATTCTTAGGGGACTGAAGGTCCCAGAATAAAATTTACTTTCTTTCAAAAGAGTAATTTTTTTTAATATTATAGTTTTATTTTTTTGTGTAAATATTATAATTTCTTGTTTGTTATTTAAGCAACCCGATGTATTTGGGCAGCATTGCCAAATAAATAAAGCATTTCTCTCTTCTCTGTTCTCATTTTTTATTTTGTATTCTAAATTTCTCAGAAACTTTCTTCAATCATTATCTATATTTGTTATCAAGTGTTTCTGATTAGTTGTATCAAAAAGAAAAAAGCATATGTTCTGTACAGTTGGAACAGAGTGGGTTTAAAGTGTGTGATTATTACCTATCAATTATTTGTGTTTGTTATTATATTACCAGTTTTATCTTTTACCTTGTACCAGATTTACCGATTATACCTATTACCGATTACTCATTTATTAATTTCTTCAATCTATTTTGTAATACATAAATTAATACAATAAACAAATCTTTGAATCAGCAAATTCGTGAATTACGAATTAGCAGGCACAGTGTAAGGAGATCCATAGGACGACACCGCTGGCCCCAACAGTCCCTTTTACTGTGGAAACAGGTGAATCGGACGGAGCCATCGCCGCAATACTGTCTCAGAATCATAGACCTGTCGCATTTTTCTCTAATACGTTGTCTAAATCAGAGGAAAGACATTCATCAATTGAGAAGGAAGCATACGCAATCGTGGAAGTTGAGGCACTATCTTATCCGAAATCATTTTCGTCTAATAACTGACCAGAGATCCTGGGGCATCATGTTCAATACTTATCATTCTCTATACTTGTGATGCTTTATATTATTATTGTTTATTGTTCATTGTTTGCTTTATGTTTGTGTTATTTATCTTAATTTGTTCGCTATATGTGTTTCTAGTTTTGTGTTTCATTTTTTATTTATTTTATTGACAATTTTAATTTAATATTTGGACCACATAGGTTAGATTTTTTTTTTTTTTCTTCTTGCGGTTATAAGCAGTGGACTATTCAGAGATAAGTAGTAAGAAGTGCAGAGGACTTAAGGTGAGCACGTTAGATAACTTATAAAGTAGTAACCAGCATAAACTTATCAACGTCTGTGTACCCTTTATTTCAACATTTTTAGGAAGTGTTTTAGAATTATCTTAATTGCTTGGTAGTATAATTTACTAACAGTAAGCTTCCTTGGCAACTTTATAATCTCCTTTGATTAACAGACAGTCTTTATTTGTAAAGTTTACTGGTTATCAAAGTAACTTAACCTTCTCAGTATAACGTTATGGTTATTGATAAAATAGATAAAATAGGTGAAATGGATAATGTTGTGCAAAAAAAGGACCCAAACAGTTCAGCTAAAAGGGCAAGGGAAGGTTCTCCTGATAGCTTAACCAAATCTGATTTGAACAAAGCAGATAATTTTCTCCTTAATGCAAAACGTATTCAAGAGAATGTTAAGTCACATCTTGTTAAAAATGATAAGAAAACCGTCGCGGGGATTCGTGACTATATCAACAATAAGATACGATCCCTTATGGAAATTATAGAAACGTTACAGTGCAAGTATGAAGAAAAGAATAATAGCGTTGCCACTCAAGTGGAGAGGGCAATAAACGATGCACTTTCTTCGGGGAAAATGCGTGACCTTCTCACAGCCATTATAGTGGAGACCTCTGTTCCAAAAGTAATGGAGGCTCTCTTGGCAAAAGATGCTCCATCCCAAAGTTTTCAACCTCAGGCTGGACCTCAACCTAAGGCGTTTCCACCTAGCAGCCCACAGCCTCCGGCAAACAGGGATCTAGACACAGCTGGACCGTCGACTGCCAAGGAAACATTTCAGGTCGTAACAAGTAAAAAAAAGAAAAGGAAAACTAAAGGTGCTATAATAAATACGATAGTAGGTAAAGAAAATGCGGGGCACAACCAGGTGCAACAAGTCCAGGAAAAACCAAAAAGCATGGCAGAAATGGTTAAATCTCTACCAAAGAAGCCCTCTCAAAACCAGAAATCCACTTACATTACCATCAGTGGGAACGGAAGAAGCCTGATAGATATAGTTAATAGGCTGCCATCACCTACAGACATTGGAGTGAAAGCATCTATAGTTCGTCCGACCAAAGCTGGCTCTGTCTTGGTTCGCGTTGAAGATAGTGCTGATGCCACAAAGATGATAGGTTGGCAGAGTCTGCGGGACCAAGGACTACAAGCCAAACTGGCTCTGAGGAAAAAACCTAGATTGGAAGTTCGGGGTGTCCCCCATACTTGGAACTCATCGGAGTTAGTTAGATTTTTGTGGGGAAAAATACCCGACCAGTCGACTCCCACTCCACTGGTCATGGACGATCTCCGACCTCTATTTTCTTCAGTTGCTAGAAATCGATTCACAAATAATTGGGTGATGGAGGTGCACCCAATGGTTCGATTCTTGCTCTTGGACATAGGAAAATTAGATGGGGGATGGTGGAATATAACCTTTAATGACTACCTTGATGCTCCCCGATGCAGTAAATGTCAGGGCTACGGTCACACCAAAGCGACATGTACAGCTAATGCTGTTGTTTGCATTTGGTGCGCAGACAGTGGTCACATCATTAAGGACTGCCCAAAGAAAAAGGAACAATCAAGCCCTACATGCATTAACTGCGAGCGGGCGAATGCTCCTGAAGGCCAAAGAGCGCATAAGGCTGGCAGCCGTGACTGTCCTGTGCATTTAAAGTGGGCCAATGAGGTAGCAAAAAGAACCTTCTATGAATAAAATCACCATTCTCCAGCTCAACATGGGTCGCCGGCGTTTAGTAGCAGACGAACTTCGAGCTCTCTGCCACCGCTACGATGTCTTGGCAATCCAGGAACCGAGCTGCCGTGGGAACGTGGTCACGGGGTTTGGCCTCACATCGAGAGTTATAGCTCTGAGCAGTAGAGAGAGGAGGCCCAGGGCTGCAATAGTGGTTAATAACCCCAACCTCGATGTGATGGATCTGAGACAGTATACTTCGGCGGATATTGTTGCATCTTACATCAGGTGGGGCAACCTAGCATTTACGCTGGTGTCATCGTACCTACCTGATGGAGGTGATATCAGAGATGACATATCCGCCATGGAGATGATCGCCAATAGTACAAGGAACTTGATCATCTGCTCAGATACCAACTCCTGGAACACGGTCTGGGGATCCAATCGAACGAATCGAAGAGGCGTTGAACTCGGAGAGTTTATTTCGCGGTGCCAGTTAGTCGTTATGAACAATCCCTCTGCAAATCCTACCTTCAGTAGTGCAAGGGGGCAGAGTTGGATTGACGTGACAATGGCAACACCTGTGCTGGCGAACCGCATTGTCGATTGGACCCTCCGATCTGAGACGAGTTCCGACCACCAAGCGATAGTCTTTAAACTTTTGGAAAATACGGAAAGTTCCCACGGTATCGATAAGGGTTTCATGACCCGAAGAGGAAATTGGAATGCCTTTCGGTCTACGCTGGAGGGAAAAATAGTGGATGAAGAATGGGATGCGGCCGAGACTGATCTTACCGATGACTTGGATTACAGGGTATCCAGGATCACTGAGGTCATCCGTGATGCCGCTGAGGAGACCCTCCAGCACCGGAAGGTGAGAGCTCGACCTGTCCCATGGTGGACGCCGGCCTTAACAATTATGAAGAGAGAGCTCTACAAGGCCCGGCGATCGTACCAGAGGTGTAGATGTGACGTGACGCGCGCTACACTTCGAGACGAGTATAAGTCACAAGCCAGGGCTTACCGAAACGCAGTGCGTTTAAGAAAGCGAAAATCCTGGGACGATTTCATCGTCAAGGAGTCCTCTAAGAATCCTTGGGGTATCCCATACAGAGTGGCCTTGGGTAAGCTGACTCCACTGCAAGTAATCGCAGCGTTGAAAGACGATACTGCCCAAGCAACCACCCTTGAAGAGGCGGCGAAGATATTTATTTCGGAGACCTACCCCAGAGATGATCCTTCTCAGGATGGTGAGGAGGATTGTTTTATTAGACGCACTACGGTATGCCCACCTGGTACGGACTTATGCCCACCATGGGACATATGGGACCTCCGTGTTGCTGTGGATGGGCAAAAGACTGGTCGTGCTCCAGGTTTAGACTTCATTGACTCGGCAATTATAAAGAACAGTATCCCCTATATCGAAGATAGATTGCTATCATTATTCAATGATTGCTTGGATAGGGGATACTTTCCAAAAAACTGGAAGATTGCTGACATAAGGCTCCTGTACAAAGGAGAGAACAAAGACAGGCAAAAATCAAAATCTTACAGGCCGATATGCCTCCTACCGGTATTGAGCAAAATTCTAGAAACTCTAATGGCCTCAAGCTTACGACCGGTCTTTTTGCGAGCTGCCCATTCACGGCAGTATGGATCAACCAAAGGAAAGGGAACCGTAGATGCTCTGCTGAACATACGCCGGGACGTCGAAGGAAGGGCAGAGAAATATGTTTTGCTTATTTTGTTCGACATATCCTCCGCCTTCGACAGCGTGTGGTGGCCAAGCGTACTCCAGCAGTTGCACAAATATGAAGCTCCCAGCAACTTGTACGATCTCATGAGGAGCTACCTGCAGGACAGGGCTTTAAGGATAAGAGGCAACTTCTATGAAGTAGAAGATACTGTGGAAAGAGGTTGCCCACAAGGCTCTGTTCTTGCTCCTGCATTGTGGAAATTAGTGTTTGATGAGTTGCTGGGAGTACTGGAAGAAAATCGGTTCCCCGCAACGGCATATGTAGACGATCTGGCCGTATTGGTGGCCTCGAATAGTAGAGCTGGTCTGAAAGAGTCAGGTGAACGGTGTGCCAACCTAGTAAGCAGATGGTGCGAGAGGAAAAAGCTGAAGATGGCCACAGCCAAGACTCAAACTATTCTCTTGCGAGGTGCAACTGACAGGGCCCATCCTATAAATTTAAATATTCAAGGAGCCAATATTCGTCCAAGTGAGGTTGTTACCTACCTTGGCATTAGGATTACTTCAAAGTTCAACGTCACGCCTCACTTGGACCACTTAAGAAGTAGGGTGGGCTTGACTCTTAATGGCCTCAGCCGTATAGGGGGCGCTTTTTGGGGCCTCAGGTACCCAGCGACATTGGCTATTTACAAAGGAGTGGTTTTGGGTATCCTGAGGTATGCGTCCCCAGCATGGAGTCAGAATCTCTCGCACCGACAAAAAAGTAAGTTGGCCACGATCCAGCGAATAGCTCTACTCCGGGTCACCAGAGCGTTTGGAACAGTGTCTCATGAGGCGGTGCAGATGTTAGCAGGAGAGATACCTATAGACCTTCTCCTAAGAGAAGACTATTACGTACATAAAATCAAAAGAGAAGGTATGGCGGATCTACCAGAAAACCTTAGAGTGAGGATCAATTTAGAACCCAGCAAATGGAAGATGATTCTCCGGGAGATCACGGTAGAGGAATGGAACCGTCGGTGGGTGACGACGCCAAAAGGTGCTGATCTAAGGAAGTATTTCCCCACCGTCGGGTCAAGACTGGAAAAAACATGGATCCTCCCGGACTACTGGGTTTCACAATTCCTCACGGGACATGGGGGCTTCCGAGCAAAACTTGCTAAGCATGGGAAAAACATAAGTCCCCTATGTCCCAGTTGTGGTGTTCCGGAGACCGCCGAGCATATTCTCCTTGCCTGTACCGCTTATGAGACACTAAGAACAAATCTTTTGAGGAGCACAGGCCTCTACATCCTTACGGAGAGTGACATTCCTCACCTAGTAACCAAAGAAAACTACCCGTATTACAAAGCATTCGTGTACGGGTGGAAAGAATGTGTTGGTCCAAGTCACTTCACGCTAGTTAGGGGAGAAGCATGAAGAAGGCTGCCGAACATTTGAACTAACTTTGAAGACATAAAGCAGCTGTGGGTTGTAGCTTGGTACTTCCTACAGCTGCAAGCACCCGTATTGCCTTCAAGGCAGGGAAGGATTTAAATAAATAAATAAATAAAAATAAAATGTTCAATAATAAATTATTCGGAAAAATAAAAAATGGAAAGATAATGATATGGAGGCTGGAGTTATCGTATTCTAACCTATTATAATTAAGTTCAATAAATATATATCTATAAAGAAACCTCCGAAATAAAGCTTTGTTGACTTCATTATAATAAGTTAAAATACAATAAATGGAACGAAATCGCTGATCAAGCAGCAATCTCATCGACTCTAGAAGAGATTAATGTTCACACCCCATCCATCATAAGCAGCTTTCTTAAGACCAAAGCTGCAAAGATCTGGGACCATATTTGGGATTCAGAAGAATCTAATAAGTTAAAAAGCATCAAAAAGGTAACCAAAGCATGGCATAGCTCAGATGGAAGCAACAGGAGGGAAGAAGTAGTAATTACTAGAATGCGAATCGGGCATACACGGCTAACACATGAGTTCTTAATAAAAAGAACTACACCACCTAAATGTGATTTATGTGATGTGCAGTTGACGACCGTCCATATCATAGAGGAATGTCCGTTATACCGAAACCATTTCGAAGAAGCAAAAATAGAAAGAAGTATTGAAGAGTTACTTGGAGATAATACCATTAAATTAGGGAAAACGATCGATATCCTAAAAAAGATCGATATTTTCAAGAAATTGTAGAAGAAAAAGAAATATATTAAAGGACACTGAAGACCTCAGCAGTTGAGTGTCCATAAAAACTCTACCTAACCTAACTTGGAACACATAGAATATTCGTTATTCTATATATAATAATATATGATCATCAACAAAATTTATAAAATGATAAATATGAAGTATTGGTCACAGAAAACCCTCCCTCCACGACACGGGATATCGCAGAATATAATTAATTTAAAATATTAACAGGAATCTGAAGTTTTTAGTGAAAGCACCAGTAAAAAGGCTAATAACTTGTTTTACATTCCAATACAAATTGTCATAAAATCTCAAACAAAAGTGATGGATGAGATTTCCAATCTAAATTTTAAGGGAAACCTTCGTAAAAAATTTAAGCTTCATAGCCGCTGTCATTTTTAAGATACAGCGTTTTTTATTGAAATTGTCAATTACAAAACGGTACGAAGTTATTTTACAACATAATACTTTTACTTTTCAAGGAAAAATCAGCTCTAATAATAAAGTCCAACACAGGTGCCGGTGAGGTGTTATCATCTCACAATGTTCATCTGATCTGAGATGTCTGAATTAATTTGTGCATGAAGAGTATTGGGCTTAGTAAATAGAGTGATCCCTACAGGTTTCATGCTACAACCGGGCAAGGATGTGATTAAGCTGAGGTCACATTCTGCCACTAGGATGTTCCGTTAACCTACGATGATCACTTAATAAAGGCTGCGTCTCTACACAAGGGTTGTATCAAGGCTAAAATAAAAGGATAAAAAATTATGCTAAACCAGCCCGATTCAAACACGGAATTCAGAAAGTGGTAATTCAGAGCCCACCACCCCTCTCTTTGATATATTAACATAATTGTCTTCGTGCACATACAGTGGCTCTTTTTGGAACAAATGCGTGGAAATTAGTTTTAGTTGTTTTTTCCCACCCAGCCCGAACAATACAAAGTGGGTGTGAATTCCAAGTTTACAATAAACGTTTGTGGGTTTTAACCTCCTAATAGAATTACTAAGGCTGAAAATTAGAAAGCGAAGTGAATTCGTATTGAAGGGTTTTAATTTTAAATTCTCCTGGTTCCAAATGACCAAGTCCCGCAAAGTGGTCCGTGCGTTTGTATGTGTTAAGTGTAGAAAAGATAAGTTGTGTGTAAGCAGACATTTCGTATTTTAGAAACGTATATCACAAAAACAACAACTTTTTCAAGAAAATCTTAATTCAAAAGAGCCCATTTATACCAAGCATTTTACACCTTTTTACGATTTTATCAAAAACGAGAGTATCGATTACGATTAAACTCGCTATATCGATGTAAAATTTAATGGGATTAAATATCATGTTGATATAATTTTGATTGAAATAGATTGACAAGGCCTTAATGCCGGTATTTTAAATTTTAAATCTCTATAGTACCTTTGATTATTTATATTCGTAAAAATGAACCATTTCGTATTGTTATTTATATAAAACCTGTTAAGACACGAATTTTTCTACCAACTGAAGGAGTTGGTAGAAAAATTGAGAAGTATTTTATGAGTTAAATTTTTTTTTCGAACAAAATAATAGTAATCTATACGATGTATTGTAATGTATTGAGGATACTGAGGGGAGTTCATAATTAAATAATTTTAATATTAAACAATTAATGATAACGAACCTTTGTCGGCAAAACATCAAAAGGTGTTTACCTAACCCCCTAGATTTCCCATCGGTATGGGCCCCCAAGCGGTACCAGAAACCCCTGGTAGTTTCCCCCCAGCGGCGGCCAACAAGAATATTAAGATGGGTGAAAAGATAAGAATAATAGCACAAAGGCTATACCGCCAACCGGGGCACTTCCCATATTGGCCACCCGAAGTGACGAGAATGAGAGAGAAGAACCGAAGAGTCAGTCAAGTTTGATCCTCAAGAAGAGTGAGTCGGGTTCCAGCTACAAGAAGAGGAGGTGGCCGTCGGGGTTCTGAGAGCAGCTGGAGGATGATGCCGAGAAAGGGGACCTAAGACTGTTTTCACCTTCGCCAGCCGGTTAAGGGTTTCAAAGTTATATCGTTATTTGTAATATTGTATGGCAAAGGTAGTAAAATGTCCCTCAGTATTCTCAATCAGAGTTTTAGGCAATGTTTTAATATAATTTATATGTGTAAATTAATAATTATAGTAATGTATTAATTGAATTTTGTTTACTTTAATCTTACCCTGCATGCCACCTATTGGATTGGTAAACACGATACCTTTGGAAAGAAGATACAATGGTATCATTAAATATAGTTTATATATTGACTAAATATAGTAAGTAAGCTAGTTTTTGAAGCTACGCTGCCTTAGAAAAGCAGCCGGGCAAAAACAGCAGTATACCGGTGGGAAGTTGGAGATTTTAGAAACAAATATGGTCTTACATCGAAAGTTGTAAGGTAATGGAGACTAATGAAAAGCAGATAAAACTAAGTAATTGTTGTACATAATTAAAAAAATCTGGTGCTCGCAACACACGACTTTCACTTATCTCGGTTGATAAATTTAATTTAAGAAATATTTTAATGATTTCAATTCAGTTTCGTTGGAAACATATATTTTTGATTAAAAATATAAAATTGTTATGTAAAATAATAGTATTATGTAAACAGAAGTAGTATTACGCCCTATTCGTCAAATTATACTACCTTTTGAACTTTGTAAACATAATAATATTTTTAGCTTCTTAGCTTTGAAAAAAAAATTGCTACAAATATATTTTTCCTTTTTTCTTCTCCAGTTGATTTCAAACTCTTTTAACTTGATATTTAGCCATTTTTTTATGAAAACTAATAAAATTCTATGGTTAATGTTTTGGAAACTATAGAATTAAAAGTACTTAAAAAAAAAGAAAGTAAAAACATATATTTTTGATTAAAAATATAAAATTGTTATGTAAAATAATAGTATTATGTAAACAGAAGAAGTATTACGTCCTATTCGTCAAATTATACTACCTTTTACAACTTTGTAAACATAATAATATTTTTCTAAAATCTTCAGCTTACCAATAGTATATTATACTTATGTATTATTATTCTTAGCTTTGAAAAAAAAATTGCTACAAATATATTTTTCCTTTGTTCTTCTCCAGTTGGTTTCAAATTCTTTTAACTAGATATTTAGCCATTTTTTTATGAAAACTGATAAAATTCTATGATTAATGTTTTGGAATCTATAGAATGAAAAGTACTTAAAAGAAAGAAGTTAAAAATTTGGCATTTAAGCCCCGTCAGACTATTTCAAACAGAATGACATCTATCTGATATTAAAGCTCATTAAATTTTACATCGATATAGCGAGTCAATTCAAAGTAGTTAAAGCCGTTTTTAAGATCCTAAAAATGCACGCTATAAAGTGGCTCTGCTGGTTTAGTTTGATAAAAAACGTTACTGTAACATCTCAGGCATATAATATTTGAAAATATGAAATTTTCCTTTTATTCACTTTATCGTTTTCGTGCTAGACTTACCACACAGAGATTATAGCGAAACTTGGTCTTTTGTACTCAAGACGCCCTGAAACGTGTATTTTATCACCATCGCAGTTCTTTCCCTTATTATATATTTTATATATAGGTTAGTAAAAGTAGCACGTTTGTGTCTATCGAAGATAAATGTAATTTTTTTACTTTTTTTAACTCCGAATAAAATATGAAAAACTTAACTTTATAGATTTATAACAACTTAACATTTATATTAACAACTTAGTTACAATAGGGTACGTAATATTGTTTCAAAAAAGTTGCTTACTGATTGGAAACTTGCGCGATCTTGTGCGACGGTTGTAACATTTAATTTTCGTTACCTTTATACCAATAACATATGTTCATAAGGTTATGAGCTTACAACAATTTTATATTAACTTGTACGATTATATTATTGCATATCAACTATTATAAAATCTTGCGCTTCCCAACGGTTTATTATACGTATATATTACTTCTCATATTTCAGGAATAATTTTTTGATGACTTGGTTACAGAAAGTTGAATTTCCTGTCGAAATAAAAACTTAATTGAAATGTGTTTTACTTATAGACCTTCAGGGAAGATTGGTGAAAACCGTATCAATATCCGTCTCGTAGTTTAGCAAGAGTTCGCGGAAAGCAAAATTGCAGTGTCTATATGTATAATATATATATATATATTATATTATATATATATACATATATATATATATATATATATATATATATATATATATATATATATATATATATATATAAATCTATAAAGGCTGTATATATATAAAGATAGACAGATAGATAGAGATATGTCTTAAAAATTCTTAAATTGATTTTAATAACGCCATGCTGCTAAAAGTATTAGTTTATTATACTTTTACTATCGGCGTTGAGCTTGCCATGGACCGAGTACCCACTCGAGACAATATATTCTCGCGAATAGTCTCGAGTCTAGACTAAATAAAAAATGTTGAGGACTATAAGGGTGCTCTAGGAGGGAGGCCTGCGCCGGTGTCTGAGGCCCCACTTCACGGCACACAAGTGGCAATGTTCATTCCCTCTCCCACTGACCTAGAATCCAGTCTTTCGTCATTGTTTCGAGCTTGAATGCTTAGCCTCGAGAGCTGAAATAATATAAAATCCTGTATTAGTATACAATAATTATTGTAAGTATTATTTTACGGTGTAGAGGGTTAGGATTAGCGTATTGAAATAGGTTGCTCAACTCCTTAGTTATTAACACCCAATTCATTTATATAATTCTTGTACTAATTTGTTGTTTTGTATCATGACCGCGTAGGTCTTGAACTAATAATTTGTCAACTTAATTTGTTTCCTTATCCTTCCAACTTTTTTAAAATTTTATTTTATTTTTTTATGTATTTATCATTTTTTTTTTTTTTTTATCTTGACATATTTATATTCACACCTGTCATGTGGTTGATAATCAGCGAATGGGAAAGTACAATAAAGTTGAGGTGGCGTGATAGGCATGTTGGAGAAAGGATAGCCGGCGACACCTCGTTCTGGCATTATTCCTTATTAGCCTTTATGTTATGTTCCTCATCTAACTTATCTTCAACCTTCTGGGAGTATTTTAGTAGTAGCGATGGTTTGTATTAATGTATTGGTAAGTCTGTGAAAACGTTTGTAGGGGGTCCGAATCTGTTTGTTGACTGTTGGCAAGAGAAGGTCTTATTGTAAAGTAATGTTGTTAACGAACCATGGTAAATTTATAATAGATCTTAAAGTAACAAATTCTACATTTTGATTATTAATTTATATTTTTATCTTCATAATTTTTTATTCACATTTGTCAGAAGTTATCTTACAATAAGAAAATGTATAATGTAGAATGTACAAAACTCAGCAGCTGACATATATTTGGGGAGTCAAATGGCCCAGCAGCACCCCTTCCTAGGCTTTAATTTAGCAGAGGAGTTCTCTCATCTAGCTTCTTTTCAGTTTTCATCTAAGAGGCATTTGAGCTGTTGACTTGTCGTTTACAAGTCTATTTTTGTGTCCGTCCAGTTTGCCATGAAAACGCTATTGAGAGTTAAACCCTTACTCTCTAGGAACATTCGTAATGAGTCTTAAAATTGTTGATTGATTGGTTTAAGTAGGTTATATATATATATATATATATATATATATATATATATATATATATATATATTATTTTTTTATTGCAAATTTTCTTGGTTTTACCAGAATATATACCTATCCGGACCAAAGTCAAGGGCTAGGCAAAAATACTATACTATATTTAGAATTTCCTGATGATACTGGCTGTACCAAGGAGAGCTGCTTTCTGTCCTTTGTCCAGAACCTTTTCGGGCAGTTCTATGTTTTTAGTTGCTAAAATGGTGTCCGTTTTAACATCAAACGCATTCAATCCTTTCAATCCAAAGTCCTCCGAACAATAATAAATGCTCTCATTATGTATCCAACTATACCTTACACCACGACCTTAATGTTTCATTTATTTCAGACCTGATTGCATCAAAATTTTCCAAATTCCACCAGAACCTCATTCATCATCCTAATCCTCCAGCACAATCCCTATCCAGCTCCACTCATCCATACAACCCAGCTAGAAGCTTGAAACGGCAGTGGCGCCGAGATGTTTTGTCAATACATTTGCTGGAGTTCTGACACTGGCCAGATTCTCCTCTCATGTGCGGTGTGATTGTGGCTGTGGCGCCCTCACTTAGCTTCCGCTGGCTCTCACCACTGAGAGGGAGGCGCTGGGATCCTTTGGACTCTGCTTGTCCTTCCACAAGTGGGGGGACAAGCCCCGTCCGGGGTTCCCGAGCTGATTGTAAATATTGTACATAGGTATGAATGTGACAAGTTTTGTTTATTTATTTATTAACTTCATTTATTTGTATTTATTTTGTCTACAAATTTTGTTATTGTATACGTTTATTTATTTTGATTTGATTTTATGTAATTTGACTTTCCTTTTGTTTATATTGTAAATATTGTATGAATGAGATCCTAGCACTATTATTATTATGACAAATTGTAATATATACAAAAAAAAAAAAAAAATAAATGGTGTCATCTGGAATGAGACCGTTGCATGAGATAATTATTGGATATACCTTGATTTGTTGCAGCTTATAGACTTGACGTAGATCCTGGCACAAATCTTGATATTTTCGTATTTTCTCAGCAATAGTTCTGTCGATATTGTCATTATTCGGGACAGCAATATCGATGATATAGCCGCATTTTACATTTTGATCCATAACCATTATGTGTAGTTATTATTATTATTATTATTATTCATTTTATTATTTCTCAACTTTCGCTGGCATTAGCGCCTACCCGGACCTAAGTCAAGGGTGAGGCTAGTAAAACTTAATTCTTTATGTTCATTACTTTTCGAACAATACTCACAGTACCGAGTAACACAGCTTTCTGCATCTCATCCAGAATGTTGAGGGGAAGATCCAGCTCCTTTATTGAGCTAACGGTCATCTCTGGGATCAAGCCATTCGTTGAGATGATCAACGGAAGCACTCTCACTTTTTCGAGCTTGTACAATTGCTTCAATTCTTCCCCCAAATCCTGTTATTCTCTGCAACTACCTTGTGCAAGTTGTCATCTGATGGCACACCTATCTCGATGATCATTGCAAATTTCTCTGCCTCTAACATCAGTAAAATATCTGGCTTGTTATGCGGAATTGCATGGTCATTTATGATTGCAAGGTCCAATACATCTTGACGTAGTGTCTGTCAATTACTGGTAGTAGGCTGTATTTATAATACGGGCAAGTTTCCTCCAGCAAATGATATTTCTTGGCCAATACTTGGTGAACAATTTTAGCCACGCTATTGTGCCTCAACAAGTATTCCTTTCCAGCCATCACTTGACAGCCTGATGTGATATGCTGAATTGATTCTGTAACTATCCTACATGGTCCTGACTGGCTAAAATAAATCCTTCAGTTTCGGTTTATTCTGATTATTATTATTGCTTCGTTATGCCCGACTCAGGAGGATGCTTAGTTGATGCGTTGGCCTTCTTTTCCTTCCAAAATCTCTTCATCCTCTCGCTGAGCTCCTTCCTTCGTTCTTCAGTCCAAGCTTGAGTGGCCCCGGTATTGGCTTTATCTCTAAATTGGTGATTGTTGATGAGGGTTCTGAATTTACATCTGCCCCGTACAGTGTCTTTTGAGATGCTGATTTCCTGGAGATCTGTTTCAATTTCACGAAGCCAGCTATTCTTGGTTTTTAATGAGAGGGCTAAGTTAGGGATTTTTTTAGTTATTCTACCACTGTCTATTCTGATAATGTGCTCGTCAAATTTCAATCGTCTTTTCCGAAAGGTTATTATATATATATAATATATATATATATATATATATATATATATATTATATATCAATCGCAGGTTGAGAGTTTTTGCTTTCATCTTGACATGTTGGCCAAGTTTTACTAAATGCAAAACTAATACCTGTTTTTGAAAAATTAAATTGTAGACATACAGAGATGCTATTAAAGCACACTATTGATTGTGCGTTGAAACTCCAAACCGCAGCTGATCTAAATGTACAAATACCTGAGTCGAATATCTAGATAATTTTTTGATGGATCTACATATTTTAAACATTGTTAGAAGAAGTGCTCTTATACTACCACAAGGATAATATTTCATTATAAACGAGATTTCGTTCGATGTTTTGTTGCTTTCGTGGAAAGCTGTAGTAGACAATTAAAATGGTTTCTAATAAAAAATAAAATTAAAAAAATAAAATTTTCTGAAGTTGATTTAACTAATTGTTTTTTGTTGATTTCCATTTATTTCCACGACTTCATTTGTGGCTAATTATTTTTCATAACCTTGCGCATTCGAATCGTAAAAGATTATATAATTTCAATTAATTCTGTTTGATTTTTAATTTAGAAGCATTAAATTTCATTAATTAACTGTACATATGTGTATACAATTTGAATTATCTTTTGAATGGTTTTTTGCAATACTTAAGAGTTTATAATCAATTAACCTATATTTATAAAAACAAAATATATGTTCATAAATTTAAATTTAGCCAATAATGATTATGGTAATTAATGTAAATAACAATATATTTGAGGGTCTACGTTAAGCAGAGCTTTGAACCACAGCCGTATTTGAACGAAAGATATGCAGCCCTTACTACTTAAAAGTAGTGCTTGCTAGCATACGTACATAAAAGAAGGGTCTATCAGGCCAGAAGAATTAAGGTCTTTTAGCTCCTTTAAGTCCAAATGTTTTCTTCTAATCACATTTTGGTAACTTCATTTGATATTCTTACGCGCATAATGCCTTGTCCTAGACTGATTTAGGAGTCATTCGATACATTTTGGTTAATGAATATATTTCTACTTTATTATGGACCTTTTAATGTATAAAAAATGAAAAAAAAAAAAGGTTCTGTCCTACTATACTTGATAGATATGCTCTTTGATGGGATTCTTTTTTTTTTTTGTCCCTCTTCCCACTTTCCGACGTCCAAAGGGCTTTTTTTTTATTGGCAAAGCCATATATTTTTAATTAAAAAAAAAATCACCCGGGCCACTATTGCTACCTACACAGGAATTGATTTGATCTGTATCTTTTCATCATTTCAATTCCGTTTGTATTTTAAAGAGCTTAAATATATTATTCAATTAAGGTCTCATTTAATATAGAAATAGTTAAAGTTTACAGTAATACCGTTTTCGTAAAGATTTTATTATTAGATCATTTAGAAATATAGGAGTGTTTTTATTTATTAAGACCTTCCCTTCTGTGGATTTAATATTAATTTATGCATCTAGAATTTTCTTTTATGAGCTTATAAAAAAATTTCTATTTTTGTTTTACACATGCTCCATTAAAATAAATTTGATATAATTATAGTAGACTCTTTGTACACTAATTAATCGTCTTAGGCAAATGTGCTGAAGAAAACATCAGCAACAGAGATGAAAGGCATGTGTGTAGAAAAATGTCCAGCAACACCTCTTAAACTTTAATTTAGAAGAGGAGGTCTAACATCCAGTTTCTTTTTAGCCTTCTTCTATTAACGTGCCTCTTATAAGCATATTTTCGTGTCCGTGCAGTTTGCTATGCAAACGCGAATAGATAGCTGTTATGTGTGGTCAGATGTCAGTTGTTAGTATGAAGGGTTTTGTTGTTAACTTACCAAGGAACTGAAGTTATGAGTCTTAAAATTTTTGATTGAAACAATTGCAGTTTTGCGGAGCCATACATCTCTCAGGCCTGTCTATTTAGTTTAAGTAGGTTTGCGTATGCATTCAGTTTGTGTCTAGTTTTTAGTTTTGATGATTTAGTTTGAAGAGAATATAGTCTTTTCAGTTCCTGGTTGGTAATCTTTCTTTTCATTTTGAGAAGTAGGCCAAGCTTTAATCAATGTAATACGAATAAAATTCAATATTAAAACTAATATGATTTGACTGAAACCCATTTTTGAAAAATTAAACTAAAGACATTCAGACAAGTTATTAAGGTTCACTATTGACTTTGCTTTTAAACCTGTGCGGGCTTTATTATTATTAGGATTTGGATTTATTATTTTTAAAATTTAACCGAAGTTCGAACAAAAAAGAAAATAATTGACCATCATATATTTTAGGTAAATATTTTATTTAATTTATTAATTATAACTTGTTGAAAATAGTGGCTAAATTAATTTATTTGGGGTCTCTTGTAACCCAATAAAAGGCACCAGTGGTTGAGATGAAAAGAAGAAATTTAAATATGTGCTTCTTTTTCCTCTGGGGAGAGACCAAGCTCCATCTTTATAAGATATTGATTCGCCCAGTCCTGTTGTATGGATTGGAAACATTGAATATTAGTAGAAGAACCGAGCAGGATCTACTAAACTCTGAGAGAAAAATACTTCATCTTCATCAAAGTGTTCATCTCAATGTAATTTGGATATGGCGGACCAATAATGAACTTTATAAAGTTTTAAAGATAATGATGTCGTTATGACCTTGAAGCTTAGCAGACTGCGGTGGGCTGGTCATGTGTTAGAATGGAGGATGAGGCGATTCCTGAGACCGTCTTGACTAAACCTGTCTACGGCATCAGAAGGAGATGGTCGGGTGGTGTGCAGCAGATTCAAGAGATATCCTGGGGGTGAGAAACTGGATGAGGGCTTCTCCAAACAGAAATGATTGGAGAAAATGGCTACTTGAGGAGGCCAATACTCGTCACCGAGCAATAGTGCAAGATTGATAATGACGATTTGATTTAATTAATAGAATTCGGGACAACATTAAAAATTTGGACCAACGCTAGTCCACTGTTCCTCGGGTACTGTGTTCGAATCCCGGCTATGACAGAATATTATTTATTCTGTGAATTCAGCCGGGGAGCGACCCTAGGTTTTGGATACCCTCCTGGGGCAGACCCAGCATCCTTAAACTGGGTACCCAAGTAGGGGTAAAATACCTTGCAGCTGAGCGTGGTCAAGGCGCAGTCACCTCGTTGCATGGCCGTTTACCTAGAAACATTACGAATCTCTATGTGTACTGAGCCCAAGACCCTTCATGGGCTGTAGAGGTACATGTTTTTAAGGACCAAAGTACTATCGTAATTACAAATCAAAATATTTTATTAGATTTATGAAATTATGGACAACATATATTTGAGACAATTTAAGAAACGTAGGCTAAAAAAATTAAGGAAATACAGGAAATCCTTTATTTAGCAATACCGAGAGTAGCAGATTGGCACTGGACTACTCTTCCCTACTACTCTGGAACATGGTTGGCAACCCTTTATCAATTTTCCTTCTAGGGCTCATTCTAAATCTAAAAAAGATAACTTAAAATGGGGAAAAATATTGCGAACTGATGACCTCATCCTACCATAGCTTAGGCATGTATTGTGCCAAAGCCTCGTTGTTAAAATACAAGTTTTAGTTTTGGAAATATAATGGTAACTTATTAAAAAGAAATATTCTTTAATATAATAAAGATCGGTATGATAAATTACATATGTATCGCAATGCTTAGTAGGTAAGTGGCCTCATTGTAAGCTCCACAAAAGCGGATCTGGGTCTCGACGATGATATTGTTTCAAACGCAACAGCTCGGAAGAGTTTTGTGTCACTGCCCAGCTGTCGTTGAAAAAAGTCCACGTCTCATATACAATAATGTTTTACCGTCCCCGTTGTATTTATCTGTAATATAATATCATTGTATGGGCTACTATTTTT
Source organism: Piezodorus guildinii (assembly GCA_023052935.1). Classification (NCBI taxonomy): domain Eukaryota; kingdom Metazoa; phylum Arthropoda; class Insecta; order Hemiptera; family Pentatomidae; genus Piezodorus; species Piezodorus guildinii. Next base: position 174,271,941 of record CM041292.1, on the reverse strand, counting down.
CTTAGATTTGTCAATGGCTTTTGAATAATACTTTGTTTAGTTTAACTTTATGTATATTGAAACAAATATAAATATTTTTATCTAGACAAACTAAAATCATGTTGTATAAGACCAGTATTGACATATGCCTCCGAAACATAAAACTATCAAACGCCAAAGAAAAAGACATAGTCTTTAAAAGAAGGATTTTCAGAGGAATTAATGTAAATGGACCAATGGGGAAAGACGTACCAACAGAGAAGTGTAATAAATTTTGGGGAGCTGATGTTGTTTCCTGGATGAAGATGAACAGATGAGATGAGCCGGACATGTGGCAAGATAAGTGACAAGGACCTGTTAAGAGGTTTCTCGAGGGAAAGTTGGACCGTAACAGAGGTAGAAGGAGACCGAGACTGCGATGGTCAGATGCTGTTGAGCAAGATACGAGGAGTATCTGTAAGTCCGTGACTGGAGGGCGGCTGCATTAGATACTTGTCAGCAGGCGAAGGCTTCTTGAGGAGGTTAACACCCACACAGGGTTTGTAATGCCATTATCATTAATATTGAAATGAAGATATTGTTTTACAGCATTCGAATAATTTATTTTATCTTACGCATAAGCTAAAAAACTGTGAAAAATACTCAATTATAAACTAAAGAAGGGTTGAAATATCATTTAATGCGCTTTCTAGTTTTTTCTACAGTATAGCTAAAACTGTTTAGTTAACTTTTTGCATAATAAATTCCTACCATTTTTTTCTTAATATATTTTTACTTATTGATTGATTTAAAAAAAAAAACAATCAATATGGATTCCACACACAAATAACTCCAACCATGCATCGGCACTAGAGCAGAAATCGTATGCAAGAGGAGTATTTCTGGATTTCGCTCAAGCATGGTATAAGTTTAGTTTGACCCTTCCAACTAAAGATGATATTTTCTCCTACTTACTATCTTGACCTTCAGTCCGTTCTTCAAGATAGATTTTTCTCTGTCAGTGTAGGCAAAGAAATCACTTCAATTAGACCAGTCATTGCAGAAGTACCTCAAATGTTGGTTCTCGCCACTCTTCATAACATAATATACACACAAGACATACCAATTTTAACAGTGACATATGCAGACGATACAACTATAATAACAAAACATCTCAACCCTACGTACGCCTCACAAATATTACATCACCAAACACACTTTAACCACTGGTGCAAACTTTGGAAAGTTCGATTTTCGACAAATACAAACATATTACTTTCACTGTTCGACGTAAAATTTGCCCTCCAGGAAGTCTTCTGTATATCGACAGAAGAATGACATGGGCCCACGTCGAGAATAGACATATAATGTTAAACAAAAGACTATATAACACTTGTACACAAATCGGAAAACATACATTTAATTTTAGTAAGCTTTTAAAGCTTTAGTAAGCCCATTGATATATAAGACTGCTAAAAAGACACATACGTAAAATTCAAATTTTTAATCCGAAACTTTAGAAACTATAACTAATTCACCTTGGTACGTTAGTAATATTACTTTACATACAGACATTTACATGCGAACAGGTAAGGAATAGATTCGGATCTCGTACAAACATTTTCACGACAACTTACACGGACATATACCAATATATTAATATAAAACATGGCAACTGCCAACATGCCCTTTTTTAGGAACGATATGACAGGAGACATTGGCATTGGCATTGTGAAACACCATGTTATGTTAAAAATTGTTTCAAATGTAATTTTTGTGTTTTTGAACATAAGAATATTAATATTGAGGTACAATATACAGTTCAAAAGTTAAACATTTTAGAGAAAATATTACCTCATACGCAAAATTAAAAAAGTAAATGGAGAGTGAAGAAAAGCCGATAAAACTAACTGATTGTTATTGATTATAATATAATAGATTATTTAATTCAAAATTTATATCTTATATAATTTTTTTTGTAGATTTTTATTGTCAAACTAGGTGTATCGCTATCAATATTTATGAAGTGTATTCGTTTTATTGTTGGTTGTATAATATCATCACCCCTTTAGTTTCTATTTTCTGCTGCTTGAATATTTATTTTGTTAAATCTGACCATATGAAAGTCTATCGGAAATTTGTCTGACATAACTGTTGACATCACCAGACTCACTTGTATTTGTTCGTTTTACCATTTTTGTAAAAAATAAAAATAAATAAAAATATGATTATTAAACGAAAGAAATGATTCAAAAATTTTAAATGGTTGATTACGAAACCGCAAAACAGTGGAGTAGAGATCTTTAGAATTCAATGCGATGTGAGTAAACTTCTTTTCTCAGTTTTCGTATTTCTTAATTATTATTTCAAATTTTCCCTATATCATTGAACCTAACTCCTGCACCACTAATTCTACTTACTAATTATTGAAGTGTATAGTCCGTCGTGTATGCACTTAAAACGTTCTCTTTTGACGTTAAAGCGTTCGATTTATTTTTTATGTTCCTTTATATTTTGTGCTATTTTAATAGATATCTACAGGGAAATGTGGATTTCTTAAAAAATTTCGGTTGAATAAGTTCCTTTTCCATAATTATTAATAAACTTTCATGGCCCCTTTGAGGCGACAACCAAGTACAAAAGATTAAAAATCATAAAATTAATTTTAACAAAGGAGCTAAGTGAATGTCGTGTGTTTCGTGTAGGGTCAAACATTGCGAAAATAATACCAAGTACATTTAGTGCAATGATGAAATAAACGTAGCTGACGTGTGATTTAGCGGAAGTAAACAATTAAGTTTTCTTTTATTGTTTAGTCTTTGTCTGAATCTTGTTTGTTGACGCACAATACTCATTAATTAACAGGAAGTCAATATTACGCCAATGTCTGTTGTTCGTTATTGATAAACTTGGGTAAATCCATATCTAATTTCGTTAGTAACAATCTAACATTCCCGTTCATAAAAATAAAATTGAAGATATATATATATATACATAATAATATTTTTATTCATAATACAATTTAATATAAATTAGTGACATTAGGATTTATCTATTAGCTTATGATTCAGTACCAACAATGTCACAAAAGGGATTATAATTATCATCAAACTTAAAGGATGCCAAAGAAATGTTTATAGAAACAGGAAAAGAAATAAATTATTCAACCTGTAAATGAGCCTGCATATTCGTTAGGGCTGTCGTAACCAGCAGGCAATGGCTAGCATTATTTGAAAGTCAAAACATCTCTTGTGTACTTTATAACTCAAATATTTCATATCACTTGTTATTTAGACAATTTTTTAAAAATATTATTGAAGAAGATTTTAATATTAACCTATATAGATTAATAAATTAGAACCACTGGTCTTAAAAAATACAATTTTAATTATTGTGAAATGAATTTTAACCAAATTTTTTCAAACATAGTATTTTTTTATATAATGTTTCAGCATTTTAAATTACATCAAGTATTTGATTAATATCTGAGAATTCGTATAGTTAAACTATTATGATTAACAGGCGATTCTAAAATGCGATTATTATTTCAAAGGTTGTGACATGGTTAATGGTTAAGGTCCAGGTCCTTCATAGAAAATAAAATTATTTTCGATGTTATACTTTATTTCCTTTGTCAGCGGCATACAAGCATACGGCAAAAAACAATTCTACCATAACACCAACTAAAATTAATTAAATAATAATCAGTTTTAAAAATTAAAAAAAAGGAAATAATATCAAATAATCTTCAAAGTAAAGTTAACAGAGGATGCTTACCGCTGGGTATATTAAATATATATGACGACAAATTAAATAGAAATACCTTAAACTGCTCCTGGTTGCTTCCCTGCTAACTCGGTACTTCCCTCTATCTATTCGTACGAGACTTTCTACGGGAATGGCTTAAAATAGCGGAATCCCGGTATCTCATCTGTACTATCCTAGGCAGCGACACTGTACGTTTCCATATATCGGCTCAAGTTTAAGACACCGGACGGACGAAAACCGGGCGGGAAAATTAAAAACTTGTTACAAGGTAAACAAAGTAGTAAGAAAATATGATAACATTTTGACTAGGTAAAAAGTAATGTTAAGTACGTAATCTAAAATGTTTTTTAATATACTTAATTATACAGGCATTTTAGAATTTTTCGTTATCTTTAATATTTTCATTAGCACCTGTTAATTATTAAATTATAAACTTTTAATTTATTGATTATTCTTTATTTATCTAATTAATAATTAAAGTTAATTATATTTTAATTCTACTCCCATCGCATTTACTGTTTGTCCATGAAGTTGACAAGTGTGATTAAAATCATAAAATAAAATTTTAATATTAATAATATAATTCGTTTTAAATTCGTAATATTTTATTCTCTGGAAACATCCATTTGTAGTCCTAAATTCAGAGCAGAGCCTGTAACCATAGCCGTATTAGAACGATGTATACAGCCATTTATACCCAGCAGTAATGCTGAATAGCATGTGTATATTAATGAAGGAGCCATTCGTTGGTAGTAGTTGAGATCTCTGAGAATTGAAGCTTGATCTTGCCAAACCAAAACTATAAAACCATAAAATTAATTTTTTCTATAGGAGAGAAATTGATTTCAGATGCAGTTAAATAAACAATCAAATAAGTAGAAAACTTAATTTATTTATGCCTATGTTTTGGCCAAAATTTCAGGCTTTCTTCAGGGCGATTGAACAACAGGCGATTGGCGATCACAACAATACAAATACAAACATATTCTAATTTAATTGAGCTACAGATATTATTAAACAAAGGTTATATGTAGCTAATGGTTATAATATTAATGATACTAATATATATAATAATTATTGAAATTAGCCTGAGTTGGATTTTTTTATGTAATACTTAGCCTTATTGACAAATCACAATTTATATCGTACAAAATTTATAATTTACAAGTTATCAAATAATAATACAACGGTAACTTAATACAAGAATGATGTCCACAAATTTTAAAACACCATATTTCTGGTTATACTCGTCAGATTTCCATTTTTAATTAATTGAATTTTTTTGACAGTGGACAGTCAAATTACTCTTGATTTGTTGTTTTATTAAATCTGCTGTTATTAACAAATGTAAATCAAAGGTTCAACATGTTTAATTTCATGCTTCATTAATGTTATGAGATGAGATTTTCCCTCATCCCTTTTAATACTGACGGCCAATCATGCAATGGCCTACCTGAGACATATATTCGACAGATGATTGACGCGTTGTCTAAATGTCTGTAAAAAGGTTAATCTCTAAATCTAAGATTTAAAATATTATACTCAATATTAAACGCACTTTTTATCAAATAGCTTTAAAATGAACTGAAGGAAATATTTGATCGGTTCTGGTAAACATTTTGCCATAGTTTCAATAAAATGAAAAAATATATACTTCCAATCTACGTACATATGTTCATTTTATTAAAAAACAAACAAAATGGCATTCCTAGCAGCATATACGGAGTTCTTTAGAAAAGACAAAGACAATCGCATTATGTTCGGAGTGAAAATAAATAATTTACTAAAATGTATATGTATATTTAGTTATTTTTCTCACTTGTACTATGTAACAAAAAAAAATAGAAAAGAAAGCTGAGTTTAGACAAATGAATTGTTAGAATTTCATTGATTAGTTTCAATAATACAAGTTCCACGTCTTATGAAATCAATAAAACATTAATATTGTATCAACAAATATTTAATATATTTTTTATAGTTAATTAAGGATTAGAATTTGATATAATTTCTAGCTATATTTGGACTAGTATACTGTTCTTCAGGCCCTGAGTTCGAACCCCGGCTGAGGCAAAATTATTTATTCTGTTATTTCAGCCCTAGAGCGACCTTGGGGTATGGAAGGGTCTTCTGGGGTCATCTATAAATTGGGTACTCGAAATAAGAAAAAAGACCTGGAAGCTAAGCGTGATCAAGACTTAATTACCTGATTACATTAAATACCTTTAATACATCATCAACTCCCAACACCCTCCATACATCCACAGTACCCTTAAATTTTAATACTCAGTTCACGATCTTGAAACAAGATCCTGCCATTCCGACCTTTACATTCCCACCCATAGAACTAAATCTTTTGATCACTTCATTTTTATCCGCTCAGCAGTCGGCTGGAATTCCCTAACGAATCATAGTCGCCATGCTTCTTCTCTTCTCTCATTTAAATGCCAACTTTTTCATCATATTTGCCATCCCAAATAGATGCCCAACAAATGTGAATCTGCAACTGACTTATCTTCATTTCAATGCAAGTTATAATTATCTATTTTACCCAGACCATAGTTTTGTTTATTGTATTAGTTTTTCTGTTTTAATAATTTCCTTAATCCTAGTAGCCTTTAGGAGATTTCTTTCTTTTTTTTGTGTGTGTGTGTTTTTATGTACATAAATGTATATAAGTCTTAGTATGTTTAATTTTTTTTTCTTTTTTGCAGATTTGTAAAAAAAAAATTAATTTTATTGTTTTCTCGGCAGGACATAAATATTAATATCTACTGTAAAATGTTGTTATTCTTAAGAAACATAGACCCAGAATAAAGTTTTTTATATTATTATAACTATTATTACACGGCTGCACCCATAAAAAATGACGAATCTATATATGAACTGAACCCAAAACCCTTCATGGGTTGTGGAGGTACAGGTCATTTTTTTTTTTTTTTTTCAAATAATAATCTATTCAGTACTCGGAAATAGCAAGTACTTGCTAAACGTACTCGCTATTCATCAGGAATGTACTATCGAAGCAAAACTACTTCCCATGCATTTCAAGATGTCCTCTTTAAAGAAGAAACCTTATTTCAAAGTCTTTCTCAAACTGCTTTGTTTTTTTAAATTACCTCAGCGGAAGGGTGAAAGAAAGGCTATAAATTAATTCTATTGTTAAAGGGTCTCAACTCAATCATCTCCTTATTAAAATGAAAGAGAAAGTTTTACAGGAGCCTTTGAGGGCAGATAAGTTTGAATTAAGGGAAGTACAGTAGGGCTAGTTGTAGACTTGGCTAGGTCCCAGTAGGTTTGGACCCTAGCAATTGGACCAATTTCCTGTCTTCGACCATTGTCGCTCATTGTTTTGGAGGTGGGTTAGTATCTTAGGTTCTGTTTTATCGATTTTTAAATACATAACTGGTATAACTGACTACTATGGCTCATTTTCTTGAAATTAACGTTAATTTTTTAAGTTCATTCGATTTTAATGGAAGCATTAATGTTATTTTCATAGAATATTATTGAATAGTATATATATATATATATATATATATATATATATATATATATATATATATATATATATATATAATATAGGTCAATCCATTGTAAATCGTCCAGACGTTGCCACTCTACATTCTATATCTTCATGACTTTTTTATCAGTTATTTTCTATCCATTCAAGTCAGCTTCGTTCTTAAAAACATTTTTGGAAATATCTTTCTGATTTATGTTATTTTGAAGATATCAAATTAATAAAAAAAACTAACAATTTTTTTTTTATTAATATTTTATTGAATTTTACAACTGTATTAACATAAATACAATAAGTAAAACTGTTGAATTAGAATAAAGGGCGTGAAAGGCTTGTGAAGAAACTACCCAGTGGTAGAACTTCGATGTTTATTTAAGTAAGTAGATCCCGAGGCCATCTTCTTTTCAATCGCCTAGGAGGGTTGTCAGGAATATGTGAGGTTGATAGGTTGCGGACAAGAGGGTTTATATGGGCTAGGAGTTTGGAATTAAAAGTGGTATATCTGGTACGAGAAAGGTCTGTAACAAATGGAATATTAAGGTCGTTATGGATTATTTTATTTGTGACGAATAAGGAGCATTTAGGATTTTGCGAAGGATTTTGGATTGTAAGGATTGGATACGGGGGAGAATTAGATGGCTTCGTAGAGCCCCAAAGCTCGATTCCATATGTCCGGATGGGTCTGATGACGGTAACATAAATGAGCTTTTTGTAATGAATTGGAAGTTTTGAACGTTTGTCGAGTAACTGTTGTAGTAATCGGTATCTACGGGCAGTCTCTTGTTTTAGTCTCGTGTGAGGATTCCATGTAAGACATTCATCAAGATGGAGTCCTAGGTATCGGATTTGTTCAACAGGTATGAGTGGGGTATTATTAAAGGGTACAGTGGGGCAGGAGGTCATCGGTTTGCGACGAAGAGTAAAGGTAATTTGGTTTGATTTATTAGGATTTATTTTAATCCTCTAGTTCTGACACTATTTCTCAATAGCTAAAACTAACAATAGGAGAACGATATGCTTTATGTTTTTTTTTTTTTGACCCCACGAATTATTACCTAAATAGTGAAGTAAGTAGTTTCTTGGGTTACTAGTTTGGTTTGGTTTAGATTAATTTAATAAGTTTAAGGCAAACATTGCAAGGCCAGAGTGTCAGCAGCTGAATTTTATCCTAAAGTACTTATCATCCAGAGGTATAATCTTTACAAGTTTCATTAGTTTTTATTAATTCTCTTTTAATATATTCTGCTTTTAATTTTGCTGAATTTGGCAATACCTTTCTTTTGAAAAAAATATATTAAAAAAAACAATGCTTACACGATCGAAATATCTCCAACAAATAGTGCAATGACAAAACTATACAATTAAAAAAAAAATTGTTTACTTGTTGTATTACTTGTTATACAGTTGTAAATTCCAATAAATAAATATATGTAAAAAAAAAAAAAATAATAAGCATGAGACTCCTTTCTATCCTTCCTTGTTATTGCGCACAAACAGTTTCAGTTGATTTAAATTTTCGTGAATTTTTTAAACCATTTTCTTAGGTATTTAGGTAATGTGTTGTGAGGACCAAAACTGTATACAATTCTCTCATCCTCATTCTAGTTTTGGATTCATTCTGAAAGTTTATCCAAAAGACTAAGTCCCTCAAAATAGTATGTGTTTATATGGTTAGTTTTAATAAAAAAAGAAAATTTGTTAAAAATTTTGAATTTTAAAGAATTTTCAGTTCACTTTTCTAAAAAAATTAAATCTCTAAGGCAAAAAATGTTTAGGCTTAACCATTTAATATCATCTCTGAGTTAGTCTTTTGGACTAAAAGCGATGATATACAAAACAATTCTTCCACCCTCAATGTTTTATGGTTCACAAATTTTCCACACGTAGTGAAATCAACGGAAAAAAGTGTCCAGACATTAAAAAATGGCCTTCTAAGATGAATCTCAAAATACCAGTGAAGTGTTGAAAATACCAACAATTAATTTTTTTTTTGAGTGAGAGGAACCTAAATTTTTTTGAATCTACAAAATTTGTACCTGACTCTTTATTTAATCTAGTTAAACCCCTAGAAATACCTCAGCGAAGGCAGAAACTCAATAAATAAATAAATTAGTATAAGTTTTAGTTGTAAGGCCGAAACAAACAAGAAGATGAGCCCCATCTCCCGAATTCTTACTTAAAATGTTATTACTGTGCACAAGTTACGTTTAAGAGATGCAACTCCTTAAAATGCACAATTGCAGAAAAAGGATAACTTTCCAGCATTGCAGCTTTAAGAAGAGAAATTAAGGGGATAAGGTAAAAAAAAGTTGTAAAAAAGTGACGTTTTTTTTATATTTAATACAATTATATGGCCGGGATGTTACAGCAATGTCCAGTTATAGCCTAAGGTTACTAAGTTTTCTTAAATGTTAAAATGAAGAAAATATTGACATATTGTCATGATTCCAGGATAATTTTCTTTTTTCTCCCTTTTCTACCCAGACAGGTATCGTTAAAATACTGATGTCCTATAAAATCAGGAAACGTTTTTTGTTATTTTTCTGTTAGAGGGTGATGGAATAGAGCGATTTGTCAACGTTAAATTTTAAAATCCAGAATAATAAGTACCGTAATAAGGCAAGAAGGAAAAGGCCTTAAGGTATAAATCAAGATTACTTCTTAGCACCGCAGATTAATCATAACATCACTTCATCAGCTGCCCACCTGCTCCCACTCAGGTCCGAGGAATTTTTTTTCTTTAATATTTAGTAATGATGCTAATTATGGAAACAAAAGTACCTCTCAATCACAGTATTTAATATTTATATATTCCTAAATATTCATGTATATTATCACCTCTACATAAGAAGATATATGTAGCAATGGGAAGTATTGCATTAATTGTCGCATCTGAGTTTACAGCCAAAATACGGGCTTTAATGGTAAAGGTACAAAATAATAATTTTCCCAAAAGGTAGTGTATTGTGTGTGTGTGTGTGTGTGTTTATATATATATATCATTTACTTCTTTCTGGATAATGTTTTACAGCTTTGTGTATAAGATAATATTTTTTCTAAAATCTTCAGATTTCCACTGGTATATTGTACATATGATGTAAAGGAAGACTAAAAATTACATTAAAAAATATTTTTTTTGTCAGTCAGGTATCAAATTTTCAATTTAGCTACTTTTTATCAATACTGATGAGATAATTTTTTTTAATTTATAAAATTAGATTGTTTTACGTTCATTTGATTTCATTGATACGTATTGTGGCTAGTCGGACAGTAGGACTTAGTAGTGGCTAATCTTACAATAGTGCCTCCGAAGGAAAGCAGAACTAAGGATTTTTACATCAATTAAAAAATCATAGGAACACCTACGGGTTTGAATCCGTGACCTTTGGCATAGAAGGCTATTATGCTAAACAACCTGCTAAAGGTGATTCCTACAAAATCGGAGATACATTTGAGAAAGAAAATTCAGATTGAAACCATGTCATACTTTTTCAATGAGAATGAAACCTTTAGCTGATTACAAATTTGTTCAATTTGGATATTTATCCAATTTTTAGTAATACTAATAAAATGATGTTGTTAATGTTTTGGAAGTTTCAAGTGTCATGGCTGCGAGTACAGTTCACTATACGTATAGCTCTATGTTTCTTACCTTCTCATCACTGTGTTACCGCATGAATATCCTTCAAACTTTGTGAATCGTGAGATATTGCACTGTTGAATATTTTACCGAACACAAAACAGAGGTGAGTGGTGTTTTGTTCTAAAGACAATTACAGACTAGTGACCGCATGGGCTGGAGATAAGAGTCAGCTGTGCCGGCTAATCCTTCCCTAGTGTTGACAAGGTCTCGGCCGGGTCTGTTGTTCTAAGACGTAACCAAACAATATTTATAAACATTAGTTTTCTACGTCCATGAGTTTTTTAATTTTTTTCTCTAAGACATTTATTTATTTATTTTATTTTTTTCATTAACTTAGAAATGTTTGCTTTGTTTTTTTATTGTATATGTATATAATTGTAAATAGTTTAGTTTTAAGATTTTTAAGGTTAATTTTCTTTTAATTGGTAATTTCTTTAAGTATATTTTTCTTTTCTAATAATTATATAAATATCTATTCTCTCTTTAATTTTTTATAGGTCTCTTTAATTTATTTAGGTTCATATATATATTTTTTTTTCTTTCTTATTAAATTAAGTCATGGATCTAGATAAGACCCAATCTTGTGACGACTCGGAAGAGGAGACTCCCTTTTCTGAAATAAGCGAGTCAGACTCACAGTATTTGAAGCCACGATCACGACAGAAACGCCAGAGAAAGAACACTGGTTCCGCTGGTAACTCGCCAAATAAAAAAAAAAATAAATCGGTTAAGGCCAAACAGCAACCAAAAGCAATGCCATCACCACCTAAAACTCGCAGTACCACTGCAGCCAACATAAATGAGTTAACGGTGCCATCTACATCAAAATCTACCGCTTCTCTTCTACCTTTAGCACTTCAGCTAACGCCAACACTAAAAACCAGCTCCCGGAACCACAAGGATTTTCTGACCCCGAACCACCTCCAATATATGTATCAAATATTAATAATTTCCTGTCATTTGGTAAAGAAATCGCTGATCTAATAGGCCAGCCAAACTTCCAATGTTTCGCACGAATAAACGACATAAAAATTAATACCACCACTAAGGAGAGCTATAAGAAACTAATCAGCTATTTGAGTACGAAAAATTATAATTTTCACTGCTATCAACTAAAAGAAGATAAATCATACAGGGTAGTTTTGAGAGGACTCCACTCATCCACCCCTACTGAAGCCATCAAAAGCGGCCTTGAAGAAATTGGCCATAACGTTAGGAACATATCCTCTGTGACACACCCTAAAGAAAAATATGCGCTGCCCCTGTTTTTCGTGGATTTGGAGCCAGCCAGGAATAACACGGAGATATTTCAGGTAAGACGGCTGGTATATTCGACAGTAAGGTTTGAAGAGCCAAGACAGAGAACAATAATCGTCCAGTGCACCAGATGTCAAACTTTAGGGCACACAAAGTCCTACTGCCATCACCCTGCTAGGTGTGTCAAGTGTGCCTGGCCACACACCTCTGATACATGCCTCAAACCCCCTAATGAGCCTGCAAAGTGTGCACTTTGTGGTGAAGACCATCCGGCAAGCTATAGGGGCTGTGTCGTATATAAAACCCTTCTTCGGCAGAGGACGCAGTACCTAGCGGAACCACGAGTGGAACAGCAGATTCGCCCACAGGCACCTGTTTTGGATTTGACTAACTTCCCGGAAATTCAGAAACATACAGGTGTCATCGTTCAACAGCCACCTACTACAACTGCCGCCAGGGAACCGACAGAACACACCAAAACACCTTCCTCTGAGATCATCGCCAATAAGCATCAACAACCACGACGTCAGGCGCCTCCTAAATCCCAAACCAAGCCTCCTGCCTCCCATCCTAACCCACAACCTGCAAATCGATCCCTTCCTCCTCATCCTCTACCCTTACGAGTAAAATTGCCTCCTGAACATCCTCCCCAACTATCATCTCCTCCTGTTCAGCTAAATCAACCGAATCCCTCACCTCAAGTACCTCAGCGGACTGAACATCATCGTACCCCACGGCGTGTTCAGCCCCTAGTCAACAATCCCGACCAAACAAATTATCCTTTACAACTCTCTTATCCACATCAGTTTCCCAACCAAGACCCTTTCAACATAAGCTCCATATTCCAATCCTTTCTTTCAGATCTTAAAGAAACTATCCTACCACTAATCACCCTTCTCACAAGAATCCTTACCCAAGTCCCATTCAATCTTCCACGATGAGTGTTAAGCCTCTAGCAATCTTTTTGTGGAACGCTAACGGCCTACTCAACCACCGAGACGAACTGGACATATTTCTCCATGACAACCATATTGACATAGCACTCTTGACTAAACTCACTTTACAAAACGAACACGATTTCACATACGTGACTACATCACATACAGATCGGACCACCCAGACAACACTTCCCATGCCGGGTCATGCATCCTTATCCATAAATCCTTACCCCATTCCCTTATTCCTTCTACTCCAACTGACGCCATACAATCAACCTCAGTGACCTTTCCATCTCACCCTCTCAGCTGTATACTGTCCTCCTGGTGTTTCCCTTCTCTATAACCAACTTGAAACCCTTTTTCGATCTCTTGGACCGCGCTTTATCGCTGGAGGAGACTATAATACTAAGCACCAACGGTGGGGTTGCCGAACATCCAACTCCCGAGGTAATCTCCTTTCCAGTGTCTCGACTTCCCATAGCTATACTGTCCTCTCACCCCTGAATCCCACGTATTGGCCTACATCCCTAAAAAAGAAACCTGATATCCTGGATATATTTATCACCTCTCAAATTTCTTCCTCCCAAACCATAATCAGATCTCTGAATGACCTTTCCTCAGACCATAGCCCGGTTTTACTTTCCTTGCATTCCAGTTTTGTTCCTAAACCCCTTCCTTCTACATTGATCAAAGGACGAGTAAACTGGGACATATTTCGACAGGACTTGGAAAGCAAAATAGACTTGAACACTCCACTCAAGACAAACGATGATATTGATACAGCTGTTAAAAAACTGACTGACTCTATAACTTGCAGTATAATTGACAACACAAGGACCACCAACATTAATGACACTCAACATACTGACTTGCCACAGCACATTCGATTCTTAATAAAGGAAAAACGCAGAGCGAGATCGAAGTGGCATAAGACTCGATACCCAGCTGACAAAACTTACTATACCAAACTAACTAACAAACTCAAGTCAGAAATAAAAACATACAAAATTCAACATTTACTGAGCTTTACTGAAAATCTTACTACAACAGACAAATCATTATGGACAACCACAAAAAAAATTCTTAAGTTCAAAGACTGTAACCACCCACTCCTGACTGAAAACCAAACCTGGACAAGAACTGACAAAGAGAAAGCGCAGTTATTCGGACAACATCTTTACAATACTTATACTCCACATCCAGATATCCTTAATCCCAATCACCTCGAAAGAATAGAAGAAGACCTATTTATTCCCCTCCAAATGACCCTTCCACCTAAAGCTTTCCATTCTTCAGAAATATCCAATATCATTCATAGATTACCTGCTCGAAAAGCTCCTGGCCATGACCAAATCACTTCCCATATCTTAAAACATCTCCCTCAAAAAGCCATCCTATTCCTCACCTACATCTATAATGCCGTACTACGTACTACTTATTTTCCTGCCTCCTGGAAATTATCCATAGTAAAAATGATTCCTAAACCCAAAAAGCCACCTGAAAATCCATCTTCCTACCGTCCCATATCTCTTTTATGTATTATGGGTAAAATTATGGAAAAACTCCTTCTGAAACGTATATACCCAATCCTTGATTCCCATCATATTATTCCAGATCACCAATTCGGATTCCGTACATCTCACTCCACTATCCAGCAATGCCATCGTGTGGTGGACGTTGTCTCCTCTGCGTTGGAGCGCGGATTGTACTGCACGGGAGCCTTTCTCGACGTAGAACAGGCCTTTGACCGAGTCTAGCACCCGGGATTGCTTTACAAGCTATTCCTCCCTCCTACCTATTTTCTAATTATCCAATCCTACCTCGCTGATAGATCTTTTAAAATAAATCACAATAGTTCCTATTCCTCCCTGTTTTCTCAATCTGCTGGTGTTCCTCAAGGCAGCATCCTAGGACCCGTTCTTTATACAGTCTTTACAGCTGATATCCCAACCCATCCAAACACTTTCCTTTCGACCTATGCTGATGACACGTGTGTGCTATCAGTAGATAATGATCCTGTTACAGCCTCCCACACTCTTCAATCCCACATCCGAGACCTTGAAGTATGGTGCCAGAATTGGACGATTAAAATTAATTCTAACAAATCCCACCAGATAACATTTACCCTTCGTCGTAAACCCATGACTTCCTGCCCTACAGTATCCTTTAATGACACTCCACTAGCCCCTGTTGAACAGATTCGATATCTAGGACTCCACCTTGACAAACGTCTAACTTGGAATCCCCATACAAGACTGAAACGACAAGAAACTGCCCGACGTTTTCGACTACTTCAACACTTACTGGACAAACGTTCCAACCTACCACTTAATTACAAAAGACTTTTCATCATAAGACGATGGACTTACGGAATAGAGCTATGGGGCTCTACTAAACCATCGAATTCTTCTCGTATCCAATCCTTACAATCCAAAATCCTTCGTAAAATCCTTAACGCTCCTTACTTTGTCACGAATAAGCTCATCCATAAAGACCTTAATGTCCCATATGTTTCTGAATTAGCACGAACCAGGTATCAATCATTCTATGAAAAACTCCATTTTCACTCTAATCCACTAGTTTCTATTCTGTCATCCTCTTCCATTCCTGACAATCCCCCGAGGCGTCTGAAAAGAAGATGGCCTCGAGACCTTCTAGTTTAAAATACTTTTAGAGTGCTGCCAATGGGTAGCGTCTCTACATGTAACTCATGTCAGTTTACTATGTCCATCACATTTACTGTTGTATATAATAATACAGTTGTGAATATCAATAAATATGTTAAAAAAAAAATGTTTTGGAATCTATAGAATTAAAAGTTCTTTCAAGGCAAAAAGTTTAAAAAAATTTAATTTAAGCTAAGTTAAACCATTTGAATGGAAAAGAAACCTATACGATATTAAAGCCAATTAATTTTAAAATTTAAAAACGTTTTATTTGAGAAAATCGTAAAGGTGCAAAATGCTTGGTATAAAGTTGCCCTTCCAGTCAGCTAATTTTTGCGAAAAAGTTGCTGTAACATTTGGAGCGTATTGTTTTATATTGTCTTAAATATAAAATTTTAGTTTCGTACGACTTTTCGTTTTCGTGCTACAATTACCATATACACAGAGACCTTTTTTTTGGTCTTGGTGATTTGGACTTAGGGGATCCTAAAACTTATATTTCCGTTGAAAACTGTAATTTGAAAATTTTCATGATCCTTTTCTGATTAACAAGTCTAAGAGCAGGATAATTCATTGCTTAGAGAATTTTATGAAAGAGAAGAAAATAAAATCATGGGTTTAAACGTTTAGTAAAAATGTTATAGGGCATAAAATGGATATACGAAACTACAATATATACTAAAGTGATTGAAGAACAGATTGTGTGATAGCCTGGGAAGGGTGAGCGTTGAAAGGATACCCAAGGTGATAATGGATTTAGAAGGTAGGGTTAGAAGGAGAGGAAGACCCCCTGTCAGAAGAGGGATGAAGTAATGGAGAGTATGGAGACTCTAGGCAGGGGACTCTGGTAGGAGGATGTGAAGGGAACATGCTGAGGCAGGGCTTTGCCTGAGGAAACCTTCCAATTGGAGAAATGTCGAAGGAAAGAAAAAGGGTCCATTGAAATAATTTGACAAGGCTTAATATTTCGGATTTTTTTAAAATTTCTTCTTATTACTTTCATTTTGTTTATTTTTCTTTTAGTAACTTTTTTTTCATTGTCCCTTCTTGTTCTCGTCTTTATAGCTAAAATATTTATTTAAATAGACGAGAAAGATGGTTGGGAGTGCGTTCATCAAAAAGTTACATACTAATAAGTAATACTTATTTTAATTTCGTGCCGACGTTTCAGCCTACAATGTGGGACTTCATCAGGGTGACTTAGATGAGGAGTTTTGAGAAGTGGGAAGGGGTCTTAGAGAATTGAGACATCTTCTCTGAGTCACCCCGATGAAGGCCCACAATGTAGGCCGAAACGTCGGCACACAATTAAAATAAGTATTGCTTATTATTGTGTAATTTTTTAATGACCGCACTTCCAAAGATCTTCCTCATGTTATATTCTCAACGGTCAACGGAACTCCAAACTTATTTATTTAAATAAATTCCCATAAAATGTTAACTACAAAATTTTATTGTATTTGAGTAGCGACTGAATGACAAAATATCAGGAATATTTACCCAGGTTAATTTTTACTTTTATTTAACTATATCTTAAAACCAGTTTACAACCCTCTCCCCCCCCTCCTGGCTTTGCATACGATTTTTGTGTTGATTAACATATATCTGCGTTAATGGTTAGATTAAATTTTATACGTACTGCTTTGCTACCGGTCAATAAGTTGCTCTTTAAACTGCGCGACTCTTCTTCTGAGTCTCAAATGCGGTTGTGACCTTTTCACTTGGATGGAATACGACTGCTTATCTCGCTGGACTTCTACTGCCCACTCTGATTCTCCTTTCTCACCCTCACCCCCCTATATTTTGGAAATATACACGCCTATTAAACCCCTATTGGTGGTCATTGGGGAGAAACTTATATGGGAATAGTATCGGTGGTCCAGCCTTTGTAGACACTAATTTCACGAAGTATTTCTACTATCTAAAATACGGCGTTGTAAACCTTTATGACAGTAGACCTATCTCTTGGCCAGAACTAATACCCTAGTTGGCTGCCGCTGGGGGGAACTACCAGGACTACTCGGTGTACAGCGGGGAGCAGCCTACGGGAAACCCAAGGTACGTAAAAAAATGCCTTTTGACTTTTACCGACAGCGGCTGATTAATAATTTCTATCAACAATGAAATTATTTAATAATCCATTTAACCATTATCAATCCTCAGTATCAATACATAACAGTTATTAGTTATAGATCTTAATTTTATTAGGCGAAATATACATTAGCACACTAGAAGATGTTGGCATACATATGATAGCAATTTCTTTGGGATGCATTTCTACCATTCCACATTGGCATCAAAGGAAATGAGGAAGCGGACAGAGCAGCGAGGGATGCGGCATTGTCCACATTTGAGGAAATCAATATTCATACCCCATCTGATCTTTCTAACCAACTAAATGTCAAGCTAGGAAGATGTGGGAAGACCTTTGGGAAACAGTTGAAGAGGAAAACAAATTAAAAAGTATTAAAAAAGGAATTAAAACATGGCCAAGCTCTATCCGAGATTCGAGGAGAGAAGAGGTTGCACCATCTGCAATGTTCAACTCACTATCGCACATCTCTTAGTAGACTGCCCCCAGAACACCACTTCCTTTCAAAATCTAGGTATCGAAAGAAGGCAATACACTTTATTAAGAGACGATGCCTCAACGTTATCCAAACTAATAGATTTACTAAAAAATAACGAGTTGTTTTGCCATCTTTGAAAAAAATAAATAAAAGAAAAAAAGAAATAAAATAGAAAACCAGATTAACATTTTCATGAAACAATTTAGGCAATGGAAACAATGGTACCAAATTTGGGGCTAAGCATCAAGCACAGAAAATTAAGCAGGACATCCTCTTCTGGAAAACGTACTTCAGAGAGTCAAGATCAGAAGAAGTCCTGGAATTAGATATGAATCTCCAGGAATTCACTCCAGGTTACCGGATGAGACACTGGACCACTAATAATAATAACATGTAAAACACCTCTGACACTAAAATATATTGTAACAACGTGCCTCTGACCCTACTACATAGTGTAACAACATGCCTCAGACACTAAAACATTTTATAACAACATGTAAATTATACAATGACTTCAAATCAAAACACAATATACCCTCCACTCTGATCAAAAATCAATTTAACACAGAACACTAATGACCTTGGCTGTTGAGTGTCCATAAAATATATAACCTAACCTAACCTATAGGCATATCCATAATTACTCAATACCTTACAGCTTTTAAACATAATCGTTAGATATCGTCACAAATGTTTTACAATGTAAATTGTGAATTAATCCTACTCGTAAAACAAATAAAAGTGTTTCAGTGGTAACCTTATGAATGAAAAAAGGGAAATACTAAATTTATCAACTAGAGGAAGATCCAGACTATACACCGTTCCTGGTGGTCCAGCGGATCGCCTAGGTAATTCCATCATGTAATTATAATATGCGAAAACGCTTTTCATGAATATTCATTGACTTGATCATATATGCATTAACATTTAATTGCTTTATATGAATTGATGCTTATATGGACCAGCCACATCTACATCTCCAAAGATTAAAACATATTGACGTTTTTTTAAATTTTCTATAATTGCTTTGGTTATACAAGAGATTTTTTAAACGAATTGTTTGCATTTTGTTTCGTTTAATTTACTTAAATTTATTTTAAAATCATGTTTGGAGAGACCATTTTATGAACTAGCTACTTATTGTTAATCGTAATGACATAACGTTTTTGAACAGCTATATTTTGATTTGTTATTTTCGGTAATGAACTTTTGAAATAAAAAAAAATATATATATATATATATATATATATATATATATATATATATATATTTCAAAATTTAAGATTATATGTTTTAAGATACGTTAAATCCAAATATTTAATTTTTTTTAAACATATTGATTGATATTTACAACTGCAAAAAAAAAAATACATCAAGTAAATGTGGTAGGTATATGACACAGTGACATGAAATATATGTAGAGACACTGCCCATTTACAGTATTCTAATAGGAATTCTATATCAGAAGGTCCCGCGGCCATCTCCTTCCCAGACGCCTCGGAGGATTAACAGGAATCAAGGAGGGTGCTAGGATAGAAACTTAGAAGGAAGAATTGACAGTTTGGGTTATTTTATGAGATTTGTTGGAATTGATTTTTATTCTCCAATTCTGACACCATACAAGAAGATCAGTTATGTCAGATTGAAGAGTATGGGAGGCAATAACTAAATAGGATCATTATTAACTGACAACACGCAGGTGTCATCAACATAGGTAAAAAGGAAAATAAATATTTTAAACCAGAAGGTCTCGCGGACGTCATCTTTTCAGACGTCTCCGAGGGTTATCAGAAATTGAAGAAGAAGTAAGGGATAAATAAAGTTAAAATTGATAAAATAATAACGAATTTTATTTAATTATGATTGATGGAAGCATTTATTTAATGCTAAATGATATAATAATAGAAATACAAAAAAAAAAAATCCTCCTGTAGTTGGTAATCATTCATATTTGATATTCACCCATCTTTTAAATATGTTAACAATCAAAAACGGTTAAATATGTCGAATGAACAAAATCAAACGTACTTAAGACAAATATATTTGAAAAATTCAACATTTATGCGCTATCATAGATGTTCGATGTGGAGCTATACCATAAAAATATGTAGAAGTGCTACATCCATAGTATAAAGCGACATTCTGGTTCCACTTTATATATATATATATATATATATATATATATATATATATATATATATATATATATATAGATATATATATAAAGTTTCAGTAAAATCCCAGGCATATAACTGTCTTAAATATAAAATTTCACTTTTGAACTTTTCGTTTTTAATCTTGGTTTAGCACATACATCATACATAAATACGCATTTCTGTGAAATCTAGTTTTTTAGACTCAATTTTACAGTCCTAAAACTTGTATTTGCGTTGAAAAATTGAATTCTGAAATTTTCATGATCTCAGCTTTTATCGCATATTTTATGAAAAGGTAAGTGAATTTAGTTAATGGTTCTGAAAATAAACGAGGAAAAATGGTTGAAATGCCCATAACATTTCAAGTGTCACTAACCGCATATGTGAATTCTTACCGCAAATATATAAATACACATATAGTTGATTGAACACATCAAAGACTACTTCGAACCTTTCTTAATCCTGTTGTAGTAACAATGATAGCATTATAGGGTATTAAAGTAAGACCCAACTAATGCCTTTGTTAAGTACTGACAATGGTCCTGAGGTCAGTCGTGACCGATGACCTTTCCGATGTCGCACATTTGGTTCCATGTTCAGTTTTGAGGTAACTGAGTCCAGGGAATCGGCTTAGATACACAGAGACTGAAATAATGAACCGGAAAAGGTTACGATGTTTTTATATGTTATTACAATTACCAGGTTCAAAACTTAACTGTAAAAACTAAATTCATTACAAGTGAATTATGTTTATAACCATTCCAGTAAAAGTAATTAATACAGTAAATATATATTATCTTGAGCAAAGAAACTATTTAAAATTTCTTTTCGCATAATTATCTGACGTACTAGTTCAAATAATTCCACAAAGAATTCAAAACAAATCTAAATCATACGCTTTTCTTCCTAGTTTAATTCTGTATTTTTATGGGATTCGGACTGGCTGATTGCAAAATATTGATTTTTAATGTAGTCAACGTTTCAAGGAATATTCTGTTTTATTCTGTCTTACCAACTTATTATTATTATTATATATTATTTATGATTATCAATGAATTTACAATTATGATTCATCCGTAATAATGACTTTGTCATCCATCTACTTTATCCTATTTAATTTTCATAGAGCTATGTCCTGAAATTGGGAAAATACTTTGATACAGTTACAACAATATTCAATTTTATTATAAAAAAAAGAAAAAAAATGTTTTTCAAAGCTATCTATAGATAGTTAACTAATATGAAAAGCAATAAATCATTCGAAGGAGAATAGCCTAAAATGGACTATCATCGCCTCTAATTTCAAAACGCTAAATCCCTGCTATTTATTAACAGATTTCTTTTTTCGTTTTGTAGAAAATTTAATTCTCTAGGGAATATAACAGTGAATTATGTTCATAACCATTCCAATAAAAGTAATTAATACTGTAAATATATATTATCTTGAGCAAAGAAACTATTTAAAATTTCTTTTCGCATAATTATCTGACGTACTAGTTCAAATAATTCCACAAAGAATTCAAAACAAATCTAAATCATACGCTTTTCTTCCTAGTTTAATTCTGTATTTTTATGGGATTCGGACTGGCTGATTGCAAAATATTTATAATGTTTATATAATCAATTTGTATTATGCAATAATGTTTATAAAATATTGATTTATAATGGGAATATAACTGTCAGCAGAAACGTCAGTATCTGTTATAACTTGTGAGTTCAATATGAAGCTCAATTTTTTTGTTCAATTTATGTATTTTAATCCTTTTTTTTTTTTTTTTTTTTTTTTTTTTTTTATCTTGCTTTACTAATTCTGAAACACCATAAATATTTGTTTCTATCTTCAAAAATAACTGAGTTATGGGCTTATATTTAGGTAAAATATCATATTTTTTTGTTTTACAATTAATAATGGTGTACTGATTATAACACACTATGGAATTATTTCTCTCTCTTCAAAAATAATGAAGTTACAAGCGTATATATAGGCAAGATTTCGATTTTTTGTCCCTTCACCTTTTTTTTTATTTTTTATAATTGTTTTCATCCTTTGCTGATTCCAAAACTCTATACATATTTTTCTTTATCTATTTTTGAAAATTGTTAAAAATAAAATTTTCTTTTCCTTTTTATAATTTTATCGCGGTTTCTTGGATTAAAAACTTGTTTTTCTCTACCTCCAAAAATAACTGAGTTTTTGAATTAAATCACTTTTAAATTAAATTAGCCACCAACTTTAAAAAAAAAGTATCAAATTTTAAGTCTAGGTGTTAGGAATGTTGTTGGATGCCCTGGAATTTTCTTACCAAATTAAAAAAAAAAGTTGATCTGGTATTCTCATCATTGTCGTCATTTTTCTTTTGTTCTAATATTTGTTCGTTAATTATCAGGCCGATTTGCAAAAGAAATTCTTGGATATTTTTTTAAAACACTTTATTTATTCCAGTATCGCGACGTTTCAGCCTCTAGGGCCATTTTCAAGCTTCTGTAAATCAATTAAAATCTCATTGCATTTATATATTTCCTACAATTCAATTACAACAACATATAATAAATTATTTTTAATAATTATGTCACCTACCATGCATATCCATCTCAGTTATCTTTTAATTTTACCGCTTTTCATCAGCGTCGTCATAATTTTTTTAAAATGTCATTTTTAAAGTAAACTTAAACAATAAAGTGTTTTAAAAAAATATCCAAGAATTTCTTTTGCAAATCGGCCTGATAATTAACGAACAAAAGTTGATCTGGTAGTTTCGAAGAAAAGCCGCGGACGGCATACTGTGGGCGGGGCACAAACGGATTTTTTTATTCGTTATTCGGGCTCTACTTGTCTTGAAACGTACACCCTCAAATTCTGAGAGGGTAAATTTTTTTTATGCTTGTATATGCTTTATATGTATATGATATATAGTTAGAACCTGTGACCGGATTTCCATGATTTTTGCACGTTCTATTTGCTTGCGTGTTTCAGCTTCCAACCCGGACAGCTATCCCGTTCATGTATTGAAATAAAATGAAAAGTAATTCTATTCAGTGACGAGTAGTCCCCTAAGAAAAACAAGAAAAGTACAACATACATGATAATTGTCTGGTCGTTTAAGACTTCAGTTTAACAATAAAAGATGGATTTTGTGACAATGAATAGTATCTTTTTTTTTTTTTTTTTTTTTTTTTTTTTTTTCTTATCCTCCAACTTTATTTACAAAAATAATACAAAAAACAATAAATACAAAAAACATGAATAGTATCATCTATTGATTTTAAATATTACATATGTTGGGAAGATTGATTCTTTGAGATGGGAATATAGTTGGTGTTTGAAAGTGGACAATGATAAGGATTTACGAAGGGATACAGGCAAGGAATTCCAAAATAATGTTTCACGAATAACAAAGGATTTTTTGAAGGAGACGGATCGGTGGTGAAGGTATATAGAAGCTTATGGGTTGGGATCTAGTGTTTGCTGAATGGTCAGAAGAACACGTGGTAAGCATATCAAGAATATAAGGAGGTTTCTTAGTTTTGAAAAATCGGAAGAGGCAGACACCTAGGAGGTACTGCCGACGAAAGAAGGGATAGAGCCAATTCAACTCGGTATACCTTCTAGAAACATGGGAGCGTCTGGGGATTCCACATGTGAATCTGATAAAACAATTCATAAGCCTTGTGAGTCTCATGTATTAGGGAATATCATACAATTTTATTTTGCACGTAATTACACTTTTTCCTCTTTTTGAGCTAAATCGCACGTTTTTTAATTTTTATTTCATGAAATCCCATTTTTTGTACTTTTGATTTAAATTTGATTGTTAAATTTTAATATCATACCTGATCAAACCAATTTTTGGTAAAAAAACAAAAAAAAAACATAAATATACTAATAAATAATTATAATTTTATTATATCATTTTTCTCTTGTTTAAAATCTAATAAGATTATTAAAGCAGATAAATATTTGATTGATGATCAATTATTTGATTAATTTAGTCGATGATTTAAATAATTTTTTCAAGTTGAAAAAAAAGTGTATATAGATCTTTGATTCAGGTAATTTGTGTTTAATTTTTATTTTCAAATTTATAATTGGGGATTTCGCTGCACTATCTTGCACATTTCGAGATTTTTACTGCATGCTTTTCAGCTATTACGGCATGGAAATTCGGTCTCTAGTTACAAAAATATCGATATATTTTTGTACTATTTTCATCTTTTATTATTGTTTGCTTCCATTTATCATTACTGTACTCTCCATATTCTCCTTATATTGTCATTTTTAATATTTGTTTTTTCGTAGTCCCGTGAAGTCCTTAAATCCAAGTAAATGGCGGAACACAAAAATTATTAGTTTACACATGTACCCTAACCAACTTCTCATTGATTTTTATCATCAGAATAATCTAATCAATAACTTTTTTATTTTATTTCTAAAAAGTATTTTGATCAATGAGTTTCTTCAGCCAGTGTTCAGATAATTTTTTTTTTATTGACAAGCATTTGAATGTTCCGACAAAATTTCTCTATTTTCTATCTGCAAATAAAAAATATTTAATAAGAAAATATCTTCTCTTCCAAAAGCTAAACCACCTAAGTTCACCTGAAGGTTATGTTAAATCATCGAATCTCTAATCCTCTGTTTCAGAAGCCGTTAGAGTGGGTTGTACGGATTGATATTTAATTTAAGTGTTCAGGCAGATGGGTTCTTGTTTAAGTTGGTTCGTCGTGGAAAAATTTAAAAATATTCTTTGGTGAGGGGAGGAGAGGAGGAGATGTTCGACGAGTAAAACGCACTTTTCCCAGCAACATATGACCAGATAAATTAGATAAAATAATTACGAGTTTGCGTCTCGCTGCCGGAGGCTTTAAACTCTGGCATAAATCTCCGACCCTCCTCCCTGGTACGATAAAACCCCATATAACCAAAAAAAAAGATGAGGTAGGAGTGAAAACAAATTCTAGCAGTATCTGGAACTGTGAGAAAGTCTGTATCCTTGTGGAGTAATTCATCTGTTACAGAAACTATAGTTAAAGAAAATAGTCGTAAATGATTTTTTTTTTTTTAGCAATATTATCCTGAAAAATGAATTTATTTCGTTAAAAATACTTCTGAAAGTTTGATCAATAATTTCGGGCGTTAATGACCTCTTCTTGTAAAGGTTTTCTTTTTCTTTTTTTAATGTGGCTGGGTGGACATGTCAGCCGCCAAGCATTGCCAAGGCTGGAAATGTCAACAGTAAACACTCAGCCCACCATTTTCTCTTCTTTTCCTCCTTCTCCCACAGAATATTCAGCTTTCTTTGAAATGTGAAATTTTTTATTTATTTTGCCGCACGAACTCATATAATATGATACACTGCTATTAATATTAAATATATGCCTTTAAGTAAATCATAAGCTTAACGACTAGTGAGTAAATCACAGTTGGAAAAGTTAAAACTTCGGGGAAATTTCTTGACACTAAAAGCGTTTTAATCTACCTAAGCCTAAAACAATGTTTGGAAGATCAATCTAATGGCTAGAGGACGTTCACTTTTTTTTTTTTTTTTTTTTTTTTTTTTTTTTTTTTTTTTTTTTTTTTTTTTTAATTTTAGATAAAATAAAAAAAAAATCATAATTTAAATAAATCAGTATTTCCTATTTTAATCATTAAATTAATAATACGACTTCTTATTTGGATTTTAATTAAAGAATAAAAATCCCAGTACATAAGCCATTTTTTTTTTTTTTTACACTTATAGGAGTATTTTTCCTAAACTTAAATAGGTAAAGAAGGTTTATACCTTTGCGACATTTGCCATAACTATTCATTTGTTACACTTTTAACATATCTAATAAAAACTTGCCTTAGGTACGATTCACTATATTGGTTTATTATTTTCAATAATGAACCTTTGTAATTGACTAAAATAAAATTACCCCTATTTCCTCAAGATTTGAGGGCTTACGTTTCAAAATGCGTACGACCCTAATAACGAATAAAAAACTTTCTCCGAAAGTACTAGAACAATATTTTTTGGAATTCCCCACACAACTATAAGGGCATTCAATGATGATCCTAACACATGAACGTTGATATAAGCTGGTTGTTTTAAAAGTGGCGGCCGAACTAAAAACAATTTAATTCAATAACTCAGTTATTTTTGAAGATAGAGAAAAGATTTATTAGTGTTTATTAACCAAGAAACAGTGAATAATTATAAAAATAGAGAAGAAAGAAGTGAAAAAAATTGAAATTTTACCCATAAAGTTAGAGTAGAAATAGGTATAGACTTTTAGAATCAGTAAAGCAAAAAAAAAAAAAAAAAAAAAATTAAAATTGCCTTATACTCAGTTATAATCGTTTTCGCTCCGTTTTCGAAGATCTCTTAATAAAAAAAAATAAAATAAATAAAATAATTGATCCCAGTTGAATAGATCGGATACTTCAAGTTGATACAATTCTAACTTGGGATCCTCATACACAAATGAAACGACAAGCAACTGCTCGGCATTTTCGACCACTACGATACTTACTTACAAACAGTCAAACCTTCCACTTCATTACAAAATACTCATCTACATAACTGCATAAAGACAATCAGTACTTACGGAATTGATCTCTGGGGGCTCTACTAAACAATCGAATTTATATCCATTCCAATAATTAATGTCTAAAATCCTTATTAAATCCTCAACGCTCTCTACTTTGTCACGAATTAACATAATACGTTAATTTTACAATATGTTCCTAATCTGGCCCGAACCAGGTATCTCTCCTTCCTTAGCAAACTCCATTCCTACCCTAACCCCTTAGTTTCTATCCTTTTATTCTGTTAGATTCCTGATGAGATCTCTTAAAAGAAGTTCTGGTTTAGCATGTTTAGTTGGTAGGGTAGGTTCCTTGCATGTATGTCATGACTTAGTAACATAGTCCTGCATAAAACTACAATTAATATATTTAAAGGAAAAGTATAAAAAGAAACTTAACTGTTTATAAAAGACTTGGTGAAATAATAATTATCTGTTAGTCCATATGGTGTAAATTTCAAATTTGGTTTGTTTTATTTTAAAAAAAAAAGTGGAGTCTATGAGGCTGAATAATTCTAATAAAAATTCATAAATAAAAAATTAATTAAATTCAGTTGTAGGCTGTGAAATATTTTATTGTGATTGAGGCGAGTTCTGTTTTTATTGGTTAGGAAGTAAAAATTGCGTTTGATGACATTTCAAGTGAAAATTCCCACGGAAGTGGCCATAATAAAAGGCTAATGAGAGGCTAAGTTGTTTAGCTAATTGAATCTCTCTTCACTTCCCTAATAAGCTTCTCTTATACCAATGTTATTATTCTGCAAAGTCATTGGGGCCTTAATTCATCCTTATTTCAGTCAGAATTGCCATAATTTTTTATCACTTTTATCAATAATTTTGTAATTTGTTTTCCTATAACTGCATATATAACCTATATATGGACTGGCTAATTTTAAGCATAGTAATTAATGAGAGAGTAATATAATTTAAAACCTATCCCTTTTGACGTCGATATTTCTTTAAACAAACAACAGTTTTCAATGCAATCAAGTACTTATTATTTTTTTTATTTATTTATTTTTTAGTTCACCCTTTTACACCATTAACGGCTATATAGGGGCAATTTCTAAAGCAATTTTAGAAACATTTTGTTGGCTTATGAGCAGTAAACAAATTTTTATTGATACTTTTTTTATTACCATTTATTGAAATTTACAACTGTATTAGTTAATACATCAAGTAAATTAGCTAACAGAAATACATAAAAAAGACATGAAGAGAAAGCACCACTTTACTGGGTAACCTAAACTAGAAGGTCTCGAGGCCATCTTCTTTTCAGACGCATAGGAGGATTGTCAGGAATGGAAAGGAAGCAAGTATTGAAACTAGTGGGTTAGAGTGGAGTGGAGTTTTTCATGGAAGATTGTTATCTGGTTCGGGACAAATCAACAACATATGGGATATTAAGGTCTTTATGTATAAGTTTTTTTGTGACAAAGTAAGGAGCGTTGATGATTTTTCGAATGATTTGGATTGTAAGGATTGAATACGGGAAGAATTTGATGGTTTAGTAGCTCAACTCCGTAAGTCCAGATAGGCCTTATGATAGTGATATAGATGAGTCTTTTGAAGATAAGTGGAAGGTTAGAGCGTCTTTCCAGTAAGTGTTGAAGTATGCGAAAGCGACGGGCAGTTTCTTGTCGTTTCAGTCTTGTGTGCGGATTCCATGTTGAACGTTTGTCAAGTAGGAGTCCTAGATAACTAAATCTGTTCAAACGGGACAAGAGGAATATTATTAAAGGACACTGTAGGGCAGGGTGTCATAGGTTTACGACGAAGGGTAAAGGCAATTTGGTGTGACTTGTTGGAATTGATTTTGATTCTCCAATTCTGGCAACACACCTCAAATGTCTCTGATGTGGGTGATTAAAGAGTTTGAAAAGCAATAGTAAGATCGTGATTGACTGATAACACGCAGGAAGGTTTTGGATGGGTTGGGATATCAGATGTATAGACTGTGTACAGACTGTAAAAACTCTAATAAAAAGGGATAAATAGGAACTATTGTGGTTTATTTTTAAGGATCATTTAGGAGTAGGACTGGATTATGAGGTAGTATGCAGGCGGGAGGAATTTGCGGTGTTTGTAAAGCAGTCCTGTGTGCCAGACTCGGTCAAAGGCTTGTTCTACATCGAGAAAGGCTCCCGTGCAGTACGATCCGCGCTTCAATGCTGATGAGACAACATCCACCACACGATGACATTGCTGGATGGTGGGAACGGGAAGACTGAATCCAAGTTGTTAGTCCGGGATTATCTGAGAAAAGTCTCTGCTATGTTTTTGACCGGATGCTTTTCTAAGGCAGCGGTACCTTCAAAAACTAGGTTACTTGATATATACTAAAAGGAATTAGTCCGGATGGCGGTCAGTGAATGAAATAATTGAGTAGTTTTAACCATTCATTTTCTGCCAACGTTTCGACCCCCATTGTGGGTCATCATCAGGGCATATTGTAGGCGAATGTAACTGAGTATCACTGACCGCCGCCATAACTAATTCCTTTTAGTAATTCTCAACGGTCAAATAGTTATATCTACTTTCGCTTTAATAATACAATATTACAAATTATTATATACAGCAACCATTAATCTTGTTTCTTAAGATTTGTCTTCGGTACCTCTGGATGGTCAAATGTATCTGACCTCTAAAGCCAGTCAAGTTGGGTATTACCCTCATTCGAAGGCAATACTTCCTTGGTTCATTTTTCTATCAAATCATCCGCTCCCACCGCCCCTCTTACATCTATATTCTCCTGCAATTTAAATCCACAACCCATATAGAGTAAACCATAATCCGTCTTTCAAACCTCAACACGCCTTCCCACGGAACCAAAAAATATTAATATTCCTTCTTACGCCGGTTTATTGTTTTCTGAAATACTCCCCCATCATTCGTCATACTCCTTTCCAATTTTCATTCAAATCTATCCTTTTTTGAAAACCTCCTTGCTCCCCAACCAGATGTTAACCAATTTGAGTATAGACATTAAAGAGAAGTGAAAAATGTCTACACTTCTTAAAATCAATGGCAGTAAAGTTGATTTTCATTTCATTTACATTCTTATTTTTATTTATTCTATTGTTTTTGGTTTGGGTAACTTTATATTATATTAAGATATTATTGTACTTTTTTATCTCTCTTTTAATTATTTAAAGACAATTGTATATATTTATTGTAATCAAGGGACCTTGTCCCAGAATAAAGTTTTGTTTTTTTTAATTCATTAAATTTTAAACGTTTTTCGTCACCCTCCATCAGTTTGTACATTTGTGTATATGAGTATAAAACTTTTTTTTTTCTTTAGAATTGAGCTCTCTGACGACATATATATTGTAATGTATCAGTATTAATATTCTTATTTGAGCCAAAAAAAAATCAACCTAGAAAATCATTCTATAAGGGAATGTCCATTTAAAATACTTTTTAAGGTCCTAAATCTGATTGTTGCGTATTCATATTTCCTTCTGTTGACAATGTAACGCCTAGCCGTCGGTATAGTAGCCAGAAATATTGTTCATAAGACGTTTAAATTTAATGTAAAGTTCATCGGCAAGTCATCCATACACTTTAATAACATCCGTAACACTCGATACAATAAAATTCCTAAGAACGGTGCCTTTAGCTCAACTTTGTCTTACACGGCACCAGAATGTAAAATAAATGATACTGTTCGGAATTTTATGGTATTCGATTACCTAAATGTATAGATTATTACACGAACATATAAAAGATTCAGAAATGGTTCATTCTCATTTTATTCGACATAAATTTTTAAAAATGATCTTTCCAACTTTTAAGTAGATTAAATGGTCCAACGTCCATGAATACCCTGCGCTGATTTTCTAATTAAACAATCGTAGAACAAGCACCTTAATTTTTTTTTTAATGCGCCCCCGGCAAGGACCAATGGAATTACGAGGCTTAATTGGTGCTGAGGGAGGTGGGGGAAGGGGATGGAGCAGCCCGAGAGTGGATCTTAATTACGACGCAGTAACTAAAAACGTAGCTGCCCTGAAATCATTTAAGATGGGACCCAGGGAGTCGCCGACCTCGAGAGGAATTTGATATCAACTTGTCATCACAGGCTTCGCAAATCACTCCTATCACGTCGCTCACATTCGAACGGAGACCTGAATACAAATCCTTTTCAGGCTAGGCGTTACATTGTCAACAGAAGGAAATATGAATACGCAACAATCAGATTTAGGACCTTAAAAAGTATTTTAAATGGACATTCCCTTATAGAATGATTTTCTAGGTTGATTTTTTTTTGGCTCAAATAAGAATATTAATACTGATACATTACAATATATATGTCGTCAGAGAGCTCAATTCTAAAGAAAAAAAAAAGTTTTATACTCATATACACAAATGTACAAACTGATGGAGGGTGACGAAAAACGTTTAAAATTTAATGAATTAAAAAAAACAAAACTTTATTCTGGGACAAGGTCCCTTGATTACAATAAATATATACAATTGTCTTTAAATAATTAAAAGAGAGATAAAAAAGTACAATAATATCTTAATATAATATAAAGTTACCCAAACCAAAAACAATAGAATAAATAAAAATAAGAATGTAAATGAAATGAAAATCAACTTTACTGCCATTGATTTTAAGAAGTGTAGACATTTTTCACTTCTCTTTAATGTCTATACTCAAATTGGTTAACATCTGGTTGGGGAGCAAGGAGGTTTTCAAAAAAGGATAGATTTGAATGAAAATTGGAAAGGAGTATGACGAATGATGGGGGAGTATTTCAGAAAACAATAAACCGGCGTAAGAAGGAATATTAATATTTTTTGGTTCCGTGGGAAGGCGTGTTGAGGTTTGAAAGACGGATTATGGTTTACTCTATATGGGTTGTGGATTTAAATTGCAGGAGAATATAGATGTAAGAGGGGCGGTGGGAGCGGATGATTTGATAGAAAAATGAACCAAGGAAGTATTGCCTTCGAATTGAGGGTAATACCCAACTTGACTGGCTTTAGAGGTCAGATACATTTGACCATCCAGAGGTACCGAAGACAAATCTTAAGAAACAAGATTAATGGTTGCTGTATATAATAATTTGTAATATTGTATTATTAAAGCGAAAGTAGATATAACTATTTGACCGTTGAGAATTACTAAAAGGAATTAGTTATGGCGGCGGTCAGTGATACTCAGTTACATTCGCCTACAATATGCCCTGATGATGACCCACAATGGGGGTCGAAACGTTGGCAGAAAATGAATGGTTAAAACTACTCAATTATTTCATTCACTGACCGCCACCCGGACTAATTCCTTTTAGTATATATCAAGTAACCTAGTTTTTGAAGGTACCGCTGCCTTAGAAAAGCATCCGGTCAAAAACATAGCAGAGACTTCTCAGATAATCCCGGACTAACAACTTGGATTCAGCTCTTCCCGTTCCACCATCCAGCAATGTCATCGTGTGGTGGATGTTGTCTCATCAGCATTGAAGCGCGGATCGTACTGCACGGGAGCCTTTCTCGATGTAGAACAAGCCTTTGACCGAGTCTGGCACACAGGACTGCTTTACAAACACCGCAAATTCCTCCCGCCTGCATACTACCTCATAATCCAGTCCTACCTCCCTAAATGATCCTTAAAAATAAACCACAATAGTTCCTATTTATCCCTTTTTATTAGAGTTTTTACAGTCTGTACACAGTCTATACATCTGATATCCCAACCCATCCCAAAACCTTCCTTGCGTGTTATCAGTCAATCACGATCTTACTATTGCTTTTCAAACTCTTTAATCACCCACATCAGAGACTTTGAGGTATGTTGCCAGAATTGGAGAATCAAAATCAATTCCAACAAGTCACACCAAATTGCCTTTACCCTTCGTCGTAAACCTATGACACCCTGCCCTACAGTGTCCTTTAATAATATTCCTCTTGTCCCGTTTGAACATGGGTATGGTATGGGCCCCCCAGCGGTACCAGAAACCTCTGGTAGTTTTCCCCCCAGCGGCGGCCAACAAGAATATTAAGATGGGTGAAAAGATAAGAATAATAGCACAAAGGCTATACCGCCAACCGGGGCATTTCCAATCTCGGCCCACCCGAGGTGACGAGAATGAGAGAGAAGAACCGAAGAGGCAGTCAAGTTTGATCCTCAAGAGGAGTGAGTTGGGTTCCACCTACAAGAAGAGGAGGTGTCCGTCGGGGTTCTGAGAGCAGCTGGAGGATGATGCCGAGAAAGGGGACCTAAGACTGTTTTCACCTTCGCCAGCCGTTTAAGTGTTTCAAAGGTATATTGTTATTTGTAATATTGTATGGCAAAGGTAGTAGAGAAAATGTCCCTCAGTATTCTCAATCAGAGTTTTAGGCAATATGTGAATATAATGATATGTGTAAATTAATAATTATAGTAATGTATTAATTGAATCTTGTTTACTTTAATCTTACCCTGCATGCCACCTATTGGATTGGTAAACACAATACCTTTGGAAAGGAGATCCACATAATTAAATAATTTTAATATTAAACAATTAATGATAACGAACCTTTGTCGGCAAAACATCAAAAGGTGTTTACCTAGCCCCCTAGATTTCCCATCGGTATGGGCCCCCCACCGGTACCAGAAACCTCTGGTAGTTTCCCCCCAGCGGCGGCCAACAAGAATATTAAGATGGGTGTAAAGATAAGAATAATAGCACATAGGCTATACCGCCAACCGGGGCATTTCCCATCTCGGCCCACCCGAGGTGACGAGAATGAGAGAGAAGAACCGAAGAGGCAGTCAAGTTTGATCCTCAAGAGGAGTGAGTTGGGTTCCACCTACAAGAAGAGGAGGTGTCCGTCGGGATTCTGAGAGCAGCTGGAGGATGATGCCGAGAAAGGGGACCTAAGACTGTTTTCACCTTCGCCAGCCGTTTAAGTGTTTCAAAGGTATATTGTTATTTGTAATATTGTATGGCAAAGGTAGTAGAGAAAATGTCCCTCAGTATTCTCAATCAGAGTTTTAGGCAATATGTGAATATAATGATATGTGTAAATTAATAATTATAGTAATGTATTAATTGAATCTTGTTTACTTTAATCTTACCCTGCATGCCACCTATTGGATTGGTAAACACAATACCTTTGGAAAGGAGATCCACATAATTAAATAATTTTAATATTAAACAATTAATGATAACGAACCTTTGTCGGCAAAACATCAAAAGGTGTTTACCTAGCCCCCTAGATTTCCCATCGGTATGGGCCCCCCACCGGTACCAGAAACCTCTGGTAGTTTCCCCCCAGCGGCGGCCAACAAGAATATTAAGATGGGTGTAAAGATAAGAATAATAGCACATAGGCTATACCGCCAACCGGGGCATTTCCCATCTCGGCCCACCCGAGGTGACGAGAATGAGAGAGAAGAACCGAAGAGGCAGTCAAGTTTGATCCTCAAGAGGAGTGAGTTGGGTTCCACCTACAAGAAGAGGAGGTGTCCGTCGGGATTCTGAGAGCAGCTGGAGGATGATGCCGAGAAAGGGGACCTAAGACTGTTTTCACCTTCGCCAGCCGTTTAAGTGTTTCAAAGGTATATTGTTATTTGTAATATTGTATGGCAAAGGTAGTAGAGAAAATGTCCCTCAGTATTCTCAATCAGAGTTTTAGGCAATATGTGAATATAATGATATGTGTAAATTAATAATTATAGTAATGTATTAATTGAATCTTGTTTACTTTAATCTTACCCTGCATGCCACCTATTGGATTGGTAAACACAATACCTTTGGAAAGGAGATCCACATAATTAAATAATTTTAATATTAAACAATTAATGATAACGAACCTTTGTCGGCAAAACATCAAAAGGTGTTTACCTAGCCCCCTAGATTTCCCATCGGTATGGGCCCCCCACCGGTACCAGAAACCTCTGGTAGTTTCCCCCCAGCGGCGGCCAACAAGAATATTAAGATGGGTGTAAAGATAAGAATAATAGCACATAGGCTATACCGCCAACCGGGGCATTTCCCATCTCGGCCCACCCGAGGTGACGAGAATGAGAGAGAAGAACCGAAGAGGCAGTCAAGTTTGATCCTCAAGAGGAGTGAGTTGGGTTCCACCTACAAGAAGAGGAGGTGTCCGTCGGGATTCTGAGAGCAGCTGGAGGATGATGCCGAGAAAGGGGACCTAAGACTGTTTTCACCTTCGCCAGCCGTTTAAGTGTTTCAAAGGTATATTGTTATTTGTAATATTGTATGGCAAAGGTAGTAGAGAAAATGTCCCTCAGTATTCTCAATCAGAGTTTTAGGCAATATGTGAATATAATGATATGTGTAAATTAATAATTATAGTAATGTATTAATTGAATCTTGTTTACTTTAATCTTACCCTGCATGCCACCTATTGGATTGGTAAACACAATACCTTTGGAAAGGAGATCCACATAATTAAATAATTTTAATATTAAACAATTAATGATAACGAACCTTTGTCGGCAAAACATCAAAAGGTGTTTACCTAGCCCCCTAGATTTCCTATCGGTATGGGCCCCCCACCGGTACCAGAAACCTCTGGTAGTTTCCCCCCAGCGGCGGCCAACAAGAATATTAAGATGGGTGTAAAGATAAGAATAATAGCACATAGGCTATACCGCCAACCGGGGCATTTCCCATCTCGGCCCACCCGAGGTGACGAGAATGAGAGAGAAGAACCGAAGAGGCAGTCAAGTTTGATCCTCAAGAAGAGTGAGTCGGGTTCCATCTACAAGAAGAAGAGGTGGCCGTCGGGGTTCTGAGAGCAGCTGGAGGATGATGCCAAGAAAGGGGACCTAAGATTGATTTCACATGGTTAAGTGTTTCAAAGGTATATTGTATGGCAATGGTAGTAAAATGTCCCTCAGTATTCTCAATCAGAGTTCTAGGCAATGGGTTAATATAGCTTATATGTGTAAATTAATAATTATAGTAATGTATTAATTGAATCTTGTTTACTTTAATCTTACCCTGCATGCCACCTATTGGATTGGTAAACACGATACCTTTGGAAAGGAGATCCATGGTATCATTAAATATAGTTTATATATTGACTAAATATAGTAAGTAAGCTAGTTTTTGAAGCTACCGCTGCCTTAGAAAAGCAGCCGGTCAAAAACATAGCAGTACTTAATGATCTATATTGACCAACTACTTCTGTATAGGGATGGCCTCTAAAACAAATAAATATTAATATTATTAATATAAAATATTGAAATAAACCATCCGAGAGCATCACAAAACATTTACACTAAAAGCGTGGCAAAGGAAGTTCATCCTAATTGATTTTTGAAACCCTCTACCTATTTTGTCAGTCAGACAATTTACTTTTTTTTCCTGTTTGGGCGCCAACATTTAAATGACAGTGTAGTGCAAAGACGATTTTTTTGAATGAGAAATGTGCTACATTTCTCGTCTCTTAGTGTAAAATTAAAATTTTTAGGGTTCTTATTTGGCATGTACTCCTTAGTTCAATTAAAAATCCGCTTCCACTCAACCAGTGAAGAGTTTTGTTTTGATTATAAAGCAATTCCCGTACAGTTTCTAAGATCTGTGGGGGGTCTGTTAAAATGGCTTTAGTACATAATATCTCTAAAATATATAACACATATTTATACTTATTGAAAAAGGCAAGAGCAGAAAATAATTTAAATAATACAAATATTTACTAAATTTAACAATCTTAGTTTAGAATAATCTTAAAAGGCAAATTCCAGATTAGTACTTAACACTTAATCCCTCTGTCGTAGCTTCGGAATATGTTTGAGCAGTAATATGTTTTGTAAGCGAAGAAATTGTTTTTCTTTTAAAAACCTTTCTATTAAATATATCTAGATGGGAATTATACAAAAACGATAAGATAGTATACTTTTATGCATTCATGCGGTAAAAGGAAAATTTAGGAACAAGGAAAGATTAATTATTTAAGAGCCGCATAACAGTTTTCAACTAGGGCTTACATGCCTGTTTTTTTTAATTGTAAATTTTCAATTCTGGAATTATATTCACATGATAATTTGAAACAATTCTTAAGAGGCTTAAATATATAATCAGAAAAAAAATGTAATTAATGTTTTTTAATAACCTAATCGGGTTCGGTTTTCTCGTTGTTCCTTTAAATATGATTATATTGAAACTTAAACACGATCATGAATTGGAGCAATATGCTCTCAAATAACATATTCGTATTAATACAGTTTCTGACAGACGCAATCCCGCTTTGTTTGGATAAAGTTTATTCATGAGGTGCATTGGCTTAGCATAATATAAATATAGTTTGTTGAGTAAAATTATTTCACCTTGCAAAAAAAGTTTAGTAATGACTTTAGCAGTTGCAAACCATATTACCTCCATGAGGACTGTTTCACTATGGAACAATTTCATTTTTTCTCTCCCTTTATTTTCATTCTAGTTTAATTAGTTTAGTTTCCCTATATGATTTTAAGGATGTCAATGCAGTTAATTACCTGATAAAGATTTCGGTATATAATAAAACTGTAAAAATCTGTTGCACTCAACACACAACATCTACTCACCTCCCTTCTTAAAATAAAGGTTTAAATTCACCTAAACTGGGAAAAAAGATAATATTATTTCGATGAAAAAATGTATTAATATAACAAAGATTAAATAATATAATAATAGAAATTATTAATTACCCTGCATTACCTTCTACAACTTTGTATCATAGCTATTTTTTTTTTTCATAAATATTTTTCTTTCCAACGATTTATTATATGATATATTCGTATATTATTGATATATCTTTATTAAAATATTACTTTATCCAACAGTGCGCTAAGATGGTTCAATAAGGTTCTTTTCAGACCGTTGACATAGTGTTGTGGTTTGAGGCCACCTTCCTTCCATGAAAGCAATTGTGATAGGATCCAGTCCATATTCCATCAATCCATTGAAATCACATTTTATCAAACCCTCTTTCGGAAAAACACATCTCTGACATCTTCCGTCATTCCTTCATCATTTAAAAACGATTAAACGGCATCCGTAAGATCCTCTTTAAACCTGCCGTCCACTAGTCCCTTTCTAATATTCCCCCACGTTGACTATTGCTGTGTTATGTTTGTACACGTAAGTGTATCTGGAGATCTTTAGGAAAAACTAAATACGTTATTTAATTGCTTTATTCGATACATCTTTGGGATCTCCTTAGAAACTTCTGTAAATCATTCTACGAAGAGTAAAACTGGCTTTATCCTTCCTACAATTGCAGGTACTTCTTCGCATCCTACCTTTACCAAGTCATCCGATCTTGCTGTCCATCATACATCTTAGACCTCCTGCAGTTCGAATCCTCAATTCATTCCAGCAATAGTCGTGCGCGGATTTCGGACTTGTTATTTAAGTATATTAAATAAAAATATTATTCCTTTTTTTTTTAACATCATTTAAATTAATTATGAATTTTCATTGTTCATTTGTACTAGAAGTTGATTTGTTACATTCATCAGTGTTTTTCTTTTATATGTCTTTCTAAATCATTCACTGTATTTTTTATTATTAATTTAAACCACCATATATTTTAATTACTTTCCTCTGTATTATTCTAAAGGGACTTGTCCCAGAATAAATAAAGACAATATATTTTTTCCGGTGACATGATAGGCCATATAGACCCTATGCAGCACGTTGTAATATGCTGGGAGAATACACTCGTTTTTCTCGATGAAATTTTAAAATTTTTCATTATAATCCGCAGAGTTTCTTCGATTTCATATGAAAAAAGCACTCGGGTGGTAAGGTTTAATGTCACGAGATAACACAATATGTCCTCCCAAAAACTTAAGGGAGCCCGTGGCTGAGTGACTAGCTCGCTAGTCTCTCATACTAAAGGTCGTGTGTTCAAATCCCAGTCCGGGACTTTTATAAGGATGTAATTAAATAGAGATTCACTCACAGCTTCTCCCCCGGGTATGTGAGACCCATCAACCAAATAGTGGCCACTCACAAAATTAGGCGTAGGGAATGATGACCCTACACTACAAAATATTACACCACGAGGCCCAGGGCCAACACGGCCTGTCGCGCCGCTGGAAAAAACACTTAGGTCGAACACCTAAAAGTCCTCTATGTAGAACTTCACCAGTGTCTTATGTCTCCTCTGACAGCCAAACGAATTCTGAGGTTGTTGTTTGACATGAGAAATAATCAGATGTTGTCAAACATTAATTATGTTTAATTAGGAATAATTTAACTTTTTAGTAAATATTGATCCCGCCTGATAAATATTTATGAAAAAGAGTATTTATCTAGTGATTAGAGCATATTGATGAGAGATTTTATGTAATTCGAGTTTAAACTTTTTTACGATGCAAAATTTTTAATTCTGTTTCGTATTGTCGTGAAGTTGGCTGTACCAAGTAATTTTTCAGCTTCCTCAATGAATAAGAAAACACGATATTCGATTTTAGTCACAAAATGTTTTTTTATTAATATATTCATTAATTCTCTGATAATCCTCCGAGGCGTCTGAAAAGAAGATGGCCACGAGACCTTCTAGTTTAACATAGTCTTTGGAGAGCTGCCAATGGGTAGTATCCCCACATGTGAATCCATGACATTTGTATCTTGTATCTCATTTACTAGATGTATATCATTAAACAGTTGTAAATAGCAATAAATATATTTAAAAATATATATATATTCATTAATACCTAAATATTGACACACTTAAAAGATAAAGTATTGAACACCATTTGATATAATTCGTACACATATCCCTATAGTAAAAGATGTTTATTTTAAATTTTAAAATTATATAACTGCTAACAAATATGACATACTTGATCAAAAAATTAAAACACATAAACCAATAGACAAGTTTTTAATATTTAACTTCAGGAAATAGACACAGCATTATTAGAACAGTACTGAAAAAGAGTTGATTAAGTGATGATTTCTGAGCAGACGAATGAATGACCTTAACAAATCACCCACCAATAGGCTCTATGAGTCTTCGAATGAAAGATTTTGAGATATTTTTGGTATAATTTTATATCTTATAATCCTTGAAGACCTGATAAATACCATGGCATCCTCATGGTTATCAAGTTCCTGGAGCAAGGAATGGCCAAGCTATTATGAACTTCATAACCATCAGGAACATCAGTGTTAGTTGTGTTCACATGGGTTAGATCTTCTCATCGATACGAGAGAACGCTTTCCGGGAAAGAGAGGACGTTCCAGGAAAAGCTGGAAAAGGGATCTGCATTGAAAATTAAAGTGACGGAGAAGAAAGGCTACGGTTAGGAGAGGGAAGCGGCCGTCCTGACTGCTCTAGTGGTCTAAGTCCTTCTTTGGCTATAGACCCACATAATCAGGTGGGTAAGTATATAAAGAAAGAGTTAAAAAGTACGTGAAAAATTTGATTTCATGAAAAAAATATAATAATATAATATTCACACTAGAACTTACAGAAAAGTTTTCAACGGAAACTAAACTAATAACCCATTTCATAAAGTTTAATGGAGGTTAAAAAAAATGTTTTTGTCAAAATTAAAGGCTAATCAATAATACTTTTGAGGAGGTGAGGGCGAAATAACTACAGCCTGGCACTATTAGTACGAATGGTTCTTTTATTGTTCGTAATGATAAAAACAGTTAAATAAAGCATAGAATACTATAATACAAAAGAAGAACACAATATGAGGAGCACACACAAATCGAGATAGAGCCAACCCACAGCTGGTGAGAGGTTGCAATGGAGTTGCCACTGTAAAATAAAATAATCTTTCTACTATCATAAAACATAGAAAATAAAATAATAAATAAAAATGACCTTCAATTAAATATAAAGAAAACTAAAATATAAACATGTTTGAGGCAGTGACAAATCCATTTCACATAACCTCTTTGCTCCCACCAGCTGTGTGTTATAACCTCACTCCCTCACACACATCAGGCCCATCACATCACTCCCCCCCAATGACATCGGCACAGAAACGAACCTTTGGCTTTACCACCCGACCAGACCGGGTGCGATAAGGCGGTGGTGCATCCTGCTGTTCTGAGTCGAGGTCATTTGAAGGTCCGGAGTCCACTGATGTGGGAGAAGGAGTGGGGTGATCGCACTTGCCGCTGGCCACACCAGAGGGCGATGGAGTAGGCAGATCCCTGTTGCCGCTGTCCTCTGCCGGTCCCGGGAGAAGATGTGCTACCTTCAGGCGATCCATGGAGACGGTCTTCGGTCCCGTCGGTAACAGCAGCTTGAATGTCTTCTCCTCCCTCGAGAGAACCTGATAAGGGCCGGTGTAAGGCGGCGTCAGCGGGCGTCGGACGGTGTCATCCCTAAGGAAAACGTGGGTGCAGTCCTTGAGGTCGCGGTGAACAAAGGTGCGAGCCGTACTGCTGCGGTGCGGAGCTGGCCGGAGCGTCTTCATCGCCTCCCTCAGCGTCTTCAATGTCGCCTCCGCGTCCTCCCGCCGTTCAGAGGGTTCAAAAAATTCTCCAGGGAGGCGAAGTGGTTGGCCGAAGACCATTTCCGCAGCGCTGGCACCAACATCTTCTCTCACCGCCGACCGAAGACCCAATAGGACGGTGGGTAGCACCTTTGTCCACCCCATATTTCCCAACGTTGCTCTTAGGGATGCCTTGAGGGACCTATGCCACCGCTCCACGCACCCGTTGGACTGAGGATGGTACGCCGTAGTCCTGCTCCTCTGGATACCAAGGACGCGAGTGAGGCTAATAAAGAGGTCTGACTCAAACTGGCGCCCTTGGTCGGTAGTAATCCTTGCAGGCGTACCATAACGGGAAATCCACGTGCCCACTATTGCTTCTGCTACCTTGGTGCTTGTAATTTCCTCTAGCGGGCACGCCTCAGGCCAACGCGTGAATCGATCTATCATCGTGAGGCAATAACGCATGCCGTTGGAGAGTGGCAGAGGCCCAACGATGTCCACGTGGATATGCTCCATCCTTCCGCTGGGTGCAAAGGTACCTGGAGGAGTATCTGTGTGACGGACAACTTTCGATCGCTGGCAGAGAATGCAGCAGCGTGCCCGCCTCGAGGTCCGTATCCCGGGGTGACTGAGCCCATGCAGGCGGTGGAAGATCTCTTCTCGCATGGACTCAGGAACGTATGGTCGCGCTTGAGGCGTAGAGGTTTCGCAGAGGACAGACGAGGCTGTACCGGGAGGCTGGATCCAGCGAAGCTGAAGACGGCTGTTCTTCTGAAGCTCAGAAACCGATGGATCCTTCTGCTGCTCGGACGTAAGGCGCTCATAGTCCTCGGTACAGTCGATGTCCTCAACCCTCGAGAGCGCGTCGGCAACAGCGTTGTCTTCCCCGGGTACGTGGCGGATGTCGGTTGTGAACTGGCTGATAAAGTTCACCAACCGAATCCGCATGGGCGTCGCTGTCTCTGGCTTCTGATAGAACGCTTGTTCAAGCGGTTTGTGGTCCGTCCAGACAGCAAAATGTCTCCCCTCAAGGTAATGGCGAAAGTGCTTAATGGCGCGGTGGATGGCCAATAGTTCCCTGTCGTACGTGGCGTACTTCTGTTGCGCTGGAGCGAGAGCCTTGGAGAAAAATCCAAGAGGCCGCGAAACGTCGCCATCCTTCTGCTGCAAGACTGCTCCCATAGCTGTGCTGGAGGCATCACATACCAGGACAAGCTCAGCGTCAGCCTTAGGATGTCCCAGTACCGCGGAGTTCTTGATGGCAGTCTTGCAGCGCTCGAACGCTTCTACGGCTTTGTTGTTCCATTCGACTGGCCTCTTGTCATTCTTCTTCGCTCCAGCAAGGAACCTGTTGAGCGGAGCTTGCATTTCCGCCGCTCTGGGTATGCAACGGCGATAAAAGTTAAACATACCCAGAAAACGCCGCAGGTCCTTGATAGTAGCAGGCCTAGGATAGGAAACTATGGCCTCCATCTTCGCTGACTGGGCGCTGATGCCGGAGGAGTTCACTCTATGTCCCAGAAACTCGACCTCCTGACGAGCGAAGACACACTTCGTCAGGTTCACCGTGAGGCCGTGATCCTGCAGCCGCCGTAGCACTTCCTCCATATGTGCTTTGTGCTCCTCTTCATCTCTTGAGCCGATGATAATATCGTCGAGGAACCACCAGGCAAAGTCCAACCCTCGAAGCACACGGTCCAGGAACCGTTGGAAGGTTTGCGATGCATTCCTGAGACCAAAGCACATACGGAGGAACTCGAAGAGGCCGAAAGGTGTGATGACGGCGGTCTTCGGAATATCCTCTTCTGCCACCGGAATCTGGTAATATGCACGGTTAAGGTCCAATGTGGTGAAGATCTTCTTACCGTGCATATTAACGTTGAAATCCGCCAAGTTGGGCACAGCGTATCTGTCCGGGACCGTCTTAGCGTTGAGCTGCCTGTAGTCGCCGCAGGGCCGGATACCTCCATCCTTCTTCTCGACGATGTGCAGCGGACTGGCCCAAGGACTATTCGACGGTCTGCAGATCCCTTCATCCATCATCTGCATAATCTCCTTCTTGGCGGTGTTGTATCTTCCCGGTGGCAGGCGGCGGGCACTCGCGGTGACTGGGGCTCCCCTGGTCTCAATGTGATGGACGACATCGTGCTTCGGTTCTGTCATAAAGGACGAAGGCTGAGTCACAGCAGGGTACCGGCGCAGCAGGGCGGAGTACCATTCTCCTGCTGGTACTGAGCAGATGGTGGGCACCGGTACCTTCGCCAATTTACCTCTAGATGTCAGCCCCGTCCTCTGGTCCACCAGCTGGCACCCGACGAGATCTACCATCATGTTGTAGTGAAAAAGTAAATCCGCGCCGATGATGGGATGGCTAACCTTGGCAACGATAAATCGCCACGACATTTTCCGCCGGAGCCCCAGATCAAGGTTCTGGACAATGGTGCCATACGTTGGAATGAGAAGAAAAAAAGGAGAAAGAGAAGAAAAAATAATAGTTTAAAACTCACCGTCGGGGTCACCACTTTTGAGGAGGTGAGGGCGAAATAACTACAGCCTGGCACTATTAGTACGAATGGTTCTTTTATTGTTCGTAATGATAAAAACAGTTAAATAAAGCATAGAATACTATAATACAAAAGAAGAACACAATATGAGGAGCACACACAAATCGAGATAGAGCCAACCTACAGCTGGTGAGAGGTTGCAATGGAGTTGCCACTGTAAAATAAAATAATCTTTCTACTATCATAAAACATAGAAAATAAAATAATAAATAAAAATGACCTTCAATTAAATATAAAGAAAACTAAAATATAAACATGTTTGAGGCAGTGACAAATCCATTTCACATAACCTCTTTGCTCCCACCAGCTGTGTGTTATAACCTCACTCCCTCACACACATCAGGCCCATCACAATACCTTTAAAAGGTAGTTTAACTTCTAGAAGGCCTGTCATTGTTCCATTATTATTATCTATTTCCAATTGTTATATTACGTTTTTAATGTCAAATATTAGAGATCGAAAAAAAAAGGTAATCAATAAAGGCATGCTTGTGTCATTTGTAGTATCTTTGATTTGTTTTTGATTCAGAGAAGAGAAATAAATTTAAAAAGCTAATCAATAAACTATACAGTTGCAAAAATCTAAGATATAATAAA
Source organism: Piezodorus guildinii (assembly GCA_023052935.1). Taxonomy (NCBI): domain Eukaryota; kingdom Metazoa; phylum Arthropoda; class Insecta; order Hemiptera; family Pentatomidae; genus Piezodorus; species Piezodorus guildinii. The sequence continues at coordinate 174,227,324 of CM041292.1, read as the reverse complement.
ACGATCCTGATTGGAAGACAACCTTAAAAAACTCATGCGGATATTGGATATTTCAAAACAATTACGCAAGAGCATGGCTCTTGAAGTCATTCCAGAAACCCTAGGACACTATAGATCATCGTTTGTTTCTTTTATTGGGACGAGGGGAGGAGGGGTTTGTGTTTTAAATAGTAATGAATAGTATATAAATAATATCGTTACATTTATTTAATAGTTTAGATACTGTAAATAGGACTTATTGAGCATGACTTTAACAAGACCTCCTAATGGTGTTTGATTTTTATTACTCTAATAATTAAAAAGTATTTAATTGATTTATATTAAAGCGTATTGCGTGATGATGGGACTAATCTTGAACTTTTCTTTCATGTTGGTAGTTGAAATTCAAAAAAATGAGAACGGATCAGGTAAGGCTGACCTTTCAATAAACCTGAAGAAGAGGAAGGAGATGCGGTAAGCCCGGTGTGAAGAACAGTCATCAGATTAGTGAGAGCGTTTTGATATAGTCCTTGTCTTCCCTTACCTTGATGCATTCAAGTAATACTGCATTCATCCAGCTATATCTCCTTTAGAGAAACCATGATGATAAAACTAAGCCTGTAAACAACGAATGTGATGTATGTGCTTCTACATTAGTCAGAAAATTGCGGGTCGGAAGGGAGCTTCAGGTACTTGCTAATCTCTTTCTCCGCCTGATCCTTAACATCAAATGACCCGAAAAAGTCTCTAATCAAGAGCTTTGATGCAGAGCCGGAGAGAGGCCGATTAAGCTTGATATACAAATACGGAAGTGGAGCTGGATCGACAAGTGAAGTTGGAAGCAGCTGCCTGGAGCTGTGGAAAGGTCAGCAGTGAATTGAGACCATCAAGTAATCCCCCAAATAGAGCGACATTGAATCACTTGGAAAATATCTATCCTGAACGAGGTGGAGCAAGTAGGAGGAAGTGGGAGTGAGATGAAGGCATAGGTAGACGGAGTATGTTCGTTGAGGCCGTTTGCTGACCTAGGAGATAAGTCAACTCTCTGGTTGGTGAAGGTAAATCATTAGGTTGATTTAAGTGAATAATAATATTAGTAATATAAAGTTAATTTAAGTTAGATTAAGGATAAAAGCACCGCCTTTGAACACCAACGGCCGGTTTTCCTCACACTGATGAGGAAAACCGGACTCTACGTCCTCTCAGAGAACGATTTCCCGCCGCTTGTGACAGAAAGAAACTACCCGTATTACAAAGACTTTGTACGACCCGGCTCATTTTAAGATTAGAAGAAGACCAGCCACAGTAAAACAAGACAGAGGAGATGCTCTGTAAAGCGATCGATTGAAAAGGATATTGGAGTTTTTAAAAGAAGTTTATTTGAAACGTCATCTTCCTGGTATAATCTGCGAGTTATCGTTGGCATAACTCGTGTTGCGTATTATGAAAGGTAGGGTAGGGAAATAAATAAAAATAGTAATGTATCTGGTCTTGAAATCGAGGAAAAGCATACGATGACCTGCTACTCCAGACTATTTTTCTTTATTTTTTATCAAATATACGTTTGAGACGGAACAAACGTATAGAAATGTCTTCTTTATACGTATTACAAAGAAAAAATAATTTAATCTGAATTCTGATTTTTAAAAGAACCATCTCTCTCTCTCTCTCTCTCTCTCTCTCTCTCTCTCTCTCTCTCTTTATATATATATATATATATATATATATATACACACATATTAAATGGTATTATAAGTAGAGTTCATTGGAGTAAAGTTTTTCTTAACATGGGAAAAATGACCTTTTCTCCAATTAAGGTATCAGAAAATGTTTCTTGGAATATGAGTTTGACGTCTAATGTACCGTTAAAACGAGCAAGATTTTAGGAATGTTAATATGCAATAAAATAAGTCTTACAAATAAACATAACGTCGTTATAAGCCCATGAACTTACGAACATATGTTTGTTTATTTATTTAACGTCCCTTTATTCTGCTGAGGCTAATCGAACGATGCAACGGTGGGAGTCCTAAGCTTTGCCTATACAGGTTTTATTAGGATTGGGATCTTTAGCGAGTACCTGACATCGCACAGGCTCGAAGGGACCACCTTTTAACGTCCCCTCCGAAGGACGGCATAACTAAGGATTTTTCGTTGCCATTAAAAATCCTAGGACCACCTGCGGGTTTGAACCCGCGACCTTTTGCATAGGAGGCTGTTATGCTAACCACCCAGCTACAAGTGATCCCACGAACATATGTTATTTGTAATGTTTCCAATGAAGGAGGTTAGGGGATTCAGTGTTTCCACCGTACAGTACCCGTTCTCCATGCACCCTCCGAATATCTTATGCCGCCATTCCTCTACCTCCAACCCTTATCGGCGTTTTCTTTGCTCGCTGAGTGTTCTCTTCCATACATTTCTATTCCGCCATCGGCCCGAGAAGTATGTCACCACTGACAGCGGGCAACTAGTGAGTTATTTAGCGGCATTTCTCTTGTTAAATAGTGCCAAGTTACATCGTACAAGTTTTATTTTTCCAAACAGTACGCAAGATTTTCGAAACGATATTTTGTACCTAATCCTATGTAAGTAGTTAAAATAGAAACCCATAAATAAGCATATTTTTTTTTATATATATATATTATTTTGATTCCTTTGAATGTAAGATTTTCTACGAAAGTTAGTTTTGAATATTCTTGCTTTTAAGTCTCTTTTATTCTTCTCTATCTAATATAAAATCATCTTGTAATTCTTGGTTCCTGCGACAAAACCTAAAATGGTAATATATTACATTTTTAAACATTAATGACACAACATTACAATTGTACCCGAGCGGTGCATAGGCGACTCACTAGTTTATCATAAATTAATTTTTAATCCTTTCGGAGCATCAAGTTTGATATAAAATTCCGATCGATTAGTTTCGCAGTTAATCTCCTCAACATTGAATGTCACATTCTAGGTTACTATATTATATTACTGTAAAGCGAGTACAGCACTAATCGTAGCAGATGCAGATAAAGTACATAGAATTCCATTCTTCATACCAACCAAATTTAATATAATCAGTGCTGAACATTTTGCAATCTGGAAAGCCATTGATCATTGTCGGAATGCATACCCAAATACTAACATAGTTATTCTTACAGACTCTGCCTGGCCTTGTAATACAATCCATAGCAGAAAAATCACTCCATATTTAACATTGAATAATTTACTACATAGTATCTGAAAACAACTACTATAAATTTAAATGGATTATGAGCCACGTAGGGTTATCTGTAAATGAGGCTACTGACAGAATTGCTGGGACTACACAAACAGTTAAAGTGAACGCCAAGGTACCCATGGTGGATCATCTAAGACTCTTAAAGAAAGAAGAAATAAAATAATGGCAAGATAGGTATGACTGGGAGTCACAATCAAAAGGGAGGGACTACTATGAGGTACAACTACTGTGAGACTTGTTCCATGGTTTGCTCGAAGTCAGCAAGCAGTACAAATCGTAAAACTGTAGACTAGCCACGAGTGTGCAAACAAATGTCTTTCTCTAATAAGAATAAAAATATATGGTAAATGTCAAGTCTGCAGACAGTCAGGAGACACGCGGCACTTAATATATAGATGAAGAAAATATAATAGAGAATTCGAATTTACACAGAGGGCTTAATTCTTTAATTGGTTTTAAAAAGGGAGGTAAGTGAAAGTCGTGTGTTGCCTGCACCATATTTTTCCTTTTATAGCCTTATCTATTGGGTTGATGCAAAATTAATGCAGGTTTTTAGCAGGTATTGTAAATACGCCATATCTTTACTTTAACCATATATATTTAATCAAAATAATTTCTATCTGAATCAATGCACTTTTGCCAACGTTCAACAAGCTTTCTTATTCCACCAGAAAAAAAATCCGAATCCCTGGACTCAATGAAATCACGAAAAGAATTTTCAATGTCGTCCTGGTTTTGAAAATTTTTCTCCCTCAAAAAGTTGTCCAGATGCCTGAAAAAGTGGAAGTCTGTAGGAGAGAGGTCAGGTGAATAAGGCGGATGTTGGAGAACTTCGTAGCCCAACTCGTGCAGCCGTCGAAGCGTTGGTTGTGCAACGTGTGGTCTGGCGTGGAGCAGGATCGGCCCCTTCCGATTCATCAATGCTGGGCAAAGACGTTGCAATTTTTGAGTCCCGAGTTCCGCCGCCATTTCTCGTGTGGTTTTGGTTGGGTCTTCTTCCACTTTTGACCTCAGCTGGTCGTTGTCCAGAGCAAGATGACGGCCCCGACCTTCCTTGTCTTCGAGGTCGAAATCTCCTCTGCGAAACTTCTGGAACCAACGCTGCACCGTGCACTCATTAATAGCCCCCTGACCCCACACTTCATTAATATTACGAGCCGTTTGCGCAGCGCTGCGCCCTAATTTAAATTCGTAAAAATAAATTTGACGAAAATCGCACTTTGACATTTTCGATTCAAGACCTTTGAACACACTGAACAAAACGATTTTACTAAACAAATTCATGGTGAAAGAGAGGGTATTAGATAAGGTTTGTTTTGGTATAATAATGATCAATGTTAGGATTAGCTTTGTTTACACAATTGGAATTAAGATATTGCAATAGAGGAAACCTGCATTAATTTCGCATCAGCCCAATACTTGTTTTAGAAATTTCGATCTTGTAGATCAAGAATAATCAATTTATAGTAAATGTTAAATATCCAATTCCTTAAAAAATACACATCGGGAACAGGAAAATACCGTTGTATGATCCTGTTTAGAGAGATTAAGGTGATATGTGGTTAGGAGGTAGGAAGACACCGTAAGGATATAGGAGATGATGGGGGGCAGCTCGTGTAGCAGGTTACCTGGAAAACTTGGCAATCCCAGACTCAAATCCTCTTAGTCTTCTAATGGAATGAAGCAATAGCTGAGGGGGTGGTAACGGGAGCAGGCGGTTAGTTAGCAACCATCATCCACTTAACATCCTTTTCATTTAATTACCAAAATAACTCAGGAAATCTTCCACCTTACCCTTATGGTGAAACGTCAAACCTATAACCTGTCGTTTTAAATGTTACCAAAATTCTATATCAATGTACCATTTGAATGTACCACAGTAAAAAGAACGCTTCAAATAATATAATTAGCTAATAAAGAGTCCTCGTATTCAAAAAGCTACTAGGAGATAACACCTAAACTATTTTGAAAACAATAGAATTTCTATAACGGTTCAAACTGTGACAAAGGTACACTTACCATTTAAGCAGGCTTGGTAATTTGGCAGTAAAGATATTTCGTATGTATATTTCTTTAATCGAAACTTTAATTTGTAGCATTACACGTTCATATCCTGAAATTTAAAGTTTAAGCTAATGTTCTGGATATTAATAGGTTAAATGAAATGAAGACACGTTCGGATAAATGAACTAATTTTAACTATAAACACCGATATAGTTATTGTGATTGAAACTATCTTCTTTACATTTTAACGTTTATAATGTTCCAGGCTATTGATTTATTAAACATTTGTCATTTATTAAAAAAATGAATTATTGATTTACTTAATGCAATTTAAAAATAAATATCTTTTTAAATGTTTATCAGGTCAGATAACGCAGTTTCCCCAAATGGAAAAACCTATGTCAATACGGTAAAACCGATTTCTAGGGCAGGTATCACGGTAAAATTCCCGATGCCTAGGTTCTAAGGCAGCTTTATGTTACTTCTTATCTTCAAACAAAGGCAACATTGAAAAAAGAATTACACTGTATTTATATTGAGAACAGAATGTTTGAAACTGATAAACATCTTAAAAATTATATCTGGCTTAAATTGGGGAGCTGATAGAAAAACTATTTTCTTCATTTATAAGACGATAATCAGGAATAAAATAGATTTCGGGAGCGCAGTTTACAGTTCTTCTTCGGAATCAACACTTAAACTGTTGGACACCGTTCATAATACTGCGATAAGGCTCTGTACAGGTGCATTCAGATCTTCGCCGGTTGATAGCTTATATGCAGAAAGTGGAGAACCGAGTCTTGCCTTAAGAAGAGCTTACCTAACACTTTCTTACGTAGCATCCATTTTGTCTAAAAAGAACCATCCCAACTACGAGCTTCTTGTTCCATCCGATATAAATGAAGATAATTATAAAATTGGCATCAAAGGAAAAATTAGTGATCTTTTGCAGGATTTAAACTTAAACGTAAGTAATATTTTAAGTTTAAACAACTTTTTATTCGATCCATGGGGTACGAATTTTATCCAAATAGACAATACCCTTACAAAAAGAGGGAAATCTTTTGAAGATCGCGTCTTTATAAAAAGCTATTTTTTGGAATTGAATGAGAAATATAATTATTTTTCTTTAATATATACGTATACATCAAAAGTAAGTGATGAAGTTAGATGTGATGTGGTAAATGAGACAATTAATCTCAGGTTCATATTACCCGGAATGAACAGCATATTTACTGGAGAACTGTTTGCAATATAGGAAGCCTTGGAGCTAGTCAAGTCAATGAATGACAACTACTTGCTCAAAGTGACGGACTCATCAAGTTTACTTAAAGTAATTGCTGATACGAAATCAAACAATTCCCAAGTAAGGGAAATAACTAATTGTATTTGGCAATAACAAAAAATTTCAATAAAAAAGTTGTACTTGCATGGGTCCCGTCACATTGCGGTATTGTGGGAAACGAAGTCGCTGACAGAAAAGCAAACAGGGCGAGGCTGAATGAACCTGCGACTGAAAATGTGAACATGACTACAGCGGAAGAGTGGAAGAGGCATTGCAGGACGGCCATTATTAACAAGTAGAAAACCGAATGGGCTACTTCCAGTACTAAACTGAAAGAGATAAAGCAAGGAGTATCACCTTGGACCACATCATGCAGAAAAAGTAGAAAGGAAGAGGTGGTGCTAGCAAGGCTGAGGATAGGACATACAGCCTTTACACACGGATCTTCAATGAGAGGCCTGGATCCGCCATTCTGTGATACATGTAACACAACACTTACCATAAAACAGATTGTAACAGCATGCACACTGTCCACTGACACCAGAAAAAGACATAACATACCTCCAAACTTAAAAGAAGCATTAAGAAATGATGAGGACACTATTATAAGACTTTTTGAGTTTTTTAGAGACATTGGTCTGTTAAACTCAATATAAACGGAAAAAATCAAGACCCACTAATGACTCGAAAGGGTAGATGCGGAATAAAAAATAAATAAATAAAAAATTTAATTTAATTTCTATAGAAACATGTGTTTTATTAAAAAATCGATTATATTATTATCTAAATCAATTAGTTAGTTTTATCGGCTTTTCATCACTCTCTATTAACTTTTACTAGCTTGTTTATAAGATAATATTTTTTCTAAAATCTTTAGCTTTCTAACGGTATATTATTCATGTATATTAATCTTATTTTTTTCAAAAACACAAAGATTGCATTAAAAAATAGTTTTGCAAAATGCATGATATAAAGTGGCTCTTCTGGTAATATAATTTTGATCGAAAAGATTTTGTAACATCTCGGGCATATATTTGTCTTAAATATGAAATTTCAGTTTCATAGGACTTTTTGTTTACGTGCGGGGGTTACCACAAACACCACACACAGACCTTTTCTCGGGACTTGGTTATTTGTACTCAGGGGACCCTATAACGTGTATTTCCTTTTGAAAACTGAAATTCGAGAATTTTCTCGATCTCAATACTTTCCCTTACTATATATGGTAAGTGAAAGTAAAAAATAAATCTGTACCTCTACACGGCTGTTCAAGGATGTGATTAGGCCTAAATCACGCTTGGCCACCTGTTTTTGAAAACCCCCTTATTGCCTGACTAGGGGTAAACAAACAAAATAATAATAATAATTGTTTCATATTTTTATTTTAGTGATATTTACAACTGCAACAAATAAATAAATAATGACTATGCGGAAAAGGAGGTTGGCATTTCTTGGCAATCTATACATAATAAACAAACATAGGTTAACGAAAAGAAAATAAGACCATCTTTAAACGAAGAATACCACTACAACATGTATCATGGAAGCTAGGAATAATTTTTAAAAAGTGAACTTCTCAAAATCTCAAATGAAAAAAATAAAATAAATAAAACCTGTACCTCTACAATGAAGTTCAATACACACAGGGTTACTCGTCCTCATTGAAGGCCAACGGCCGTGCAATGAGGTGATTAGGCCAAGATCATACTCAGGCGGTAGTTTTTTCCCCGTTTCGGGTAGCCACGTTTTAGAGGCTGAGTGTGCCACAAGAGGATCTCCATAACCAAAGATCACCTTAAGCTGAAATAACAGCAGGGATTCCATCCAGGACTAGTACAGGAGAACATTAGACTAGTATTATATCCACTAGACCACGCCGATGTCTCAATTCCTCAACAAAAAATACAAAATTAAAACTAGATAGAAAAAAACACTAAAGATCACAATAATTGTGTGTTGATAACTAACCTATTTAATGATATTGAGGATGTATAGTCGACTCTAGGAACTATTATAGGTGGAATAATCAGGAGTCAGACTTTTTTTAAATATTTTATTTTTGCGGACGTTTCGGCTCAAGCTTGTAAGCCATTTTTTTTCTTTTTTATATACCCCATGGAGTTTTTACATACCTCAGATTCTAGTGTTTATAATTTTTTGTTAAAAATGCTCCATATCTTGAAGTCAGTATATTTGCCTATACTACTATATAGAGCTGAAAGCTGGATATTGACGGACCGGCAGGAGAGCAGAGTCACAGCTGCTGAAATGAAGTTCCTGCGAAGAATAGTCGGAAAGACAAGAAGAGATCGTGTCAGGAATGAGCGGATACGCCAGGAACTGGAGGTTGCGCCGTTAAAGGAAATTCTGCAAACCCGCCCGCTGAAGTGGTTCGGCCACGTTATTAGAATGGAGGATCACAGAGATCCTCTAAAAACTATGGAATACGTGCCAGATGGGAGAAGGCCTCGGGGGCGACCAAGGATGTCCTACCTGGAGTACGTGGACAGGCTTTGCAGAGGAAGAGGGAAAGATCTCCGCCAGGCCAGGAACCTAGCTGGGAATAGAGAGGATTGGAGCCGGTGGCTGAACGCTCCCCTGCGCTGATACGGCACAACAGGGAGAAGCAAAAGAAGAAGAAAAGAAGTTAAAAATGTTGAGCCTTATTGTACATATTTTGTTTTGTTTTTCCTTTGTATAATTTTGTAAAACTTTTTAAAACAAAGACAAGCTGTAGTATTTATATTCAGAGGGGAAAACCTTCAGGGTTTTTACATGAACCCCTCCCCATACTACCTATGTTTTTGAAATTCTCAGTTTATGCTTGGACATGGCTCAGTAATGGTACGTTTGTAAATAATATTTTACTTCTATATTAAAGTCTAAAGTTTTATGCTTATCATCATCATATTGTTTATCATATTATCATTATTTGTATCTATAATATTTAAGTATATTGGTATAATTTCTGTTTTATTTCAAATGTTATTATTGTCACTAAATTCAAAAAAAGGATTCATTATCACATTAATATGTATCTCTTTTGTTGTGATGTTTGTAGCCCTGATGATGGCTCACAAGCTTGAGAAGGAACGTCGGCAAAATTAAAATATTTAAAAAAATACTGACTTCTGATTATTCCATCTATAACCTAATTAATCTAAAATATATATTTGTATTTAAACCATTAATTGAACCATGAATTATATTTCTTAGTTCCTTAATTGATTTAACAACCCAGGTATGTGAAAGTTGTGATTTGCCGCACCAATTTTTTTTTTTATCGATACAATGAACCATTTCTCGTCCATATATTATGGACAATACATATTGTTGTGTCAACATTTAGCCGTTAATAAAAGTATCAAGGAAAGGTGGTAATCATATCTAAATTATACATACTATGGTATTCTGAATCTATCTTTTCTCTTATTGGCAGTTATTATAAAATTTTATAGTGTTACGACAAGTATAAATCATTTATAAATTATTGTTGATCGGATTATCTCTTGGAAACATTGTTCAAATCTGAGACCCAAGTTGTGCAATGATTTTCTGAGCTTTAGAGCTTGAAGTGATTAGTTTGGAGGTAATAAGTCCATCAAGTCATTATTCATGGCCTTCGAGGTGCTTGAGGCCAACTCTTAATAGAGTTCTAAACAATATCAATTAATTTACTTAAAACACTTAACTTTATTAATAAGATATTCGGTTGTCAAACTCTGCCAAGGTTATCAACTAGACAATATTTTACACCATTAAGATCCGTCAAATTTTATATTTTTTTCGAAATTTTTTATTTTTACTGTCACTTAATTATATACGAAATATATGGTAAGAGAAAGTATTGCGATCGTGAAAATTTTCTAATCCAAGTTTTCATCCGAAATACAGGTTTTAGGGCCTCCTGAGTACAAATAACCAAGTCCCGCAAAATGTCTGTGTGTGTGGTAAGTCTAGCATGAAAACAAAAAGTCTCACAAAACTGAATTACATATTTAAGACAATTATACGCCCGAGATGTTCCAGCAACTTTTTTATCAAAATCGGAGAAAGAGAAGCATGTATTTTGCACGTTTTCACAATTTTTTTCTAAAACGGTTCTAACGATTTTGATAATCTCCTTTTACCGATGCAAAATTTAATAGGCTTAAATATCATATAAGTTTTATTTTGATTGAAATAGTGTAACAGGGCCTAAATGCTTACATTTAAAATGTCCTTCTTCTAAAGTACCTTATATGAATATTAATATAGATGTATATTATCATTTTCTAGATATGCAGCAACTCATAAACAAAAACATACAATATTTACGTATTGCAACTATTAAAAAAAAAGTTTTCTCTCAGCAGTAGATTACTATTATTATACTTAGAATTCGTTGATAATCATAATGATATCAAATGTTGTAGATAATTTGGTAAGGTACATATATCCCTCGAAGTCATCAGTTTTGAAATTTGAGGTCTTCAAATCGGGAATACACAGTTGCCGGTAGATGAAATATCAAATGTTTCAATCATAAGAAAAGAAAATCGCATCAAATAAAAATTCTTTAAGACATTTTTACTATAATTTAATTTATAACGACATTTGCAACAAAGTTTCCCCACAAAGTCTCACGGACGCCAATAACATTCCCATAGACCTCTACAGATCCGCGCACCACCTCCTGGGTCCACTGATCTAGATAATCGGGCTGCCCTTCTATTTGAGTAAATCTTAATGTTTAACATAAAATCTTAATATTCCACTGTATTTCTTAAACATTTCTTCCATAAATGGACAAGGAGCGAGGTTGCTTGAGTAACAGTAAGGTTAAAAAGATTCATGTGATTTGTTTTGGCGTCTTTCGGAGTTCTCGACTTTTCCTACACCCAATACTTCTTTAAGGTTTCGCAATTCAATACGTCTCATTTGAAGTGAATTAAAGGGTTGAAAATTTGTTTTTTGTGTTAGAGATTTTTTTAGGGGTCCTAAAAAATGTTTTCCATACTTTTCAATTGTGGTATCTTTACTTTTTTCCTTTCTTTGGTATAATACTTTAAAAGGAGAGGATACCGAATGTATCGCTTCAATGTTGATAGAATTTTTATAGGTAAAGCTAGACATTAAAAGCTGGTTCTGGTGAAGGCAGCAAAAATATTTTCAGTGTCAAAATTACCCCTTTTCAAAACGAAATAATGAAAAAAAAAAAGATCCAGTTTTATGCTTGCTTATAAATTATATAAGTTATAAAATAAAATAAAATTTTAATAGAAAAATGTAATAAAATATTTTTAGGAGTGAGGAAGTTTAATCTGAGCAAATTTTTTAAAGAACCTTATTGAAAGTACTGTTTGAAGAGATTATTTATATTATTAGGTTTAAAACCCTAAAAATTAAAAATTAAAAAAACTTCAACATTTTAATGAATAATTATTTCGCTTTATTTTATTGATTCATTATTGTATATATATTTTATTGTAATTTTATACTGTGTAAATATTGTATGAACGTAGTATGTATTCATCTTTTATTTATCTTTCACCACTACTATTGATGTCCAAATTGGGACAGATTGTAATTTTACTCAGTAAAAATTGTTGTGGTTCAATTATTTCGCTTTAAAATAGGGGAATTTCAACACCAAAATTATTTTTCTATCTTCACTAGAGCCAGAAATATTAAAATGCGTTTTTCGAGCAAAGATTTCCTGATTTATTTACGCGATTCCTGGGTAGCGCTGGCTTCTAATTTAATTTGTGCTAATCGTTTAATGTGTAGTTTATTCTAAAAACATTTAATCGAAATTGGAGAGACAGATATGGGATCCGCTCCTTGTCAGTGACAAAGCTAAACCAAATCTCAGGACTTTTCACCTACTTGTTCTCTCGCAGTGTAGCCCATTCTTAAAAAGGGATGCATGCTTGAAGAACCTAGTTACGAAAAAAGGCGCAAGATACGACTTGTTAGAGCGACCGTTTTTCAAAAGTTTTGGAGGCGTCTAGAGAAAACATTTTATGTAATAAAATCTAGAAATACTGTTAGTTTTATCAAATTATATTAAAAATATACGAATAAATAAAATGAAACATTATACTTAAAAGATACAGTGAGCCCCTCCCTCAATCCTGAGCCTTCGGGAGACTTGGTTTTAAATAGAATGGATAAATAAAGATAAAAATGGAACATAACTGAAAAATAGATAATTTCAGAATAATAGAGCCTAAATACCGAAAGTCAAAGGAAAACATGGAAACAAAAGATCGGGTTTCTCTGGATAAGGAAATTGTGATTGTAATAATATGGGAATAACATCACAATGGACCCATCAAGAATGAAGAAACACATTTTTAATAGGGGCTCAGACTATAAAACATGAGAGGATTTCATAAAAATATTTAACATCATTTATTGAAATTTACAACTTTATTTCATATTACAACATGTAAATATGATAAAAGATAAATGGCATGAAACACACTTAAAGAAGAACTACCCAATGGTAGCACTCCTGTTTTAAAAATTGACTCAGAAAATCAATAAAAAAAATAAATATAATGAACATCTTTGTAAAGGAGGGGAGAAGAGGAGGAGAGAAAAGTAATTGACGTATGAGAGGAAAACGCCTATTCTCAAATATTTTACAGATGAAACTGGAGAGGAGAAATGTCCAAAAAAAAAAAAAAATAATAATAAAATAAATAATTGAAAAACTTAATTAAAATAAGACAATAGTGGATGGCAAAATAAGTTCGTAGCGTTTTTTACTGACGATTTTAATAAAAACTTCACATTCTTGTAAATATGTTTAATCAATTATGTAAGACCCATTTTGGTCTATTACATGTTGCCGTCTTTCAGATAATTTTTAGAATTTCGTAATAATCAACAGTTTTAAGGATGTCCAGAGGGATCGCCTGTAGCAGGGTGGCTATCATAACAGCCTTCTGTGCCAAAACTCACGGGTTCAAACCCTCAGATAATCCTAGGATTTTTTAATGAGGGTAAAAATTCTTTATTAATATAATATTTAATTCTTAAAACTCCTCATTAAAACCTAGACAGGCAAAATTTAGGACGCCCACTGTAGTATCGTCCGATTAGCCACAGCAGTATGAAGAGACGTTAAATGAATAAACCCGATTCTTCCAAGTCACTATTTCCGGTTCTGAACCCTATCAAACCACTTAAGGATGGTGCTTTCTCCTAAGTATCATCGCCATACATAATGCAAATTATGTCTGTGAAGCGAATTTTCTTTTTTGGAAAAAAAAATAAAAAAATCATTAAATGACGGTATTTTTTTTTTTGTTCTCTTCCATTTTGTGAAAGCAAAATACTACTTAAATATAAGGAATCTCGGTTGAAACTAATACATGAAAGCATTTAAACTAATCCTTTTTAGAATATGTAAACATTATTGACCAAGTAAACATGATTTTATTAACACTGACAGCTCTTAGAATCTTAATATATGCTAGTGAGAATGGACAAACTAAATTCAAAGCAGTAGACGAATTCCTGTGTTTCTAATGAACCAATTGTACTATTCAGGGGTTGTTTATTATCAATTGTCAACAAAAGCTAACATGACGTACCAAACTTTTCCATCTCGTTCTAGTACAGAGAATACTCTTCATGAGTACGTTACACTATCGGATACCAAAGGTCCCAACCTATCGTTTAAGGACAAGATTCCAAAAACCTGAAATTTTTCTGCTTTTATGAATATTTATTGATATTAGTATAACCTAATATCAATAAATCCCTATTATTATGTAATAGAATAATAAATGCCGTAATAAAAAGTTATATATGTCAAGCCTTATTTCTATATTTTATAGATCAATTTAAAAGAGTACTGTATTAGAATAGAGAATGGATAAATATATAAAAATAAAATAATAGATTAAATCTTAGTTTTTAATCATATACGCAAACAGAAGCCAACTACTCATGTTAACTTATTGCGATACGTTATGTCTGTATTTCTGAAAGAGGAAAATATTTGAAGGCCAACCTAAGTAGCTGTATTTGTATAGTGGCTGTCACCTCTGAGTTGTGTATATATTGACCTTACACCATATGCCAAATATTAATATTCGCTATATGCAAATCAATTTCCATAACAAGATACAGCTTGAAAATTTTTTTAAATTTAATTAATTAATTTTGGAACCCTTGGTTGGCAACTGACCATCAGATTAATGCTGCAGAAATTTTATACAGAATCAGTTCCTAGGTTAAGGATAAGTTCGAATCTGGATAGAATATCGCATGATCTATAAAGTTCTTTTTCTTTTCTAAATTGCAAAAAAATAAATACAAATAGTATAAAATTAAAAATAGTAAATTATATATATATATATATATATATATATATGATAACTTAAAAAAAAATAATTATTTCCAAACTTGTATACTAACCTTTTTCTTTCGCTGACGTTTCGGGGCTTTCCTCCGTCTTCAGGGGTTTTATTTTTGCTAATTATATAAATAGTTATATATAATTTATTAAGTTAATACTGTCCATCTTATTCTCTTTTACTTACATCTTGTGACCTATCAGCAATATAGTCGAGATAGTTTAGCGGAAAGAAGGATGGTTATAAAGGATTTCATCAGAATCTTGTAATACCGCATTTTGAGCTAAAATTACCAATTACGTGCGATTGTGAGGACGATGTAGTTTCTGGCATAGCAGGATTCTTTGCCCAATGTCGTGGATTTGAAGTCTGCAAAAGGCCCAACAATGTTTCAAAAAGAGTAAAAAATCCTTGGTTATATCTTTCTTCGAAGGGAACGCAAAATGGTAGCTCTAAGTCTGTGCAATTTCCGGTACTCATTAAAAATCTATTTCCTAATTAAACCTAGAAAGATAAAATTAAGAACTTCCACTGTAGTATCGTCCGAGTAGCCACATTGACATAAAAGTAACGTTAAATGGATAAACCAACAAGTACGATTGTACTGTACTGTGGTACACCTGCTTTAATTTACTTGACATCAGAGAGTAATGTTGGTAGGACCGTAAAATTTCTAAATCAAAATTTGAAAATCAATCTTTTATATCAAACCCTACCCAAAAATCCAAAAGCTTGAATATTGCAAAGAAAAATGCAAAAAAAAAAAAAAATATTTTAAGGGAAACATTTTATTGATATTTACAACTGTACTTATAATATATAAAACAAGTAAATGGGCTAATTTACACTTGTAGGCGTGATAAAGTTTTGTGAAAAACTACTAAGTGGTAGTTAGTGGTAAGTGGTTGTGGTAGTGGTAGTGCCAATTTAGTTTAGTAGGTCTGGAGACAATCGTATTTTCAATCGCCTCTGAGGTTTTTCAGGAATAGATGGGAATGATAAGTTGCGTACAAGGGGATTCGTGTGGGTCGGTAATTTGGAATTAAAATAGGCAAATCTGTTACGGGATAGTTCCGCCACAAATGGGATATTTAGGTCATTATTGATGATTTTGTTCGTAACGAAATAAGGAGCATTTAGGATTTTGCGAAGGATTTTGGATTGTAAGGAAAAGAAACATGCTTACGAGTAAGGTTTATAGACAGTTTAATGTTAAATATATATATATATATATATATATATATATATATATATATATATATATATATATATATATATATAATTATATTATATGTATATATAAATAAATATTTTAGTTATTAATATAAATGTCAGTGCAATTTATTAATAATTAAAAGTTATGAGGATGTAACAATTAGCACTATTGAAAACTGGCTGGTGGCTTGATTCGAGGTGGTGCTTTGATAAAGAGCAAGCCGTTGCTATTCAACCTTTATTCCACCTTTGTGCACATCCCACGTCCCGTGATTCCAATTTACCTTCTTCAGAATAATTCAGACTGGCTGATGATTACCACGTGCAGGTCTGCTCCCAATTAGTTTATTTCTCCTTCCACCTTTCTCCATTCCACTTATTTTCTCCTCCCTTATTGAATGCTTTTCCCTCGGCATCCTTGATTTAATGATGTTTTGAAATTAAATGGTCCCGTTTATAATTATTATGAGCAACAAGTAGATATTTCATGATAATAAACTTTCTCATGTGAATAGTAATTATAATATTTTGTTTCAATAGATGTTTAGAGTTATGCAAGCTATAATCAATATCAGAAGCTGCAAAGAACTGTTGTCTTAATCCCACAAAAGTAACATGGATGAGCTGTCTTTAAAGAAAACAAGCGTAATCTGTTTGAGATATGTAACAAATAATCTGTGATCCAGAGATAAATATCGTACGGTTTTGAATGAAAAAGAGTATTTTCTCAAGTAATGTTTAAAGAAAGAATTGGTAGATATTAGGTAAGTTATAGATAAAGGTATGGCCGGGTTAGGATGGTAAATAAATGATTGATTGCGGCTAAATAGACGGCGTTATAGAGCTCTAGCCTGGCGCGCGTTTTGAAAAACATACCATGCATTTTGCACCTTTTTTCGATTTTCTCAATAACGGTTCCGACGATTTTAACGAGTTTAATCGCTATATCGATGTAAAATTTAATGGGCTTTAATATCATGTAGGTTTTATTTAGATAAAAATGGTCTGACAGGGCTTAAATGCCGATATTTTAAATTTTTCTCCCCTAAAGTACCTTTGATTTTGTAGATTCAATAATAATAACTAGATTATCTTGTTAACGCTGATGAAAAACTGGTAAATATATAAATTGAATAAATTCGATACCCAACTAAAGGAGAAAACAGAAAAAATATTTTTTTAATGCAATTTTTCGTTTTTGAACATAAGAGCAGTAATATACATGTATGATATACCGTTGGAAAGCTAAAGATTTTAGAAAAAATATCTCATACACAAGCTTTTAAAAGTTATTGGAGAGTGATGAAAAGAAGATAAAAGTTAATGATTATTTAAGATAATAATATAATTGATTTTTTAATAAAACACATGTTTCTATAGAAATTCAATTTGATTAATTCCTTAATAATTTCACGTATTTTTATCTCTAACTGTATTTGAAAATTCTTTCATTGATTTTAAAAATGGAGGTAAGTGAAAGTCGTGTGTTGCCCGCACCAGATTTTTAATAAAATTATTGAAAATGTTTTGTAATTAATGTAATTCTGAATTTTTTGTGAGAAATAATTGTTTACACATTTTTCAATAATAATAAGAAGTATAAGTAAAATGCAAGATTTAAATTAAATCCACATTATTTCACCACTTCAAAAAATCCAAAAAATCCTATGTATAGAGGAGTATAAAAGGCATCTTCTGAAGAAAAAATCGGTGATTGACGGTTTTCAAAAGGTTAAAAACAATACATATTTTGGTTTTCTTCCTTCTGCTACAAATTGGCTTTTCGTTATAGAATCAGGATCATATCATTTATCCATGTCTTTGAGTATTAAGAATCAGAGAAAAAATCATCATTCATTAATTTCAAATTTTACTATTAAAAAATAATAAAATCGAAAAAAACAAGTTTTTTAAATCTCGAAAACCGTTTGAATTAAAAATCTACAAATTAAGTGAATTATTTTTATATGGCACCAAATCGATCCCCCAAATTTAAGTAAAAAAAACAAACGCGGAGGCAGATTTATCATCCTATCGTCACCGAGTAACAAATCTACCTCCAGTAGCTATCAGGGCTTGGTTCCATCTTGTGCTGCATTTCTCGAGTCCTTAACACTGAGTTAAGTCCTGGAGGCATCTTCTGTGACTTCCATCAACCTCAGGTTAGGCCCATTCTTCTTGTGCCATGGATTTCTAGGAGGGTACTCGAGCAAGGAGCAAGGACTGAAAAAAAAAACTATAATACAAAATAACTAAAACATGTAAATTATAGACAGGGGCCACTTGTGGTGTATTGGCTAGCAAAACAGCCTTCTATATTTGAGGTCATTGGTTCAAACCCGGCAGATTGTTTTAGGATTTTTTAAAGGGGGTGAATATTCTCGGTGATGACTAAAAATAGAAATTTCGATCCTGTGCGACGTCAGGTACTTGTTATGGTTCCCTAATCTAATTAAACCTACATTGGAAAAATTTAGAACTCACACTTTAACATCCTCTAATAAGCCCCATTAGCATAAAGTAACGATAAATGAAAGAAATATTATCTAAAAGTAAAGTACTACTTGGATATCTCTAATTGGCGTAATTAAATGTTATAATATTAATATTTTAATGTATACTTTAATGCATATTTTCTTATTCAAATCAATCAAAATAAGCCGGTCAAGTGCAGTTACATTTTTAAAATATGATTATGCGACATTCTAAAGAGTTTTCTCCATGACTTAACAGTCGTTGACGTGTGGGATATCATAGTCAACTTTTCACTAAAACCGATTAACGAGAAGAACCACTTTATATAAGGCATTTTAAACTTTGTTGCGATATTCATAATAGTGGATTTAAAGATTTTTATTAAACTTGCATCGTTGATGTAAGATGAAGGAGCTTTATTTTAACGTATATTTTTCGTAAGGACTTAAAGCCAAGATGCATTCCACTGAAGCACCTCAAGTTTTGGTCATTTAAAGTAAGTATTCCTTCAAGATTGCTTGAGATGGGAAAGAATGGGTAAATATATAAAATTAAAGAACATCACCAAAGTTAAAAAATATAAAATATGTTATCTCTTTTTTTCTAGCAAATAACTGTAATATAGAAGTTTAATGCAGCGTTGGAAAGCTGAAGTTTTAGGAAAACATTTTTTTTTTTTAACTTTAACTTCAACTTCTTAAAGACGACTGTGTCTTCTCCATATATGTGCAATCAAAAGATACAAGGTGATAGATTATGTTTCAAATGTTCCACCAACGTTATTATGAAGTAGAAATTAATATCTACAATTATTCAAGTTCGTTAATTTTTTAAAAATATATTTCATTTTATTTATTTCCGATTTTATGTAATTTGACTTAATCATTATTTTCTGTTTATATTGTATGAATGTGTACTACATCAATATTACTACTGTTCATTATGTAACAAATTTTAATATTTCTCAATAAATAATAAAAAAAAAAAATATTTTTCATTAACTTATAATACTTCATGCACACTTACAAAATTCACGATTTACAAACTTTTGTGTATATGATTGCTCTGAAAACTACTACTTTCTATGAAATTATAAAACTAAAGACTTAGATCCGACGGTATTATTACTGTTATTTTAAGTCATATAAATTAGTAATATTAAAACCGTTATAGATACTTTTTTTATTATTTATTTAGAAAAATAATTTGTTGACATTATCGCTTATCAGGGCTGTCTACACTTAATTAAGCACCAAGCGATGGGGAATGTATTTCGATTAATATAATAATATTCAAGCTAAATTGTTGATCAGTCATGCAACATTATCATCGAATTTTCATTTAAGGTTGCAGTGTTCGATTAATTCATTGACGTAAGGGGAGAAATGAATTAACTTCTTTAACCACTTCCCTATACAGAAATAATTATATTATGCATCTGATTTTATAGACTAAGCAATTATTTATTCAACTGTAGTAGCTTAAGAACTGATTACATTAAGCGCTTAGCTTGGGAACGTAATTTCAATACAGTTCCTGGAAGTTCAATTTCTCGCTTTTGTTGAACTTTAAGAGTTCTAGGGGGAGAATGTTAGGTAGCCCCTCATCGCAGATCTGGACTTATTAATTTTGTAGTGTCTATATTTGATGGTGATTTGGGCCTACTTTTTTTAGATTTTGGGATTGTTGTGCTCCGCGGAAAATTTGTAGTATTTTAAAATTAAAATATAATATTTTAACTTCTTCACTTAAAAATAATGTGTTCATCGTTGTTTAGATAAAACACTTATAATTTGTCATAAATTTTTAATGAGGATTATACCTAACTGTTATCAAATAGCATTAAATTATAAACACAATTGGATAACAAGTTTAATCGAAATCGGTAATGATTTATTTGATAATATTTTAAAAATTTGTAAAATTCATGGGGGCACTTTCTTTTAATCGAATTTGCTGAAAAGTTGGTAATGTACACTTCAGTTTCACAAACCTTTGGTAACGACAAACAAGAACATTACTTTTCACAAGTAATACAATGAGTGTAAATAAAGTCTTGCTAAATGGTATATGTGTGTATGTGGTAAGACTAGATCTAAAAATATAATTTTAGAAATGTATATGCCTGAGACGTCAAAGGAACTTTTTGAACAAAATCACCGGACCATTAGAGACACGCAGAGCTTAAATGCCGATATTTTAAATTTTTTGTTGCTCAAGTAACTTTAATTGTACAGATTCGAAAATATTAATTATAGTACAGGGATCATTTTTTTTTTTTTTTTTTTACATAAGAATTGTAATATAGATGGATAATATACATTAGACAGCTAGTATTGTAGAAAAAAAGTTAACTATATATAAAAGCTGTAAAACGTGATGCAGAGAGACGAAAAGTCATTCTTTTAAGTAATTATTGTAGATAATAATTTCTAATTTGACCATATATGATTCGGTGTCAAATCTTGACGGTCTTTTGTAAAAAAAAAAAAAACTATTGTTAAGTTATTATTTAGATTATTTAATCTGAAACACGCGTTTCCGACGAAAATATATGTGATTCTTAAGTCTCTTTTCAATTCTAACTTTTTTTAAAAGTTCTTAAATTGGTTTTAACAACGGAATTAAGTGAAAGTCGGGTGTTGCGCGCCCCAGATTTAAATCATTCATTTATGTTCCTTATCCTTTCTTACATCTGAAAATGGACCCACCTATTGGTAAATCGTGTCTGACAGTAAAACTGGTCGACATATTACTATAATAAAGTTTATAACCAGGAGTAGAAAATGCTGAGGTGTTTCCAGCCGAAGAAGTTGGCGACGGCCACATTCAGACATGCCTGATCCAATCGGTTGACTTCTCGTTAAGCATGATCAACATTATTTTAGAATGTCATATCAATCTGGTGCATCATATCATGTTTTTAACGATTTCATGTATAAAGAAAATCTGCTTAGCACATTGAGAAACAATCATTTAATTTACTTCTTGAAAAGAGTTTTAATGTAAATAAATCTGGAAATTGGGTTTATTAGAAGAACATGTGTTGTTTTAATCGATTCATGTACACTATTGTTTCTATTTAATTCTTTTATACAACCTCATATCAAATATGGTGTTCCTATATTGTTTTCGGAAACCAAATAAGCAGTAACCTTGATAGAGAGGTTACAAAAACAATTTTGGATTATTATTTTTAAGAAATATACATATTACTCCAGTTTGAAAACTTCATATGATAAGGTAAACCAGACAGCTATTGACACCTCAAACTTTAACTTAAGAAATAAGTAAATAAGTCTGAATTTTATTTAATGATATCCATGAGACTAATGCTTAAAGGGTCCTCTAAGTAATCTATGATAGGATTGTTTAGGAAACTAACCACAGGGAAGATTTCAAAATCAATACCTCTATAGCTATAGTTGACAGCATGTTAAAGGCTACATCCTACTAATTTTTATAAGGATTTTCATCAATTATTTTTATTCCCACTCTATTCCTACAATTATTGCAATAAAGGTAGGTAGATTATTTTCTTTGGTAATCTATAATTGAAGTGCCTGGAGTGATTTTAAATAAAAATAATCAATTTAAATATTAATATTCAGGGATGACAATAACTTGTCATTTTATTCCAATGTATTTTGTTATTGCAAGCGACGAGTCTGATAATTGTTTTTTTTTCTGCGTGTTACATCGTGGAGTCGGATCCAGATATAAATGACGATGAAGATACGAAGGAAGGTGATGAAATTTAAGTTAATTATTTTATTATATGTTGCATATACCTACCTAAAAGCTAAACAGCTTTGTGGTGAGTTGGCATTCTGATTTTGTTGTAATTTCTTGTCATACAAAAGTTACTATAAATATAGAATTTATTATAATAAAGCTATTATTACAGAGGATACTAATCTTAAACTTTAATGACATTGTAAGAATACTTTCTTCTTTCTTCTTTATTTCAAAGGAGAACTAATATGTCCTACTGTTAGCACTTGAAAAAAAAAAAAAAAAAAAAGAATTGCCCCTTTGTGCTTCTTTAGATCATCAGTGAATTCAATTCTTTCTGTCCCTTCCTTTTTTGGATGGTATATCGATTTGGTTGAGGATTGCTTTCCCGTCGATAGTGAAAAAACCCAGTCGCTTAAGGAGATAAATTAGGAATGATATAGATCAGAATACTTTGAACTTATTTCTTAAGTTTTTAATCGTCTTAGGTCGTATCTCGCAGATAGTTTTGATGTTCAAAGTAATAGTTAATAAGAATAAAATAATAATAAAATATTAATTATAATTACTTATTTAATGAATAATACATACAAATTATTAAATATTTTGATCAATTCTATAACTTTTTATTTTATTAATTTATTGTAATTTACAACTGTATTAGTAAATACATCAAGTAAATTGGTTAATAATATAGATACTATACATGAAAAGACGTGAAGAGAATATGCCCATTGGCAACACTCCACTAGGTAATATACACTAGTAGGTCATGTTCTTTTCAGCCGCCTCGGAGGATTGTCAGAAATGAGAGAGGAGGCAAGGATTGAAACTAATGGGTTAATGTGGGAGTGGAGTTTGTTATGGAAGGAATGATACCCCGTACAGGCCAAATCAGCAGTATATGGGACATTAACGTCTTTATGGATGAGTTTGTTGACGACAAAGTAAGGAGCATTGAGGATTTTTCGAAGGATTTTGGATTGTAAGGATTGAATACGGGAAGAATTTGATGAAGCGTTTAGTAGAGCCCCAAAGCTCAACTCCGTACGTCTAGATAGGCCTTATGATGGTAATATAGATGAGCCTTTTGTAGTTCAGTGGAAGGTTAGAGCGTTTGCCCAGTAAGTGTTGTAGTAAGCGTAAGCGGTGGGCAGTTTCTTGTCGTTTCAGTCTTGTGTGCGGATTTCTAGTTAGTCGTTTGTCAAGTAGGAGTCCTAGATAGCGAATCTGTTCAACCGGGGCTAGCGGAATATTATTAAAGGACACTGTAGGGCAGGATTTCATAGGTTTAAGAAGAAGGGTAAAGGTAATTTGGTACGATTTGTTGGAATCGATTTTGATTCTCCAATTTTGACACCATACTTTAAGATCTCTGATGTGGGATTGAAGAGTTTAAGAGGCAATAGTAGGATCATATTGGCTGATAACACACATGTGACATGTTTATTTTGACTAAGTTTAAATTTTAATCTTATAAATGAAGCCAAAGGTTCATAATGCAGGATAAAATATTTTTTTTTATAAAACCAAATCAGGCAGTCTTGGAAGTTTAAACTACTCAATTTAAAAAATATATTAAAGCTCCCTGAAGTGAACTGAATAGAAAGAAAAAAAACTAATACTAATGTAATGGCTACTAGAAACAATAATTATCAAATATTTTAATCTATTCGATTTAATTTTCAATTTTACAGTTAAATGTTTGTATTATCTGTTGTAGTCTATTGTGGTGATGGTAGAAAATATTTTTTGTTATTATTATTTATTTTTGTATAATGATTTATGTTTATTATTTCCGAATCTTTATTTACACTACTTTTTATTATAATATACTTTATATGGAACTGTTTAAATAGTTTATTTAATTTATATGTTTAAATGGTTGCGTAGCAATATGATCCATTAAAAAATTAAACGAGGTAAGATACTTTCATATATATATATATGTATATATTGCTGTAATACGTGTGTAACTGCCAAAAAGTAGTACATCTACTGGTGAAATGTAACACTGGTGGCGTAAAATATCAATTTGAAAAAAAAATAAAATAAAAACTAACATGATGTTAACGAGGCGCAGAAAATATGCCAAGACAGAATTACTGAAGCATTGCGGATTAGCTACTGAAACATTCTTAGACAGGGTAGGAGGGAGAATCTCGAACTAATAAACAAGTACTCAACAACAGTTTGTTGAACAAACAGATAAATAGCAAATATGTACAAATAATAATCCTATACTGATATTTCAGCCTGAATCTCATTATATTCCAAATCATCACAAATAATAATATTTGGCTAAATAACGAGAACAAAAATAAATTTACTTATATGATGCAAAAGTCGCTCTACTTTTCATCGTTATATCTCATGTTTTTTAGTTATTGATTAAAAATGAATACATATAATAATCTGTCATGCGTAAGGCAATAGGTATCAGATTATGAGAGTAAATTTAAGAAGTTATAAATAATAAAAAAATCTGTACTATTACAATCTAAGACGAGCCATAGATTAACTTGTGCACGGCGTTGGCTTAGATGTTTTGTTTCATACTATATTTTCAAAAATAAATAAAAAACAAAAAATAAAAGAAATACTAAGAGAAACAGAAAAAAAAATCCGTTAGGAATAAACAAGTAATAATAAATAAACGAAAATCTGAAACACACTCATGCTTATTATTTATAATGTTATCATTCTATTCTGATCGTATCCTGAGGTATACGTCCTCCGCTTGGAGTCAGGAACTATTGCATCTACAGAAAAGTAGGTTCGCGACGATTCAGCGACTAGCTATACATCAAAACATAGAACAGTGTCTCATGGAATGGTGCAGGGTACTCTTAACAACGAGGATACCCACTGACCTTCTTCTACGAGAAGACAATGTAAGCACAGAATGAAAAGAAAAGGTCTGGCGGATATCCCGGAACACCTGGGAGTGAGGATCAATGAAGAACCATGGAAGGAAATTTTTCGGGAGAAGGCATCACAAGAGTGGAAGCATCGGTGAGTGAAGAGATCAAGATTGGAATGTAAATGGAACATCTCAGACAACTGGGTTTTAAGGTTCCTCACAGGACATGGGGATTCCCGAGTAAAGATCGTTAAATATGGGAAAAAAACATCAGTCTCATATGCCCTAGTTGTGGGATTCCGGAGACCCCTAACCATATCCTCCTGGCTCTCACCACTTAGGAGGCACTATGAACAAAGCTGCTGAGGAAGACAGAGGTCTACGTCCTCAAAGAAAGAGACCTTCCTCAGCTGATGTCCATGCAGAACTACCCACACTACAAGGCCTTCGTGTACGGACGGAAGGAAAGTAACTCCGAGTCACTTCTCTTTGGGTAGCAGAGAGGATCCAGTGAGACCACTGGAAGGTGTTTCCGTTGACTCTATTGCCTGAGGATTGGATTGAAAGCATCCTGTGTGCTTAATAGATTAATTTAATTAATTAATAGCTAGTAATGTAATTGGTTTTATAGCAGTTGTGGACTGTATAAGGTACTTCTCAAAGCACAAATATAAAAATAAAAAAAATCTGGTGCGGGCACCTCACGACTTTCACTTTTCTCCGTTATTTATATCAATAAGAATTTAAAAAAAAATTAAAATCGAAAATAAATTGTTGAAAAATTATTTACATTGGATTTTAGTTAGAAACGTGTGCTTTATTAAATATGCTATTATATTATTATCTACGACAATCCGTTGATTTTATCGGCTTTTCATTACTCTCCGTTAACTTTTACAATATTATATATAAGATAACTTTTTTTTTCTAAAATATTTAGCATTCCAACGGTATATTATACATGTATATGCACAGTTCTTAAATAAAAAAAAACAAATAATTGCATTATAAAATATTTTTGCAGTTTTCTCCTTTAGTTGGATATCGTATCGTAATGCTAATCAGATGATTTGGGCAATTTTATCGAATGCTAATCAGATAAAGGAATTTGGAAATATCGGCGTTTAAGCACTGTCAGACTATTTCAATCAGAATGAAACCTACATGATATTACAGCCCGTCCAATTTTACATCGATATAGTAAGTTTAATCAAAACCTTTGGAGCCGTTTTGGAGAAAATCGAAAATCCATGGTATAAATTTGCTTTCCTAGTTAGCTGATTTTATTAAAAATATGAAGTAACATCTCGAGCATATAGTTGTCTTCATTATGAAATGTCAGTTTCATAAGCCTTTTTGTTTTAGCGCTGGACATACCACATACATCACAGAGACACAGACCTTTCTGAGGGACTTGCTCATTTCGACTCAGGAGACCATAAAAAATGTATTTCCGTTAAAACTTGAATTCGAAAATTTTCACGATCGCAATACTTTCCCTTACTATATATTCCACATATAGGTAAGTGAAAGTAAAAATACATTCTATTTTGAACAAGGCTTCATACAGTTAAATGTTACCCATTATTTGTCGGAAATTAATATAGAACTTGACAAATATGGTATGGTACAAATTATAACCAATTTTCAAGTTTTCATATACTTGATACTCGTGCCTTCAATAAATGGTACTTTATTGGGATAGATAAGTTAGATGGCTAGTTAAAGGCCCTTTACACAATTTTAATCGGAACTGAAACGACCCGTTAGAGTTTGTTTACCCCAAAAATAAGGTGGCGCTATAACCTGCCCTTGTAAATTATGTTTTAAACTTTCCCCATCAAGCGAAAGTTATGGAAGTCAAAACGTTTTCTTAACTCCTTGACAGTGTTTCTTCAGATTTATCATATCAAATACGTACATTCATTTTTGGATGACAAACCCATGACACAGTTCGAACCTAAAGTAGAGCGTACTGGTTAACTTTTCTCAGCTTTTAGCTCCTGTCATGAAGAATATTTTTCTATTAATTTAAAATCAACGAAAGGAAGTTCATATAATTTGGAATTGAATGTTCTTAAAACATATTTATGAAATTTAAAAATCATTTGAAATGCAATTGTGTACTCATAAAACTAGGTTTCTTAGAAATAATTCGAAAGATTTATTTCATCCCTTATTTTATAAAGCAATTATCTTTTCCTTGGCAGAATATTCATGGAATGCTTCATTCTAGGACGAGACCGCAGAACCAGAAAAGAAGAAATATGCACAGAATAAT
Organism: Piezodorus guildinii; assembly: GCA_023052935.1. NCBI lineage: Eukaryota > Metazoa > Arthropoda > Insecta > Hemiptera > Pentatomidae > Piezodorus > Piezodorus guildinii. The sequence continues at coordinate 174,199,901 of CM041292.1, read as the reverse complement.
TTTTCTACTAGGGTAGATTAAATTACAGAAATAACTTTTCAAATGTATAAAGTAATTTTAAGAATCATACAAAAATAGGATATGTTTGTTATTCGTTTTCAATTACATTAACACTCATATTTAAAACGACCATTGCATCATCGCTCTTATTGTTACCTATACTCGTACATTAAAAGGATATGTATTGTAACATTTGTTTTTAAATGTTTCATCAACGTTACAAAAAAAAAAAAAAAAAAACCTGTTGTACGTAATTTATTTTCTTGAAAAGAGTAAATGTTTTGATTAAATTTATTATGTCCAAGTATCATTAAACATTCTTTATAGCTAAGTATCATCTTCGTTAAATGATCAGACAGGACATGAACACAAAATTCTTTTAAGGCACTTTTGGTTTTTTAAATGTTCAAAATTTTCTGTTATTAGTATAAGGGCCATTCTCAACGGAACGTGCAAATGCTGTCCAAATTATTTCCCTCGACATTTTTCTGCTCTACTTGGTGCGCATTCATAAGTTTAAATCAATGAATTATTCGTGTATGAAAATTTTGAATAAATGTCAAAAAAATCATTGGCTCACCCTGTCCAAATCAAACTTCGCCAACTTCAACTTGATACCCAGTCAAGTTACTGCAAAGATTTTACTGGTTTGATCTATTGCGTTCATACATACAATCTATAGTTTCAGAATACAAAATTGAAGGCTTAAAAAACGGTTTAAAATAAATAAAACATAAATGTCCAAGGAATTTTGCGTCATTGGCACACACCAAACTGGGGTTTTTGGTCCTGTGATCTTCCTTCAAGCCATAAAAAGGCGGGAAAAGGCTCGCAAAAGCCGTTATGCCTTCTGCAAGCCGATCAAGAGGTTTATATCTGCCTTCTGTATCTTTCACGGTGGCAGGGAGGGAAGACGTATGCTAGTGAGTTAGAGTATATTTATTGGCCGTCATTTGTCGCACTCTACCTCTGCTAGTTATTTTTAATTGATTAATTTTCTATTTTTCCTTGATAGGGTTCAGCTTACTAAGTAGATTGATGTACTTCTTTATTTTGATACTTTGTACAGAAGGTGACAATGATGAAAGGTTTTTTTTTTTTCCTTTGAACCTACTGCTTTGGTATGAAGAAATATTCTGGATCACACTTTATCGTACTCATTCGGGTGCTGATCGTATATAGAAGCGAATTTTCTAAAATATTTAACAGATGAAAGAGGCTAGGACTGTCTACCGTCATATATGTATATAACCGTGAATCGTCATATGGTCTCGGAGGAGGGGCAAAAGAAAATACAAAAATTAATATATATATATATATATTGCGATAAACGATATAGATGGGGTTGCGGGATTTAGGACAAATAAGACAGGGGAAACATATTGAAACGTTTTTAAATGAATTCAATCAGACTGTATTTTGGTCTTTCATCTTTTCATTTAATTGCGTTTGCCTAAAAATTCCAAAATCAATTCAGTAAAACTCCTGACGACCTTCTGGTAATTTTACAGCTTGGATTCTAGCTTGTATAGATTGGTGGATAGAAAGGATCACTCGTCCTGATTGGCTTATAGGATTAGATGAAGGACGTCGAACTCCCCTCTATTTCTCTATTCTAGCTTTAAAAACGTCCTCTGCACGGAATCCTGCCTCTGAATCTGTCCCTGGATTATATCAATTAATATTTAAAAAAATCTAATGAAGGCAACACACGACTTTTACTTACTTACCTCAATTTTTAAAATCAATGAATGAATTTTCAAAGACAGAGATAAGATACGTGAAACTATTAAAGAATTGATTAAATTAAATTTCTATAGAAACATGTGTTTTATTAAAAAATCTATTATATTATTATCTAAAATAATCAGTTAGTTTTATCTTCTTTTCATCACTATTTATTAACTTTTAAAAGCTCGTGTATGAGATAATATTTTTTCTAAAATTTTTGGCTTTCAAACGATGTATCATACATGTATATTACTGCTTTTATGTTCAAAAACAAAAAAATTCATTAAAAAAATATTTTTTCTGTTTTCTCCTTTAGTTGCGTATTGAATTCATTCAATTTATATATTTACCTGTTTTTCATCAGTGATAATAAGATAATATAGTTATTTTTATAGAATCAACAAAATTAAAGGCACTTTAGAGAAAGAAAATTTAAAATATCGGCTTTTAAGCCCTGTCACATCATTTTTATCCAAATGAAACCTACATGATAAGAAAGCCCATTAAATTTTACATCGATATAGCGAGTTTAATCAAAATCGTCGTAACCGTTTTCGAGAAAATCGAAAAAAGATGAAAATGCATGGTATAAAGTGGCTCTTCTGGTAAGCTCCTTATGATGAAAAAGGTTTTATAACGTCTCGAGATATATTTGTCTGAAATATGAAATTACAGTTTCATAGGACTTACCTTTTCCGCCCGGGAGTTACCACACACACACACACAGATCTTTTTGCGGTACTTGGTTATTTGGACTCAAGGGACCCTAAAATGCGTATTTCCATTGAAAACTGGAATTCGAAAATTTTCACGATCGCAATACTTTCCCTTACTATATATAGTAAGTGAAAGTAAAAATAATAATAATTCAATGATCATATGACGAAACTCGGTTTAATGACTAATACAGAAAGTACTCCATATTGAAAGACGAAATAGAATTTAAGGGTATCTGTAGTAGTCGCTTAATTCGGATTATCCTTTAATAATAATCAGCTTGTCTCTGCCGAACAGATCCGTTACTGACGACCTCAAATGTTTCACGTGGAATATCCATAAAAAACTAACTGCTTGCAGTTTTTGGCTACTTCAACACTAACTATACCAACTCTCTAACCTTCTAGTTAACTGACTATGACAAGGTCTATTTGGACTTGAGGAGCTGAGCTTTAGAGCTCCACTAAACCATCAAATTGGTCTTGTATCCATCCTTACAATTCAAAATCTTCAGTGAATTCTTTAAGGCTTTCTACATAGGAAATGTGAAACATGTTGTTGATTTGTCTATCTCTCAAATTGTCTTACATGACAAACTCCATTTCAATCCTTGCCTGTTCTTATATTCTGATAATCCTCCGCAGGGTCTCAGAAGATGTATGTATGTTACGTATGAATGAAGAAGAAGGTATACCGAGTTGAATAGGTTCTATCCCCCTTTCCGTCGGCAGTACCTCCTAGGGTGTATGTCTCTTCCGATTTTTCAACACAAAAATACCTCCTTATATTCTTGATATGCTTACCACTTGTTCCTCTGTCCATTCAGTAAAAAATAGTTTCCAACCATGAACCTGTATATACCTCCTCATAGATCCGTCTCCTTCAAAAAATCCTTTGTCATTCGTGCTATCTATGCTATTTTGGAATTTCTTTCCTGTATCCATTCGTAAAGCTTTATCATTATCCACTTTCAAACACCAACTATTTCTCCATCTCCTAAATTATCAATCTTCCAACATATATTCAAAATCTATAGATGATAGATAACTATTCATTGTCACAAAATCTGTTTTATTTTTAAATTGAAGTTTTAAACGACCAAACTATTATCATTTATTTGCATTTTTTTTGTGATTATTAGGGGACTACTCGTCTCAGAATAAAATTACTTTAATTTTCATATATTTAGCTAGTTTCTGTTTGTAAGGGAACAAATAAGGAAATCTGTCTATCTATCTAGTACCGCCTACAGCTAAAACGTTCTCATGTCCTACACACCGACTGCAGTGATCTCAGATCTTCTTCCACATATTTCTTTTTACTCTGATTCAACAATACTGAAAATCAAATAGGAAGATGATTTTATATTGTATTTTGTCCTAAACATTTTGCGCTGACGAACAGCTATATGCCGATAAGGTGAAAAATAAAATGTTTCAAGTTGGAAGGGAGCCGTTTTCCCGCCAGTTTATGGTTAGTTATAACGGTAAGCCCCGTCAAAGAAAGGCTATTAGAGATTTAATGGGAAAGGGGCGACTGGAAGAGCAATATCCTGTTTGCTGTCCTTTATCCTTGTCATCCTTAACCAACCGCTTTGTTCCTCTTTCATTATATATTCTTTCGTTAACATTTCATCAGCAAAGTGTTTCGAGTTTCAATATTTATTGAATGGTAAATTTATTTAGTCGTAAGGGTTAAATTCTGAGTAGATACAATTTGTAATATCCGATTATATTATATTGAACTGTTTAATCTCTTTATATATAAAATGATACTGTGATCCTTGGTTTCCGCGAATTTCTTCGCGTTACTATATGATACGGTTTTAACTATCATATAGAACATTCTTTCCTGGAAATTTCATAAGTAAAATACATTGCAATTTTGAATTTTTTCATGAGAGAAAAATAAATTTTCTGTAACAAGTCATCAAAATATTATTCCTGAATTATGAGTAGTAATATAAGCGTACAATATACCATTGAAAATGCAATATTTTAGAAAAGTTGGAATGCAATGAAAGATATCGTACAAGTTGGCGCAAAATCTTTGCAAGCCTATAAACTTGTCAACATATGTTATTGGTATAGAAGAAGGTAATGATAGTTCACTTTCGCCGCCGTCGTATTGTATCGTATAGTATGGTGTCAGAACTGGAGAATAAAACTAAATTCCAACAAATCCCATCAAATAACCTTTACCCTTCGTCGTGAACCTATGGCATCCTGCCCTACTGTCTGATTCAATAATACTCCACAAGCCCCTGTTGAACAGATCCGATGTCTAGGACTGCACCTTGACAAACGCCTTACTTGGAACCCTCATACAAGACTGAAACGACAAGAAACAGCGTTTCAGACTACTTCAACACTTACTAGACAAACGTTCTAATCTTCCACTTACCTACAAAAGACTCGTCTACATGACTATTATAAGACCTATTTGGACTTACAGAATTGAGCTATAGGGCTCTTCCAAACCAACTAATTCCTCTCTTATCCAATCCTTACAATCTAAAATCCTTCGTAAAATCCTCAACGCTCCTTACTTTGTAACGAATAAGCTCATCCACAAAGATGTTTATGAATATTTCCATGCAAAACTCCATTCCCACTCTAACCCCTAGTTTCTTTCCTACCTTCCTCTTCGATCCCTAATAACCATCCGAGGCGTCTGAAAAGAAGATGGCTTCGAGACCTTCTTGTTTAGATTGACTACTAGAGTGCTGCTAATGGGCAGTCTCTCTTCATGTCTATTTTATCTTTGCCTGCATATTTACTTTTGTATTACAAAATACAGTTGTAAATTTCAATAAAAATATTTTTTTTTAAAGTATAAAATAGTGGTAAACGTAACAGGGTAGGAAACTTTTTTCTTTTTATAAATTTTGAAAACATGCATTGCTATAATATATTTGTTTGTACTAGGGAAAATTAAATTTTCAGTAATCAAACTAATAAACTGAACAAATTTTGATTTTTTTTTTCATTTCTGCCGATAATTAAGTATAATAATGAACAAGGAGTTATAAAGCAAAGATATTTTCTTGCTAGTTGCACTTTTCGTTACGATGACTATATGAATATATTTACAAATCCGAAAATATCACATGAAAAACATAGTCAAAGAAAAATAATATTATTCACCCTATAATCATCAAGTAATGACTACATTATTGTCATGGCCACGGTCAAAAGAAGAAAAATGGGGTAATTTGATCAAAACTTTTAAACTACTGCCCTACGTGAAAGGACTGAATAAAAGTCGGTCTAGAAAAGAAGGTAAGAAAACAAGAAAGTCTTTCAACTTTCTTAACTATATTAAAACTAAAAAAAAAAAAAAATTAAAAATCACAAGTTTCCTGAGGAACATGAAATAATTATCATATTCTAAAAGCTGTTAGATGGAGAGAAGTTCCCCGTAAAGCATGGAAGTTATAAGAATAGAATTCCTGAGGCCCGAATAATATAAGGAGCTGTCATTTCCCTTTCGTGTAAGAGTCGCTCGCTGAAGGCAAGTCATTTCAAGGCGTTAGCTTCTTATGTTGACAATTTCCTGTATAGCGGTGAGGCCCGAATTTTACCTTATACAGTTATGTTCATAATGTGTTTCTAAACAGTTATTATAGCTGTTTTATTTTCATTACAGAATATTAAGTATCTTTAAATAAAAACATTTATTCGATTTCAAATTTTCAATATTAAAAAAAAAAAGTAAATTTCACCTTGACGGGTCTTGGTATCAGAACATGCAGAGGTCCGTAATTTTCCTAAGCCAACTGCAGTACACTACGTACTAAGCCCGTGATACGGCTGAAATAACAGAATAAATAATTCTGCCTCAGTCGGGGTTCGAACCTGGAACCCGGAAATCAGACGAACTTGGGCAGACAATTAAAGGAAACACGTTGGTGAATGCATGGAGGAATATTGGAAGCCGAGGACACATCCGGAAAAGAACAGAAATAAAAAATAAAGATGTCGGTCGGGTGATCCTAAGTCGTAAATTCGCAGGCAAAAAAAAAAAAAATTAAAAAATGGATATTTATTTTATATATCATATTAATTGTTTCAAATCCCTAAGTTAGGTTTGAGAACCTATGGTTAGTTCTTTATCTCGGCTGTACTTCAGGAAGAATCCAGTGGTGGTCTCGTTGCTGGGCCGTGTTTTGCCGAGGAATATACAGCTCTATGAGATATAGAACATCATGTCGAAGGGCGTCCCTTGGACACCCCTGCAATCTATCGTCACCCCCATTTTCTACTCTCACCCTTGTACTAGTTTATTAAATTCCCTACCAGCTCCTCACCGCATAGCTGGGCCATCTCATGGTCCAACTTTGTGAAATATGGCTGCCCCTCTCTTACGCAGTAGCTGAGGTAGTCATTTTTCATCAAGTTCTGGCTCAGTGAGGGAATACTAATTGGATCTTATTTCTGGTATTAATGTACATTATGTTTTGATACGATTTATTTATATATTTTTATAAATATATAAAGAATAGTACTATTAAATTACAGAAAATATAAAACCATCCAACATCTGATGTTGCTTCTGTTCCTCAACTTAAAGCTCTTGCAGGTGCATCCGGATTGACTAGTATTATATTTCTTAAATTAAAAACTTAAATTTCTTCTTAATTGAAAAATCTAATATGTTTTTATTTCTTTATTATGAGCTTACATATGTTTAAAACATTCCAGGTCATATCCAGATAAAAAATAGATAGATTAAAAAAAAAATAAGGTTATCAATTTTTCATAAAGAAAGATCATGAAAATAATTGCTCTTACGACTCACTAGTCTTTGGCCTACTACAACTTATCTGCCAAGGCATATCGACACAAAAACACATCGAAACACATTCTAATATATCTCAATAAATAATTAAATAATTCACCACCATGTATAATAAGGCTAACCTTGATTTGTAAATTTCCATGACCGATTTCGATATAAGTAATATGATTATATATGTTTATTTGGCAGTGAATCTCTATTTTTTTGTTAATTTAATTTAAGATTGTCTTTAAGATTCTAATAGCAACTCAGCAAAGTTCAGCAGCCGATCTAATTGGGGATTTCTCAATCTAACACTAAATTAAATCATTAATTGATTGAAAAAGATATATAAAAACATGTATTTAAGCATATTTGTTTATTATTTCCAATGACTATGTAATCAAGAGGAAATATTACCCACTCCCCCCTCCGTAGTAATTTTAAAAAATAAAATGGAAATTATATTTACGATTATAACCTAGTTCTGTTTGGTGATGGAGAAAAGTATGTAAAGGGTTTTGGGATCAGGACACGGCGATGAACAAAAAAAAAATAATATAAATGTGAAAAAATAAATTTTTTATTGTTTATTATTTTTAATATTGAACCTTTGTAATCAACAAAAAAAATTACACCATCCCCTTCAATATTTGAGGTCTTACGTATCAAGATACCAAATAATGAAAAACAATTCGTAGGTCCGCCGTCCTTTGCTTTTTTTCCCGAAATTACTGGACCTTATTATTTTTTTTTGAAATTTATTACAAAAATATTAGGGCATCCACAACATTGGATGTTGTTAGAAGATGATGTGTAACGAATAAAAAAAATAACAATAAGAGTTTAATTACCAAAAATATATGTAGAATCTAAGTATATTTTCTAGTAAATGCTAATCTATACAAAGTAAATTCAATAAACAAAAGAAAAAAATAATGATTGAAATCGGTTTAGAAATAGCCAAGATAATAGCGTTATAAATTAAGCAGTATTGAGTGTGCATTTTCCTTGAATATAATAGTTTTGCTAGTTCCCATTCTTCATTTATTGTTATGGTTTAATTTATCGATTAACTGTTCCTAATATAATAATTTAGGATAATAAGCCATTGTAAGATAATTTACAGCGTTTTTGATTTTATTAATATTATAACTTATATATATATATATATATATATATATATATATTTTTTTTTTTTTTTTTTTTTTTTTTTCTTTTTTTTCATGAACGGTTGATGACCATAGAATGAACTGTTGGAGAAGTTGATTGTTGGTACTGTCATCAAAGAAATCACACTTCAGTAAATAAAGTAATTTTATTATGTGCTAAGGTTTAATTCAGTATTAAATAGATAAATCCCCAATCAGACTGGTTGCTGAACTTTGCTGAGTTCCTATTACAATCAATCCTAAATACAATATATTTTTTTTTTAATTAATATTTTATTGGTCTTTTACAACTGTATTTACAAATACAAAAAGTAAAATAGATGATACAATAATAGGTATGAATAGACACGTGAAGAAGCTAACCGGTGGTAGCACTTCAAAGTTTATTTTATAAGCAGGTCTCGAGGCCACCGTCTTTTCAGGCGCCTCGAAGGATTATCGGGAATAGATGTAGTTGAGAGGTTACGGACAAGCGGGTTTGAATGTGCAGGTAGTTTGAAATTGAAGGAGGTGTATCTATCGCGGGCTAAGTCTGCAACCAGAGGGATATTATTTGTTTTGATAAGAAAAATAGTAATAATAATCTGAGAATACAATATTTACAGAAAAACAATGGTAAAGTCAAATAATTAATGATTATTTAAAAACTATAAGTCAATGTTGGTGAAAAAATGTAAAAGTTTTAAATCGTTCAGGTTGAACAGGAGACATCAACCTGATGGAAAATTGACTGGAGGGAACATCAGCTACCTTGGGCTTCGGCGGTGCGGCCCCAGTGGGTTCTAATGACTTCCTTCTCCCGGACATTCAAAGCTCATTCTAGGGTGTCGCGAGTGCTTTAAGGACTCATAGTGGATTCCCCATTACTTTGATTCTTCATGTAGAAAATTAGCTGATAATTTCCTTAATGGAGCTTCCTTAAAATAAAAAAAAAAGAGAGAAAGAGAAAACTTCCCAGTCCAAAGCAGAGTTCTGTATTATAATAAAATGAAAAAAAGAAACTAACGAAATTAAGGCGAATAATGATAAGTTATGACATTATGCTGAATTTTATATTTACTTTTGCAGGCTTACGGTATTTTGATTGATAAAACATTCACGCATTCAATTTCTTACGGTGCCAATTTCAGATGGTCTTTATTCAGGTCCATGCTTCGAATAAAAACTAGAAACCTTTAAATACTTGGATTTGATATATTTTATTGCTATTTACATCTTTATATAATACAAATGTAAATGAGTAATAAAAGTATAATATGCATCGAAAAGTCTTATGAAGAAACTAACCTTCACTTCAATGTATATTTAATGTAGGAGATCCTGAGACCATCGACAAAATAGTCCGCTTGAGGGAGCCGTTAGTTTGAAATTAATGGAGGTATATTCGGACTAAGTCTGCAACTAACTGCAACTGTATGGTTTTATTGACAAAGTAAGGATCATTTAGGATTTTACTTAGGGTTTCGGATTTCAAGGGGTAGATCCGGGAAGAATATAATGGTTTGGTGGAATCTCCTTGCACTAACCCGTATGTAAATATAGCCCTGATGATAGTAATATAAATTTTTTTTTTTACAATTTCAGAAAGTATTTAAAATAAACAAATAGATAATTAAGTGAGAGTAGAAATTAAGTTTATTTATTTCGTCACAATAAACGACATTAAGAATAATGCAAGGATCGGGAAAAGACAACAATAGGGGTACTCACTACGTTTGCTATAGCATGCTATTTGTGTTATTTTGCTAAACCCGTCGATTTTCTACAGTTATTTCCTATATAAAATTGATGGGTTTAGCACAATAGCACAAATAGCATGCTATAGCAAACGTAGTGAGTACCCCATATGTTTTACCTTAGAAACGCACCGCAATCACGTACCAAGAAAGTGTCAAAACAATGTTTATGAGCTAAATAATAGCGAATTATTGACCTAAACAGCAAACGCAAATAATTGACAATACTAAATCATTTTATCCTCATGTGACCTTCGAAAAAAAAAATCAGTTCCTATTCATTGCAGTTACATTTGTCCAAATATTTATGTCTCATTAATGGAGCTAATATCATTATATATACTGGATGTGATTACGATAATTATATATTCGACTAGAATAAGCCGAAATGAAGACTTTTCTAGCTCTTTTGGTTTGCGTGGCGCTAGCCCAGGGGTTCCGCCTTCCTCCCAAAGTAAAGGAAATCTCTGAATCCTTTGACAAAGCTTTCGACAAAGCCTTCGATAAGGCTAAAGGTGCAGCTGAGGTAAGTAGTAAAAATTTAACGTAAAAAATGTTACTTTTTTCCAGTTTTTTTCATAAACACGACACTTCTAAATATATATTTAAAAAAAATTAATTTATTGTAATTTACAACTGTATTAGTAAATATATTAAGTAAATTGGTTCATAATATAGATAATATACATGAAAAGACATATAGAGAATATGCCCATTGGCAACACTCCACTTGGTAATCTACACTCGAGGTCTCGAGGCCACCATCTTCTTTTCAGACGCCTCGGAGGATTGTCAGGAGTGGAGGAGGAAGCAAGGATTGAAACTAATGGGTTAATGTGGGAGTGGAGTTTGTCATGGAAGGAATGATAATTAAGGAGCATTAGGGATTTTTCGAAGGATTTTGGATTGCAATCGTAATTGTAATTGTAATTGGATTGTAATTGTAAGCATGAAGCCCATTAGCAGCACTCTAGTAGTCAATCAAAACAAGAAGGTCCTCTTTTCAGACGCCTCGGATGATTATCAGGGATCAAAGAGGAAGGTAGGATAGAAACTAGGGGTTAGAGTGGGAATGGAAAGATTCATAAAGAGCTTTTTCGATGAGCTTATTCGTTACAAAGTAAGGAGCATTAGGGATTTTTCGAAGGATTTTGGATTGTAAGGATTGAATAAGGGAAGAATTTGATGGTTTAGTAGAGCCCCAAAGCTCAACTCCGTACTTCCAGATAGGCCTTATGATGGTAATATAGATGAGCCTTTTGTAGTTAAGTAGAAGGTTAGAGCGTCTGTCCATAAGTGTTGAAGTAACGGAAAGCGGCGAGCAGTTTCTTGTCGTATCAGTGTTGTGTGCAGATTCCAGTTTAGTCGTTTGTCAAGTAGGAGTCCTAAGTAGCGAATCTGTTAAACCGGGACTAGTGGAATATTATTAAAGGACACTGTAGGGCAGGATGTCGTAGGTTTACGACGAAGTATAAATAAATTAAATTATTTATATTTAATTAATATATAATTGCTTATGCTACGCTCATAATATTCATTATTATTAGTATAAAATGGTTTACTAGATATAGCATTTTAAAGTGATAAAATTAAATAGTATTCCAGGAAAAAAAAGTTAATATAAATTAAAGGCGCAGGTTACTCTATATGCAGACAATCAGATATCAAAATTTACTATATTTCTCTAGTAAACACTGACCATATATTATTAAATAATAACTTGATGGAATACATATATTTATTACATATAGTTTTGATTTTTATTTTTATCAAATATATGGGTTAAAAATATAATTAAATATTCCAGTAATTATTTTACGAAACAGGAATAGAAGCGAAACTTCAGCCCAAGATCAAGGAAATCACAGAAGCTCTCGACAAAGCATTCGAAAAAGCCAAAGGTGCCGCCGAGGTAGGTTGTGGAACTGTAATTTATACTGTACCGGTTTCTAGATTATACATTTTATTATTTATTATTTTTTCTTTATTGACAGGGATTTTTCCCAAAACTCCCAAAGTTCCCATCTTTCCCACCATTCCATCCACGCCCACCTTTCCGTCCATTCCCACCACCTAAACCTACTGAAGCCCCAGCACCAAAACCTGAAGAACCTGAGACTGAAGCACCAGTTCCAGAACCTCCAGCACCAGAACCAGAGACCGAAGCTCCAGCACCAGAACCTGAGACCGAAGCTCCAGCTTCAGATCCTGAGACAGAAGCTCCAGCTCCAGAACCTGATACCGAAGCTCCAGCTCCAGAACCTGAGACAGAAGCTCCAGCTCCAGAACCTGAGACAGAAGCTCCAGCTCCAGAACCAGAGACCGAAGCTCCAGCTCCAGAACCTGAGACAGAAGCTCCAGCTCCAGAACCTGAGACAGAAGCTCCAGCACCAGCACCAGAAGCTGCAGTAGACGCATAAGCAAGTCCTTATAAGGATTAACTAGCATTAAATTTCTCATCATGAATAACCATTCCAAATAATGTAAAACCAAATATATTTAATCACGAGTAAGGTTAAAAAAAATATGAAATATATACCCTATACCTGTTAATAATATCTCTTAAAGAGACTGTTTCATGATTTTCAACCAACTAGAAATGAACAATTGAGACGTTGACTTCCAAAAGGTACTAAAGGACATTTTTTACGAAATTGATTTTTTTTACATATTTGTATTCTCATCATTTAGTTTTATCTAAATATTCTATTTGATGTTATCTTTCTTTACGTTAGCGTTCTTTGACCACGAAGTCCTTTATATTGTTCAGTGAACTTCTGTAGGCTTCTCCATCCCCACAGTCTGAATCCTTCAGTCCTGCTGAATCCATGTCGACCCTGATCTGCTTGAAAAAACCAGTCGTGTTCTTGCGCTGGTGGAATCGTCGGAAGATTTCCCGGTTTAACCTTTCAGGGCTCATCCTCATCATGTGCCCATAGAATTTGAGCCTTCTTACCCTGATGTCGATCTCCAGCTTTTGTTGTCAACGTATATTTCTTTGTTGGACTTTAGCCTGTATCCTTCGGGTGTCTTGTTGGGCCCATAGATCTTCCTAAGTATTTTTCTTTCTACCTGCAGAAGTTTTTCTAAGCTAGGGAGGCAGGAGGTCTCTGTCCCATAGAGTATCACGGGTTTGATAACGGTGTTATAATGTCGGACTTTGGCTTTGATGGATAGGTTCTTTTTGTTGTAGAAGTTCTTGAGGTCGAAATACAAGCTCTCCAATTTCGCGACTTTTCCCTTAAAGCTTTCTCGGTCCGATCCGTTATTGCAGATGACTTCTCCCAGGTATCTGAATTTCGGGGTCACCTTTATCTTTCCACATATGGTGTCGACCGCCATTTTCTTGTATTTTGAATCTGTGGTCATTAGTACTGTCTTTTTAGAGGAGATTTGTAAGCCCGTTTTCATGGCTATCCTTGAGAGGGCATTTATCTGAACGATCGCCTCTTCCTCCGTTTCCGCGAAGAGGGCAAGGTCGTCTGCATAGGCAAGACACTTTACTTTTACATGGTCCTTCTTCGTACCTAGGACCGCTCCGGAGTCGTTTTCTTTCCACAGTTCTCTCATTATCTTATCCAGTACTACATTGAATACTGTTATTCGACCCGCCGTGAACTTGTTAAAGTACAATAAGTTATTTCTTTTATACGAAAAAGTATTAACATTGTTCCTTTTGTTTAAGACCTAACCTTGCCTCGTTGTTGAGGATGACAGGGATGTACTATCCGATGATGGATCAAGGCGTGTTGACCGGTTTGGTAATTAGTGGCCCAAGAAGAAGACAGCCTTATGTTATTATTATAGTAAAAAAATAATTCTAAATTTTAAGGCAAAAAGACCCAAATTAGTTAATTTAATAATATAATAATGAGAGATTTTCGCGCTTCCTGTAAAATTTCCTAGAATGGATATAGTACCTTTTGGAAATCAACGTCTCAACTGCTCTCAGATTAATCATAATGGATCGAAATACCTATGAACTGGGTAAAAACTGTATACTTCCTCAAATTCAAACGGCTTCTGAGTAATAACAAACACATCCTAAAATTTTACTTTTCGCTTATTACTTGAAACTTGTCAGACAAAAATGTGTTGCGTAGGTGTATAAACAAATGTTAAATGATGAAAATGCCCTCTAATAATAAGATATATAGGCCTGATATAATTAAAAGGAGGTTTACTAAACAAATATAATCATTGTTAGTAATTAAAAGTTAAGTTCAAATAAGTTGTGATTTATTCTTATAAGCATTATGCATTTCGTATTCTTTGAATTGTGCATTTATTAATTGTTGACTGGAGTAAATCATAAGTAAAGATAATCGCATGAACCAGCTCAGGAAATTAATTACGAGTATATGTACAGTATACGAACTTGGCTCTCAAGACCATATTATTATTGCGTATCAGCAATAAATTGGCGAAGAAAATGCTGCATTTTTACATTCAGTGAATTATTTTGTTTTCCTTTCTTTGTTTATTTGGAAAGAATATATATAACCCTAGTGGTTGAAGGGCTTCAATGTTAATTAAAAATTATTATTTTACAAATTTCATTATAAACCTTATACAATTCTTCATTTTCATTTTAAAATAACATACAGAATAATTTATGGACAAAGGTTAACTCGCAGTGTTCAAAAAGCGTTAAAAAACGCTGTGCCAATTACCACTAGGAAATACTTTCTAGTAAAAAAAAGATATAAAATATAAACAGAATAATATAGAAAGGGGAAAAATAGTAATTTCACATACAAGCATACGCAGAAAATATCTGCTAATGCTCTGAATCCATCTTTACCTTGAATCGAGTTAACCTTAACTGCACTGCCCTGAAAACCAACAATAAGATGCATACCTCAATAATATTGACAACGAGCACCAACTCAGTTTATCACAACTTTTGTTTGAATAAATACATACACGATTGTTTGTTTGACGGATTTAAATGGTGTAATTTAAAATTAGATCAGAAAACTATTTTGAAACGTTTCTTCCGATTAAAACACATTAACGTTAATAACGAAAACGTATATATAGCCACTTATCTTCGTTTTCCAGCTTAGGAGGAAATGTTTCTGGTTACATTATCCAACCACTCCTTGAACCGCTTGAGAAAAAGACAAAAAGAACTTGGTCATGTAAGAAAACATCTCCAACTTCATACACATAACAAAGAATATACTCTCATCCCTCCATTTTTTTATCGATGTTGATGTAGCACCAACAATCCTATATTGTATTGTTGGATTGTATATTCGAATGTATACGATTTGAGGAGCATATATAGGTTCAGTGACTGGGTCACACATAAGCATATTGGAACCGTATAGTCAGGCGTTATTATAATAATACTCCCTCCAACCCGAACTTCCACTAACCATTGTTTAAATGATTATTTACACGCTGATATTTCCATATATTCTTCTCAAAGTAATTACTTAAAAGAAGCTGTGTCAAATTTGGAATCTACATACCAATGGAGGTATCAACTCAACTTGGCAGATTAATGCTCCAAACTCAGTCTCTGACTATTACTCCTGTCCAAACCAAATTCCATTCGATATTAGATTAATTAAGAAATACAATTTTTATCCTGGGATATTTCGTTCCCTAAGAATAATGCACAATGAAAAGAGAAAGCCCAATTTGTATGGATTCATTTATTACACGATAATTTAGTCAAATAATAAATTATATGAAGCCAAAATAAATATAAGATACAATTAAAAACTGACTATAACTTTGAATAAGTTAAGTAGCCTAGTATCAAGTCAAGATATATTTCGTATGTGCGAAAGATTCTTTATTCAGGGGCTGGAAAAATAAATAGTGTTTAAAAGTGGATAAGGATGACACTTTACGGGGGGAGAGGGGTAAAGAGTTCTAAAATATGGCAGCCCGGATGATAAAGGACTTTTCAATTGAAGCAGTCCATTGAGAGGGCAATTATTTATTGCTAGATTGAGATCTTGTGTTTAGGGTGTGCGTGGAAGAGCACGAAGTAACGAGGTGAGAGCTAAAAGAAGGTTTTCTGGTTAGCAAGTATTGAGATTTGCCGCTTTATTGATGGTTTTAACTTCATCCACAGATAGTTTATAGAGGCTGGGTGTGTTCCAGGAGGGTCACCCAACTGCTGAAATAACAGGATAAATAATATTGTTACACAGCCGGGATTCGAACCTGGGACCTGGAGAACTACAGGCTAGTGGTCTATCCTTTAGACTTCCCAGCTACCAAAACAAAAAATAATTCCTCAAATATGCATTGCAGCTAATACCAATGGATTTTCTCTTAATCATTACTATCATTAGACTACCTAGAATATCCCGAATGTAGAATATAATTCTACTTACATTTAACGCATTACTGAAAAATAGTTCTCGAGAGTTATCTTGGCCTTTTACCTTGGTTGATTTTTGGGTTATTGTATTATTTTTTTCATGTTGGAGCGTGTTATAATAATGCGTGTTCCATTATTATCTACAACAATCAGTTTGTTTGTTTATTTATTTAACGTCACTTTATAATACTATAGATTATCGGACGATGATACTGTGAGAGTCCTGAATTGTATCTATCCTTTCTTATTAGGATTAGGGATCTTTAACGAGTACCTGACATCGCACAGGCTCGGGACCACCTTTTAACGTCCCCTCCGAAGGACGGCATAACTAAGGATTTTTTACTCCCATAAAAAAATCCTTGGACCACCTGTTCAACCCGTGAGCTTTGGCATAGGAGGCTGTTATGCTAACCGCCCAGCTACAAATAATCCCTATTGAGATAGGAAGATGCCAAGTAGGCATTTTCTTCTATAATCGGGATAGATCCACCTTTGACCAGAGTACCAGTGAGAGAAGTGTGACCGTCTAAGGAGACCGTATAAAAATTATATAAACCAATAATTGATCATTTTATAATTTTAATCCATCAAGATATAATCATACGTCTCTACCTACTACTTACTAAACTCTTAAGAGAATTCACACTCAATATCTCATGATGAGCAAAAGTATAAGAATGATTAGCACCTAGCTATAATAATTGAATACAAAAATACTAAGAATCAACTACAAAACGGAGATATCTTGAACTTCATTCATCACAAAAACATCATAGACCTCCTCATGAACACATCTCACGACAAATTCTCAAAATCGATATGAAATCATGTAAACACCTAATCTTAGCAGGATCATCGTTAGACATTATGCGTTAATTAATGATAAAAACACAATTGGTGCAAATACATTTGTCCAAACATTTATCGCATAATTAATGAATCTATTATGAGTATATATACTGGATGTGTTTTAGCTGATAATACATTCGAACTTGAAAAGGCCGAAATGAAGATTGCTCTAGCTCTGTTGGTTTGCGTGGCCCTAGCCCAGGGGTTCAGCCTCCCCAAGTTGGACGGTGCTTTAGGCAAAGCCCTTGAAAAGGCCAAAGGAGCAGCTGAGGTACGTTGTGAAACTTTAACTTGTAAGTGCTATCTGCTTAAAATAGTTACTTTTTAAATTTGTCTATACTTTACAATATACAATACATTTAAAAGTGATCAAAGTGAATGGTATGCCATGAAGAAATATTAATATAAATTAGAGTTACAGGTTACACGCATTAATTACTGTATAATATACACATATCTAAACAAGTCTATGCCTACTCCAGCAAACACAGAACTCCAATTATTTAATAACTAATTGCTGTAACCTGTTACTTCGAATACATTTACTTATTTATGTGTTTATATATATATATATATATATATATATATATATATATATATATATATATATATTTTTGTTTTACTTTTTATTATGTATCTAGAGTAAAATATTTATCGATAATTTTTACAACAGGGAATCAAATCGAAACTCCAGCCCAAGGTCACCGAAATCAAAGAAGCTCTTGACAAGGCTTTAGAAAAGGCCAAAGGTACTGCTGAGGTATGTTATAAAAACTTTATTTACTAAATGTTAGCTAATTAACTACCATGTTAAAATAATTATCCCACTCGAACTCTTATATTGACTGGAATAGAGTACAGTAGTTTATTGGATTTTAGTTGAAAGATAGAAAAGCTTTAAATAAAACAAATATGCTTTATTTAAATACCATCATTATTCATTATATTAGTAACTCGAGTATATTTATGTGTCGAAGTTGCGTATATAGAGACTAGATATATAAAAATAATTTTAAAATACTCATCATAAAAAAAAAACAAAAAAACTTGCACCTCTTAAACTCAATATAGAGATTCGTACTGTAAGCCAACAGCCGTAAAATGAGGTGATTAGGCCTTAATCACGCTCAGCGTCTATGGCTTTTTTCCCCGATTCGGGTACCCACTTTAAAGAGGCTGGGTCTGCCACAGGAGGGTATTGATACCCTAGGGTTGTCCCCGGCTGAATAACAAAATAAATAATATTCTGCAAAGCAGAGTTTCGAACCCAGGACCCGGAGCACAATAGACCAGCCCTCTATCCACTAGACCACAATGCTCCTTATGTTATAAATATTAATTATGCTATTCTTAATCTGCTGAACATGTTTCTATAGTAATATTTTATTAATTATTTGCAATATCATCAGCAGGGACTCAATTCCGAACTCCAACCGAAGGTCAAGTAAATCAAAATACACATTCTAAACCTAGAATATAGAGTTATCACTACTCGTCAAACACAGAACACCAATTATTCAATAACTAACTGCTCTCACCTTTAATTCAAATACATTATTTAAATTATATATCTAGAGTCAAAAAATGATAGATAATTTTTGACAACAGGGACTCAATACAAAACTCCAGCCCAAGGTCAAGGAAATCAAAGAAGCTCTTGACAAGGCTTGGAAAATGCCAAAGGTATGCTGAGGTATGTTGTAAAATATTTATTACTAAATGTTAGATAATTAACTACAAATGTTAAAATAATTATTCCATTCGAGTTCCTATATTGGCTCGAGTAGATAGCAGTTTTATGGGATTTCAGTTAAAATAGAGAAATGCTTAAACAAAATAATTATGCTTCATTTGATTACTATCATTAATTCATTATAATAATAATACAGAATATATTGCATTTGTTCAATGTTACATATATGGGAACTTTATTTATAAGAATATTTTTTAAAAATATTTTATTATACCATTTTAAATCTGTTAAACACGTTTTTATAGTAAACATTTTAATAATTATTTGATATATTATCAACAGGGTCTCAATGCAAAACTCCAGCCCAAGCTCCAGGAAATCAAAGAAGCTCTTGACAAGGCTTTAGAAAAGGCCAAAGGTACTGCTCAGGTATGTTGTAAAACTTTTATTTATTGAATGTTAGCTCCTTAAGTGCAATGTTAAAGTAATTATCACATTAGAATGATTAAAACATACAAAATTCAATATTTGTTATTATTCCAATATGTAATGAAATGTGGAAAACGATTTCCCAAATTGATTGCATACCAAGAAATACAATTTTATAGATATTGGGTTGATCTTTACTTTAACCATATATATTTAATCAAAATAATTTCCATCTGAATCAATGCACTTTTGCCAACGTTCAACAAGCTTTCTTTTTCCACCAGAAAAAAAATCCGAATCCCTGGACTCAATGAAATCACGAAAAGAATTTTCAATGTCGTCCTGGTTTTGAAAATTTTTCTCCCTCAAAAAGTTGTCCAGATGCCTGAAAAAGTGGAAGTCTGTAAGAGAGAGGTCAGGTGAATAAGGCGGATGTTGGAGAACTTCGTAGCCCAACTCGTGCAGTCGTCGAAGCGTTGGTTGTGCAACGTGTGGTCTGGCGTTACTACTGGCACCCACTTGGCCAACTTTTTTACCTTACCTATTGCTTCCAAGTGGCGTACAACTGTGGATTGGTTCACACCGAGTTCCGCCGCCATTTCTCGTGTGGTTTTAGTTGGGTCTTCTTCCACTTTTGACCTCAGCTGGTCGTTGTCCAGAGCAAGATGACGACCCCGACCTTCCTTGTCTTCGAGGTCGAAATCTCCTCTGCGAAACTTCTGGAACCAACGCTGCACCGTGCACTCATTAATAGCCCCCTGACCCCACACTTCATTAATATTACGAGCCGTTTGCGCAGCGCTGCGCCCTAATTTAAATTCGTAAAAATAAATTTGACGAAAATCGCACTTTGACATTTTCGATTCAAGACCTTTGAACACACTGAACAAAACGATTTTACTAAACAAATTCATGGTGAAAGAGAGGGTATTAGATAAGGTTTGTTTTGGTATAATAATGATCAATGTTAGGATTAGCTTTGTTTACACAATTGGAATTAAGATATTGCAATAGAGGAAACCTGCATTAATTTTGCATCAACCCAATATATACATAAAATACAAGAAATAGAAAACACCGATTATTCAATATCTAATTTATGATGCATATATGGGTGTGTGAATTGATTTTATCCCGTATCTTGAGTAAGTATATTACTAACTAATATTAATTATTTGAAACTCTAGCCCAAGATCAAGGAAATCAAAGAAGCTCTCGAAAAAGCATTGGAAAAGGCCAAAGGTGCCGCCGCGGTAAGTTGAAAAATATCCATCTAAAAAAAGTTGTATGTAGACTGTTTAATCTTGAATGCATATTTCCACAGTAAACATTTTATTAATTACTCCATATTTTTTTAATCAGGGAATTCTTCCGAAATTCCCTTTGATCCCACCGTTCCACCGCCCAACTGCAAAAACTACTGAAGCCCCACAACCTGAAGAACCTGAAACTGAAGCCCCAGCTCCAGAACCTGAGACTGAGGCTCCAGCAGCAGAACCCGAGACTGAGGCTCCAGCTCCAGAACCCGAGACTGAAGCTCCAGCACCAGAAGCTCCAGTAGAGGCATAAGATGATACTTCTCAGGTCTGACTACTATTGAAGATTTCACCAAGAATGACTAGTTCGAAAATTGTAAAACCAAATATATTTAACTACAAGTGAGATTAAACAAAATTTTGAAATATGCTCCCTAATATCACTTTAAACATTCCCATTGATCAAGCCGTTTCACGACTTTCGACACTTATATAAATAATTGTTCTGAGGTCTATTAAATTTGATCTAAATGACATAAATAAAATGAGTTAAAATTTTTATGATTTCTGAAAACTCAAATAGCTTGTACCAAATTACTTTAGAGATTTTTAAGTTTTTTGTTCTGCTTATTGGTTAAGCCCTGTTAGAAAATAATGTGTATTGTTTGTGTTTATCAAAAATCGTCTAGTGATGATAATTAGCCAAGAAGAAATAGAATTTTGTCTAAAAGGTGGGGTAATTTTGATTTATAGGTATAATTGTTCATACAATTATACATATTGTACTTTAATTTATACATATTGGATTATGATTTATGCATATTGTACATACTGATCCTCTCTTTAAGAACCTAAGTTTTAACATCCGCAGACCTTATGCGTTTTCCGCCATCTTGAAAAAAAACGTTCAAAAATTGTTTTTTTCGGCTTTACCTAAATAACTCACTTCTAGCGCATTTTATGGAAACCATTGTCGTTATCAATTTTAAAGATCTTTACATTTACTGCAAATTTTGTCTCTGACATATTGATGTATTCGGAACAGCTTTTGGGATACAAGACAGCCAATATCTATCTGACAATGGCAGAAAACCGTAAAAAGTCATTTATATCTACAATTTCGCCTTTGCAACTTTCATTTAGTACAGTTTACAGTGTAATGCATAATAATGAATCTTATAGAAAATTAAATTTCCTATATGAAATTTACAAATAATGTGTAACTACTGACAAAAATCGAGGGAAAATTTGGAAGAAACATTTTCAGAGGATGTAAGCAGAAAACTAATAAATCCATTTTTTTCAAATTATTATGTTTGAAAGAATTTTCTTTTTGTTTCTCTCATACTCCATTTATTTTTCAAACTAAACGATATATCTAAATGGATAAAAATTAATAATATTTCTTCTCTTGCCCTAGGGCATTTTAAGGTGATTGATAAATAACAATTTCCTGCAAGTGCCTAACAGCACCCTTGCACCTTTGCCACAAAATGTGCTTAACAATGGAAGTGGAGTATACTCATTTCAGAAATACTCGAGGTGCGCATCACCGATGTCCTTTCCCACGCACCCATTTACTTTTTTTTTTCGTAAATCTTCTGTTTATTTTCGAATCCAGATTGATCATTCCCATAATAACAATAATCCCATTCCTATCAGCCAACAGGAGAAAACTGAAATCGTAATTCTATAGTCATTATTCTCATGGCTCTTCATGGAGGAGATATGAACAGCCCTAAAAAGAGGTTGCAGTGTATCCGTTTAGTTAAAATTTAACAGACAATAAATTATATTAGGCATTTCTATCTATATAGGTATATAGGAATATAGGTCCATATCAATCCAAAGCTAAAATGCAAGTTAAACGTAGATTATTTATAAAAAACACATTAATGTGGAAAAAAAAATATGGAATCATAGGTTTTCTGCTTACGTCCTCTGAAAATGTTTCTTCTGAATTTCCTCTCGATGATTTGCATACTTCTTATATGACTTTTAATCTTCCAAAAGACTGGTTATTATGGATTTCACTGCATTACCCAACGTTTATCCAGCCAACTCCCCTTTTTTGGCAAATTTTACTGGGATAAATATTGTTAGTAATTAAAAGTTATGTTTAAATGAAGTATGGTTTATTCTCATACAAATTCTGATAGATTTTAAATATTGAATACACTGCTTAAAATATATGAGAATTAATTAGAAATAGCTGTTACTGGAATACCTCAAAAGATAATTAAAACTCACAAGTTCTTCTTTCTTTCAGTGGCGCGACAGGCCGTGCAAGCCCCGGGCCTCGCGGTGTTATCTTCACTCCCTACGCCTAATTTTGTGAGTGGCCACCATTTGGCCAACGGGTCTCACATGCCCGGAGGAGAGGCTGTGAGTGAATCCCCATTTAATTACATACAAAACTAACAAGTTAGCTCAGAAAATTAATGCATTGCGGATGCACTTAAACTTGGGTCAATATTGTATGTCATCCAGAATGTGGTGAAGTAAATACAGCCTTATTTAATCTGTTGTGATATTTTAGTCAATGTGGATCCAGCACCAAAGATTTCAGAAATATTTGTTATTAATACAGTCGTGTATGCGATTTGAGGAGCTATTATAGCTACAAAGAATTAAATAAAAACAAACTTAGTCACACAAAAGTATCTTGAGAAAACACCATATACAAAAAAAACTTGTTATTAGCTGGTGTTTTATATATTAATAAAATGAAAATATAAATCCTACCTGCTGAACAGTACTCGGAATAAGATATCTAATAAATTCTGCGAGTTCTGCGCTTGCGCTAGTTCATTAACATACGTCGTTATATCGTCTCTTCTTTATGAACAGTTTTTAGTGTGTAATAATTGTTTTTATTACATATAAACAATTAGTGATTGTGCAACAACATTCGTTGTCAACAATGGACTAATCCTACTGACTGTAAGTAGTAATATTTACGATTACTTAGTTGTCGTATGAAGTAGAGCTGAGAAGCCTTATCTTTTTCGCCATATTGCGATCCCCACTCAGCTTCCTCAGCTTGCCAGTCTTCCACTGACCCCTGGAGGGGCCACGTCGCGCTCCGGACAACAAGGTCAAGGTCGCGCGGACGTATTTTTTTGTTTTATTTTTTATTTTTTTTTTTATTTTTATGTATCAATGAGATACTACCACCAAGTCATGGCGGGAAAGGCAAGCATTAAACGCTCCAGGTCAGCTGGCTCTTCTGCTTCCCCGGTCAAGCAAAGGCAAAGACGTAATAACAAACGCCCTACGCCCCCCTCATCAGCTGCTTCTAACGAACAGGAACCACAACCCGGGACTTCATCGCAAGGGATGACTGAGGAATCTCCCTTTTTTACTCCTAACCCCTACCAAGTACTCCATATCGAGAAGAGGTCATGGAATCAGAATCTACACCGAGAGATCCCCGCCCTCCTCCCATATTTGTTAAAAATATACGAAATTTTCAACTCCTATGTACCCAATTAAATAAAATCATTGATAGCAAAAGCTACACATGTCTAACGCGAATCAATGACACAAAAATATCACCCGATTCAGCTGATGTGTACCGCAAAATAGTAAAATATCTTACTGAAACAAAAGCTGATTTTCACACGTATCAGCTAAGAGAGGAGAGGGCATTAAGGGTGGTAATAAGAAATTTACACCCCTCTACACCAGCTGAGGAAATAAAGGAAGAACTGACGTCTCTTGGGTTCAAAGTGCGTCAGATAACTAATGTCATGAAAGATATTATAGAAGAATCAGGTGACAGGAGTAAAATTCCTTTACCTCTATTTTTTGTGGACTTAGAACCGTCTCCAGGAGTAGAAAAAATTTATGAAGTGGAAAAACTCTATTACACGAGAGTAAAGATTGAAAAGCCATATGTAAAAAGAGACATTATACAATGCCACAATTGTCAAGCATACGGCCACACGAAAACGTATTGCCACCACATACCGCGCTGTGTTAAATGTGGTGAACAGCACAAGTCTGAGCAGTGCAATAAATCACGTATAATCCCAGCAGTTTGCGCTCTGTGCCACAAGGGACATCCGGCGAATTACAAAGGCTGCGAGATTTACAAGAATCTCAAGACAAGATTTCTGAAGCCCCAGCGCCAAGAGGAGACTAGACCGAGGAGAAACCCATCAAAATTCGTCGACCCGACAGTTTCGTTCGCCCAACAACTTGGTGGTGGTGACCAGTCTACTCAGTGTGAGGCCACGCCGGTTCAACATACACTCAAACATCCCGAACCTGAATCTCAACCACCTCAACATTTTAATTCTCAAAAACTTCCCCAGCATCAAATTTCTCCTATCCCTCCTCCATCAAATGTCACAGACCTCACCAGTTTAATGACATCATTCATATCAGAAATAAAATCAATAGTTATGCCTCTGATATCAGTCCTAACAAACCTAGTATCAAATTTAATTCCTGCCTTGAAAAAGCCCTAAATGATTCCATCCAACTCCATTTCCATTCTCCTCTGGAATGCGAATGGTGTTCGAAATCATATTAATGAACTAACTTTATTACTACACGACAAACGTATTGACATAGCTCTTATCACTGAAACACGACTAACTAACAAACGATCATTCAACATCCCAGACTACCAAATATACCGAACTGACCATCCGATGGAACAGCTCATGCCGGCACTGCTGTCATCATCCATCGCTCCCTCTCCCATAATTTATTACCCTTACCAGTACATAACTTCCTCCAAACCACTGCTGTAATTATACAAACCCGTCATTTTCCTATAACAGTAGTTGCAGCATACTCTCCTCCAAAAATACCTATTTCCGAAATCCAATTTAATTTATTCCTTAATTCCTTAAGGCATCATTTCCTCATAGGTGCGGACTTAAATGCCAAACACCAGCAATGGGGAGCCAGAACTACAAATTCTCGCGGGCGAACATTGCTGTCTGCACTCTATTCCACTCACTGTAATATCCTCTCCCCCGATTCCCCTACCTACTGGCCTACTGATCCTCACCGTAACCCCGACCTCCTCGATTATTTTATCCACAAAGGGCTAGGACCTTTAAATCATTCCGTTTCCCGGCTCGATGACCTTTCCTCCGATCATAGCCCTCTTACCCTGACTCTCTCATTATCTCCTATTCCGAAACTCCCTCCACCATCATTCCTAAGAGGCCCAGTTAATTGGAACCTCTTCCGCGAAATAATAACGGATGGAATAGACCTCAGAGTATCCCTCAAATCTCCACAAGATCTTGATGATGCGGTTGATTCCTTTACTACCCTTATCCAACAAGCAGCCTGGAATGCATCTTCACCTTCTCCTTCCCCAAAATACTACCAGAAGAATCCTATACCCCAAAACCTCCTAGATCTAATCCATACCAAACGACGCTCTAGAACCCTCTGGCAAAGAACCAGGCACCCAGACGATCGTAAATCCTACAATTATTACACCAAATTAGCTAAAAAGAAATTAGATACCTTTCGATCCCAATCCTACAATTCCTATCTTTCTTCACTATCTATCTGCGACAATTCCCTCTGGAAAGTAACCAAAAAAGTTCTTAAATACCAATTCATCTCCCATCCCATCCGACGTGAAGATGGATCCTGGGCTTTGTCGGATGAGACTAGAGCGGAAGAATTTGCCAAATACCTTTCTAAAGTTTTTATTCCACACCCCGAGCTCAATCCTGCTCATACAGCTAACGTAAAGGAATTCCTCTCCTCTCCAATTCCTCTCTCTCCACCCCCTAAAGCTATTAACCCCTCTGAGGTCAAATTCCTTATAAAGAAACTAAAACCTCGAAAAGCTCCTGGCTACGACCTCCTCAATTCTAAGATCCTTCGTCAACTGCCCCAAAAAGCAATTATATTCCTTACCTACCTCTATAATAGTATCCTCCGTACAACCCACTTTCCTTTGGTGTGGAAACACTCCATCATTCTCCTTTTTCCCAAACCTGGTAAACCTCCCAACAACACCTCATCCTATAGGCCTATTAGTCTCCTTCCGATCCTTTCAAAAATCTTTGAAAAAATCCTTCTCAAGCGTATCCTACAGTTAATTGAAATTCCTTTCCACCAGTTCGGATTCCGCTCACAGCACTCCACTGTACAACAAGGCCTACGAGTGGTTGACCATATATCCTTTGCACTTGAAAACAAGCAATATTGCACTGGTGCCTTTCTGGACGTTGCTCAGGCATTCGACCGGGTCTGGCACGATGGCTTGCTTTTCAAACTAAAAACCCATTTACCACAATCCTTGTATCTAATCCTACAATCCTACCTTTCAAACCGTTCCTTCAGAGTCCGCTCTGGTTCAGAATTTTCCAATAGTTACCTGATCGAGGCTGGTGTACCTCAAGGCAGTGTCCTAGGTCCTGTCCTCTATCTCCTATTTACAGCTGACATACCTACGGATCCTGATACCTTCTTAGCAACCTTTGCCGACGATACTGCCATTTTATCAACCCAATCAGATCCCGAAATTGCATCTTCCTATCTACAGAGACATCTATCCTTGATTGAATTTTGGTGCGCTAATTGGCGTATCAAAATTAATGAATCCAAATGTAAGCACATCACCTTTACCCTTCGCCGCAGATCCTGTCCACAAGTCAATTTTAACTCCATACCCCTTCCCTGCTCTGACACAGTCCGGTATCTGGGATTCTTACTAGACAAAAGACTAACGTGGAACCCACACACTCGACTTAAACGACAAGAACTCAACAGACGATACGGCCAACTATATAGACTACTAAACAGAACATCAAAACTTTCTGTTGCTAATAAACTATTAATTTACAAGACGATTCTAAAACCGATATGGACCTACGGACTCGAACTGTGGGGGACAACTAAATTTTCGAACATCAGGCGTATCCAATCCTTTCAGTCCAAAGTCCTTAGAACAATAGTCAATGCTCCCTATTATGTTACAAACAAGACCTTACACAATGATCTGAATATCCCATTTGTCTTCGATTTAATCCCATCTAAATTCCTAAACTTCCACCAGAGGCTAACTCACCTTCCTAATCCTTTATCCCAATCCCTATCTAGCTCCAGCCATCCCTATAACCCTCCTCGTAGGTTGAAACGGCAGTGGCCTAGAGATCTCTTATAACAAAGCAATGCTGAGTGTTGGCAATGGCCAGCTTCTCCACTCACGCCTGAGAGTCTGTGGCTCTAGCGCCCTCTCTCAGTCTCCACTGGCTTATTAGACCGGTGACGCGACTGACTGAGAGGCGCTGGGATCTCCTAGCCTTGGGCCCCAACGCCCACTTGTGGGAGTCGGGGTTTAATTCGGAGTTCCCAGGGGCAGTATGTAAATATTGTATATATATGTATGAATGTGACCAAGATTATTATTATTTATTTCTTTTATTTTATTTTTATCTTTATTTACGGTTATTTATTCTTCTTTATATTTTATTTATTTCTATTTATTTTGTATTCATTTATTTTTATTTCTTTATTTTGTGTACATAAGGAATGAATGAACTCTAATATCACTAATACTTATTGCCCAAGATTGTGGCAGATTGTATTATTTCTAAATAAATAAAGGTTAAAAAAAAAAAAAAAAAAAAATAAATTCTGCATTTAAAAAAAAGCTCAAGCTGAGCTATAAGGAGATAGTCAAAGGATCGGGTACTTTGTTAACTTAGCAGTCATTCTGTCCCGAAAGAAAAACGATTTTATTTTTATGAAAGTTGAGGTGTCATGGCGACAACTGAAGTTATACCTTAATATCGCTCTCGGTTTGTCCTGTGATAGTCTTAGTATTAACTAATGTTTTTGTTGTCAACGCTTATAAACAATGAATGTTTGTGATTGAGAACACGTTAGAACTACATTTGTTAGGTGAGTGCATTTAATAGACCTAATAACTGTGATTAATAGTGCACGCTAGGAGCTAGATAGGTCTCCACGTGGTAGGCGGGTCCTGTCCCGCTTCCTGCTCGGCACTGGCCTTCATTAAGCAGTAGCAGCTCTCTTATCAACTTGTCGATAGCTCAGTTGTTCTGTGCACGGCCACCGGCGCTCTGAGTTCTCTTCGTCACGAGTTCGTAGCCCATAGACTCTAAATTTTTTTTTTTTTTTTTTTTTTTTTTTCCTTTTTCTCTTATTAATTGTAATAATTTTTATTAATTTATTTATATTATTACATTTATTTTTATATAGCATACATTTTTTTTTCTCTTCTCCTTTGTTATAAAATGACTTGTTTATTTTGTTATCTGTTTATGTAAATAATTTTTAAACTCAAGAAGTTCAATTTTATTTTATTTTTTTTATTTTACTAAATCCATATAGATATATATATATATATATATATATTATATATATATATATATATTTTTTTTTTTTTCTCTCTCTTTTTATAAAATGGGTGAATCTTCGGGGATGGAGACGGAAGAGGAAACGACTTTTTCAGAAGTCAGCGAAACTGACTCCCAGTATTTAAAAAGAAGAACACTTCAGAAATGTCAACGTAATATTGTTCCTGGGGGATCTGGTGGATCTCCTAACAAGAAAAAAAATAAAAACAGTAAAAAACAAACTATCACTCGGAGCAAATCCATTGTCAACTTACCTGGTCCATCACATGAAACCACCACAGCCGAACAAGTCACACCTACAATTCCTGTCAGCAATAAATTTTCAGCCCTCTCAAATATCCAAACTGAAGACACAAAACCAAGTCATTCAGAGCCTGAACCACCACCAATCTTTGTTGCTCACGTCACCAACTTTGTAGCCTTCGCAAATGAAATATCGCAATTAATCGGGCAAACTAATTTCAAATGCTTTTCCCGGTTAAAAGACATAAAAATAAATACGACCAACAAAGATCATTATAAAAAATTAGTCACACACTTAACAGAAAAAAAAATTTGTCTTTCATTGCTACCAGCTTAAGGAAGATAAGTCGTACAGGGTTGTTCTGAGGGGACTTCACTCTACTACTTCCACTTCAGCCATCAAGCAGGACCTAGAAGAGCTGGGCCACAATGTTAGACAAATCACTAATGTACTGCACCCAGTAGAAAAATATCCACTACCTCTTTTTTTTGTCGACCTGGAACCAGCAGCCAACAATAGCGACATATTTCGAGTCAATAGACTAGTATATTCCTGCATAAGATTCGAAGAGCCGAAGCAGAGAGTGGACATAGTACAATGCGCCAAGTGCCAAACCCTCGGTCACACAAAAGCCTATTGTCACCACCAAGACAGATGTGTCAAATGTGCTGGACCGCATGCGACCAATACATGCCAGAAGCCGAGAGATACGCCAGCAATATGTGCACTATGTGGTGAAGGGCACCCAGCTAATTATAAGGGTTGTACGGTTTATAAAACCATGCAGCGCCGAAGGCAAATAAATACTGCATTTAAATCACAAACCAACGCTGTTGGATACCAAAACCCAGCTCCTTCAGCGAAGCATGAACGAGCTACCTCTGGAAACCCTTTCTCCAACGAAAACACACGTCCCACGACCTCCAACATCAAGACTAATTCGTTCTCCAATGTCACCAGGAAAGAGATGGAAAATCAACAGGAACCAGAAGCTTCCTCTAACACCCATTTTCTGCCTCAACCAGCCCATCCTCTTCAGCCTAAACCAGCCCATCCTCTTCAGCCTCAACTATCCTATAACCATCCCCAGCTTCAACCATCCTATCACCAACCTCAGATTTCCCGTCTACAGCCTCAGACGTCCCAACCCCTCCAAAATACTCCTAAAAACGATTTACCTACCAAAACCGTCTTAAGGGTCAAGTTACCACCCCAGATCAGTCCTAAACTTTCCTCTCCTTTGCAGCCTACTCCTCAAGCAATACCAACAGCAACAGCTCCGTCAAACATGGAACCTCCTCAACAACCTCGACGGAGTACCCAATCTTTACCTAGACACTATAATCCTTCAGTCAACCAAGCTTCCGTCTATTCGTATCCTTCACAAAATACATCCGACATTACATCAATCCTGTCATCCTTCCTTTTGGATCTTCAAAATACCATAAGACCTCTCATCACACTCCTTACCAGACTCCTATCTGAAGTTCCTTTCCATATCCCGCAATGAATAAAAACTCCCTAGCCATCCTTTTGTGGAATGCAAATGGTTTACTGAATCACCGTGACGAACTTGACATATTCCTACACGACAATACCATAGACATTGCACTTGTGACTGAAACCCATTTCACTACACGCTTGCACTTTTACATACGTGACTACATCACATACCGATCAGATCACCCAGACAACACATCTCACGCTGGCTCATGTATCCTCATCCATAAATCCATTCCTCATTCCATGCTTCCTTCTTCTCCATCTGACACCATTCAATCAACCTCTATTACCTTATCTTCCCACCCATTTAATATGACAATCTCAGCTGTATACTGCCCTCCCGGTAATTCACTCTCCATTCACCACCTTGAATCCTTATTCCGATCTCTTGGTCCGCGCTTCATTGCTGGAGGAGATTACAACGCCAAAGACCAACGGTGGGGATGCCGAACGTCCAATACTCGTGGCAGGATCCTTTCCAGAGTCACAACCTCCAATAGTTATTCCATTTTGTCACCCCAGAACCCTACGTACTGGCCTACATCTCATCAAAAACGTCCTGACATCCTTGATATTTTCATTACTTCCCGAATCTCCTCCACCCAATCTACAATCAAATCCTTAGATGACCTCTCCTCTGATCATAGCCCGGTTCTGCTTCAACTGCATTCCAATCCTATTCATAAGCCTCCTTTACCTTCCCTGATTAAAGGACAAGTCAACTGGCACAATTTTCGATATGACTTAGAGAACAATCTGGACTTGAAAATTTTGTTAAAAACTAAACAAGACATAGACTCTGCCATTGAAGAACTTAACAAATCAATAGAAACTGCCATACAGACCAACACATTACAATATACAAACAGGAAGGCACAAGAAACCAACCTGCCATATTATATTCGACTATTACTAACTGAAAAACGCGAGCAAGAGCGAAGTGGCATCGAACACGATACCCTTCGGATAAAACCATTTACAATAAACTGACGAACAAAATCAAGACAGAAATAAGAAAACTCAAAATTCAAAACTTTCAAAACTTCACAGAAAACTTAAGTACAACAGACAAATCATTATGGATAACAACTGCAAAACTACTGAAATACAAAACCTTTAATCATCCACTCCTCACCGACTCAAAATCCTGGACAAGATCCGATGATGAAAAATCTCAGCTGTTCGGAGAACACCTTTCCAAAACGTTTCTCCCACACCCCGACATCCTTAATACAATCCATATCGACCGTGTTGAAGCAGAACTCACTGTTCCTCTCCAAATGACCCTTCCTCCTAAGGCCTTTCATCCATCAGAAGTCATCAACATAATTCAAAATTTACCTTCCAAAAAAGCTCCTGGCCATGATCTCATTACATCCCACATCCTAAAACAGCTCCCCAGAAAAGCCATATTATTCCTCACCTATATATATAATGCTACTCTCCGTTCTACCTATTTTCCAGACCACTGGAAACTGTCCATTATCAAAATGATACCTAAACCAAAAAAGCCTCTTGAATATCCATCCTCTTACCGTCCTATCTCCCTCCTGCCCATTCTGGGCAAAATTCTCGAAAAACTTCTCCTCAAACGTTTATACCCAATCCTCGAATCCAACCACGTGATTCCTGACCACCAGTTTGGATTTCGGACATCCCATTCCACTATACAACAGTGTCACCGTGTGGTGGATGTCATATCTTCCACATTGGAGCGCGGAAAGTATTGCACTGGAGCCTTTCTCGACGTGGAACAGGCTTTTGATCGAGTTTGGCATCCGGGTCTGCTATACAAGCTCCGTCAATTCCTCTCTCCAGCGTACTTCCTATTAATTCGTTCCTATCTCTCTGATAGAACTTTCAAAGTTAACCATAACCTTTGTTACTCATGCATATTCACTCAATCAGCCGGTGTACCGCAAGGTAGTATCCTGGGTCCGATCCTTTACACGGTGTATACAGCTGATATTCCCTCCCATCCTAGCACTATCCTAACTTCCTACGCCGATGACACATGTGTGTTATCTGTGAATAATGATCCTGTTACTGCATCACAAATCCTACAGCACCATCTATCAGCCATTGAAGAATGGTGTCAAAACTGGAGAATCAAAATAAATCCTAATAAATCCCATCAAATCACCTTCACTCTACGTCGTAAGCCTATGACTTCCTGCCCCACCGTATCCTTTAACAATATCCTACTTACTCCTGTTGAACAGATTCGGTACTTAGGTTAGGACTCCACCTCGACAAACGCCTAACATGAATCCTCATACTAGACTGAAACGACAGGAAACTGCTCGTAGATACAGATTACTACAACACTTACTTGACAAACGTTCAAAACTTCCTACTTACTACAAAAAACTCATTTATATCACAATTATCAGGCCTATTTGGACATATGGCATTGAGCTATGGGGGTCTACTAAACCATCGAATTCCTCTCGCATCCAATCCTTGCAGTCCAAAATCCTTCGTAAAATCCTCAATGCTCCTTACTTTGTTACTAATAAAATCATCCATAAAGACCTAAATATCCCATTAGTTGAAGACTTGGCCCGTTACAGATATACCAAACTCCCTGCCCACTCAAACCCGCTTATCCGTGACCTTTTCCTCCATATCTATTCCCGACAACCCACCGAGGCGCCTTAAAAGAAGATGGCCAAGAGACCTCTAACATAAGACATTGGAGTGCTACCAATGGGTAGTTTCTTCTCAGGACTATCATGTGTACTGATCATATATAAAGCCTATTTACTTGTTGTATTTATTTAATACAGTTGTAAATTTCTTTAATAAATAAATAAAAAATAAAATTTTTTTTATGAAGAATGAGATAATTCGGGTGAAGGTGGATCTACTAAAGACTAACTTACCGCAGCTGAGTAAGTCAATACAAAATATTAAGAATATAATTTTTATTTTTGTTTTTATTTTATTTTTTTATTTATTGAGAAATATTACAATTTGTTACATAATGAACAGTAGTAATAGTGATGTAGTACACATTCATACAATATATACAGAATATTGATAAAGTCAAATTACATAAAATCGGAAATAAATAAATTCAAATATATACAAGAAAATAACAATTAATAAAAACAAAAACATACAACCTGTAGTAGAGATAAATGCAAGTTGGGAAATAAATAAAAATCATACAAGCAAACTTAACTATATACAATATATACAATCTGCTAAAGGGACCCCAGACTCGGCTGCTCGGCCGAGAGATCCCAGCGCCTCTCACTCAGCGCTTCACTGGTATAAGCCAGTGGAGGCCGAGCTAGGGCGGAATAGCCACAAACATACAGTACATGAGTGGAGGATCTGACCAGTGTCAGAACTCCAGAATAAATGTTTACAAAACGTACACTGCCGTTTCAATCTTCGAGGAGGATTGTAGGGATGGGCGGAGCTGGAGAGCGATCGAGCAAGAGGATTAGGATGATGAAGAAGGTTCTGATGGAATTTGGAGAATTTGGATGGTACCAGGTCTAAAATAAATGGAATCTTAAGGTCATGGTGTAGGGTACAGTTTGTAACGTAATAAGTAGCATCAACTATTGTTCGAAGGACTTTGGATTGGAAGGATTGGATACGTTTGATGTTAGAATGTTTAGTTGTACCCCATAGTTCAAGTCCGTAGGTCCATGTAGGTTTCAGTACTGTCTTATATATATTAGTAATTTGTTGTCGACTGTAAGATGAGATTTTCTGTTTAGTAGTTTGTATAACCGGCCGAATCTGCGGTTGAGTTCTATCATTTTAAGTCTTGTATGTGGGTTCCACGTCAGTCTTTTGTCTAGTAAAAAGCCAAGGTACCGGACTGTGTCTGAGGAAGGAAGCGGTATGGAATTGAATTTAACTGTTGGACAGGATTTACGTCGTAGGGTGAAAGTGACGTGTGTGCATTTGCTTTTGTTCATCTTAATTCGCCAAGCCTTACACCAAGAATATAATTACAGCTAGAGTAATAGGCAGAGCACGGATAGGAATCAGTCGGTAAAAGATAGTTAAGGAGAAAATAAAATACTTTAATTTATTAGCTCTTCAAACTTATTTGCAATGAATAAATTATTTTGAAAAGAATTTACATCTGTTTGTGGATGTATAATTACAACTTTTCTTTAAACAACTGTATCCGACTACTGAACTGAATTCGTATTCGCATTCCACTCTATTCATGAATGATTATTTGAATCAATCGATAGTAATAAAATAATACATAATTTAAACATTAATCAATAAATGTGTAGGTATTTAAAAAAATAATCTAAAGAATTATGATTAACCGGAAATAAAACTTGACTTAAAAGTTTCTCGAAAACATCTATACCCACGATCTTGTGGTCAGTATTAGTAAGACTGGTTTGTTGTCTTTAGGTTCTCGAATTCAAAAGCATAAAGGTTAAATTGTACGCTAAAATATTTTACAGCATTTTTTTAAAGCCTATAAATAAAACGGATATTGAAGAGGAGCTAGCGGGGGGAGCATAAGAGTGAGGAGAGGGGGCATTTGAGAAAATACTCCTCCAATAAGGTCCTAACAACTGACAAGAAATTAGCTTGCCTCCAATTCCTTCCGACACAAATCCTTCATTGCCTGGGCTATTTCACTTGGCAGCCCGTGCTCCCGTGATGGAACCCTCACTATTCGGAATATTTTCCATGAATGCCTACATTATCATTACACCTGAACAAAATGGGACTAAACCCAAATATATCAACTGTAACAGAGATGAATCGGTTAAATTAGTTTTTGATTTTATCAAGAAGGAATTATTGTTATCTAAAATATAAGGACTATAATCCTAATTGAGATCAGCTTATGCGCCCGATGATAACAATCGCTCTTCACTTCGTCCCAGAGAGTTTTCGTTTTTTAGAAGGATTTCAATTGAGGGCAGTCTCGAAAACTTCAGCACCTTTTTAGAGATCAACAGAAGTAAAGTTTGGAGTATTATTCCGGTAAGCAGTGTTATTTTTTTAAACGTAAAAATGAATACAGGATCAACAGGTTTGACACAAAAAGTCGCCATATTTCCTCATATCAGCTGATTGCTGGTATTTGGAATATATACTTTTTACTTATTACTTACTTAATTACTTGTTTCCTATTCCAATTCTTATTTCACTATTTTTAAACTTTTACTAATTTTTTAAAATAATTTATACACCCTACCTTGCAATATATGCAACACTGGTAATGGCAACATTAACTTGCCGATTAGGCCAGCAAGCTACTGTTGCCAATTAGCTTCGTTTAATTAGATCTTCCTTTACTAAGTTTTTCCAATGCCTGCAATCCTCGTGGCTGTTCTCCGGCAAACCGGAAGTGCTACTTAATACTATGCAATTTGCACCTTTTTACGATTTTCTCAAAAATGGATTTAACGAATTTGGTTAAGCTTGCTGTATCGATGTAAAATTTAATGGGCTTTAATAGCATGTACGTTTCATTCAGATTGAAATAGTCTGACAGGGCTTAAATGCAGATATTGCAAATTTTCTTTAACATTTGTACGTTTCGAGCGCCAGATTTTTTCATATGCAATGCAATATATTCATGAAGTGATGTTTTCATAAACCTCAAGTAAAAGATTGAAAATACTCCTCAACATCAAATTTCTCATATCCCTCCTCCATCAAATGTCACAGACCTTTCCAGTCTTACGATATCCTTCCCCTCCAAAATCAAATCTCTTGTTATGCCGCTAATATCACTCCTTGCAAATATATTACCAAATCTAATCCCTATCTTAAAAAATCCTTAAATAACTTCACCTATCTCCCTATCCATTCTCCAACAGATCGACGTTCCTATAACTTTTATTGTAGGCAATTGAAGTGTAAGTTGGTGACCTTCCGTTCCTTGTCCTTTAATTACTACCTCTCCTCTCTATCAGCTCGTGATGATTCTCTGTGGAATGTCACGAATAAGATTTTAAAATCCCATAAAGTTTTCCATCCCCTCCGGCCTCGTGATGAAGATAAAATCGAGGAATTCGCCACAAAGCTCTCCAAAGTATTCACTCCGCAACCCGAATCCCACAGCAATTATACCGCCACAGTGCAAGACTTCCTTATGTCACCTATTCCTTTTTCCCTACCTTCCAAAGCTATCAATCCCTCTGACGTCAAATATCTTCTCCAGAAACCCTCTCTTTCTTCCCAGATTCTGCGACAACTTTCACAGAAAGCCGTACTTTTGACATACATCTACAACTGCATCCTACCCTCCACATACTTTACATTACGCAATCATTCTTTTCATAAAACCAGGTAAACCTTCTAGTAGCACTGCAACTTACAGACCTATTTCTTTCTCCCCCTTTTCATACTCATATCTTTCTCCGTTACATATCCTGACATATAATTATTAGTTTAATATTACATTATTTTAAAATTTAAATTATTTTTATTCATACTGTTTCTCTTTTGTAATGACTATATTTTTTATATATTACCTATACTCTTAACTATGTTTTTAATATATTACCGTCATATATCAACTCAAAATTGTTAATATTTAAAATTTTAATTGTTCACATATTTTTCCTTTATCATTTTTTTCATTTACTTAGTCTCTCTTTATATATTCTCATTACAATATTATCATCTCAATTATGTTTACTTCCATACTTTATAACTATCATCTTAATTTTGTTTATTTCCATACTTTATAACTGTCACCTTATTTCCATACTTTATAATTGTCATCATATTATCATTTTACATTTAATATTATTTATGTTCCTATAATTTATTACTGTCATATTATTATTATATACCTAACGCATTATTAAGTCTATAATTACATTGGTTGTTATCTTGTTTCTTTTAGCCCTGATGAAGGCCCACATTGTAGGCCGAAACGTCGGCACATAATTAAAATAACACTTATTTTAAATGTGTGTTTTTAATTTATGACCGCACCCCCAACCATCTTCCTCATATACAGACCTATTAGTTTACCCTCCAAGTTCTCAAACATCTTCGAAAAGCTCCTTCGTAAACGAATCCTACCCT
Source organism: Piezodorus guildinii (assembly GCA_023052935.1). NCBI lineage: Eukaryota > Metazoa > Arthropoda > Insecta > Hemiptera > Pentatomidae > Piezodorus > Piezodorus guildinii. Next base: position 174,162,030 of record CM041292.1, on the reverse strand, counting down.
TATTAGAATCTCAAAATCTTCCTTTCCATCAGTTTGTGGAATCCGTCCTCATCATTCCACTGTTCAACAAGAATACCGAGTTGTAGACCATATTTCCTTAGCCCTTCAACCCAAAGAGTATTGTTCTGTAGCGTTTCTGGACATAGGGCAAGCTTTTAACCGAGTATGGCACGCCGGATTACTCTTCAAGCTTATAACACATTTCTCCCAGTCTCGCTTCATTATTTTACAATCCTATCTCTCAAACCGCTCCTTCCGAGTTCGCTGAGGTGTTGAATTTTCTAACTTTCATCCCGTTGAGGCCAGTGTTCTTCAGGGAACCGTCCTCTACATCCTTTACACTACTGATATTTCTACTCATCCTGACGCCTTTCTGGCAACATTTGCAGACGACACCGTCATCCTATCATCCCGTTTGATTCGGACAGTTATAGAGAATAATAAACAGTTAATTATATTTAAAAAAAAATTAATTTGTCTTGATTTTGATATATTTTTACCATTGCACCAAATTAAGTACTTTTGTTATTATTTACCAATCATATCAATTTTTTTAAGAAATATTATTACCTAATAATCATTTATTTGTTAATTACTTGTTTCTAATAATATTTTCTTATAAATTTTATTTTATAAGTATAGTATCTAATAGTATTCATCCTTCAAGATAAAATCAGACGTCTCTATATACAACTGACTAAATTCCTAAGAGAATTAACGCTCACCATCGCACAATGAGCAATAAGAAAAGAATGTGAGTCTTGCATCTGGCTATGATATTTGACTACTAACTACAATACTAAGAATCTACTACAACACCGAGAAGCCCTTATATTTATTTGTCACAATAACTTCATAGACCTTTTCTTGGACACATTATATATGACAAATTCTCAAAATCGTAAAGATATCATGTATAGACCAGATTACACAGACTAAAAATCCTTCGTTCGACCTTAATCGTTGATCAATGTTAAATAAAACATCAGGTGCTATTCATTACAAATACATTTGTCCAAATATTTATTGTATATTTAATGAATCTATTTTGAGTATATATATTGGATGTGTTTTAGCTGATAATACATTCGAACTTGAAAAGGCCGAAATGAAGATTGCTCTAGCTCTGTTGGTTTGCGTGGCCCTAGCCCAGGGGTTCAGCCTCCCCAAGTTGGACGGTGCTTTAGGCAAAGCACTTGAAAAGGCCCAAGGAGCAGCTGAGGTACGTTTTAAACTTTAACTTGATAAATGCTAGTTGATCAGGCTACCTGCTTATTATAGTTACTTTTCGGATTTTTCTATACTTTACAGTATGGTTTACAATACATTTAAAAATGATCAAAGTAAATGGTATGCCATGAAGGACAAATTTATATAAATTTTGTAGAGTAATGGGTTACACGCATTAATCACTGTAGAATATACACCCACTAACACAACTCTATCACTCCTCCATCAAGCACAGAACCCAATTATTCAGTAACTAACTTCTGTCATCTGTAATTCGAATACATATATTTATTTATTCGCTTATTTATATTGTTTTCTTTTTATTATGCATCTATAGTAAAATATTTATCGATAATTTTTAACAACAGGATCTCAAATCGAAACTCCAGCCCAAGGTCACCGAAATCAAAGAAGCTCTTGACAAGGCTTTAGAAAAGGCCAAAGGTACTGCTGAGGTATGTTATAAAAATTTTATTTACTAAATGTTAGCAGATTAACTACAATGTTAAAATAATTTCCCATTCGAACTCGTATATTGAATGGGATTTTAGTTAAAATAGAGAAATGTTTTAAATAAAATAATTATGCTTCATTAAAATACCATCATTATTCATTATATTAGTAACTGGAGTATATTTATGTGACGAGGTTATATATTTATATAGAAACTAAATATATGCGAATATTTTTTAAGTATTTATTATTTAAAAAAAAAAATTGTACCTCTATTACTCATGAATGGTCTTGGGCGCAGCTCATCTCTATAGATTCGTACTTTTTCTATGCCAACGACCGTGAAATGAGGTAATTAGGCATTGACCACGCCAGACGTTAGGTTTTTTCCCCAATTTGGGTACCCAATTTAAAGAGCCTGGGTATGCCCTAAGGGGGTCTCTATACCTTATAGTCGAACCCGGCTGAATTAACAGAATAAATAATATTCTGCCAAAGCCGAGATTCCATCTCAGGACCGGAGAACAGACTAATAGCCCTCTCTCTATATAATAGACCAAACTGATCCTTATATTATAAATATATATTACACCATTCTTAATCTGCTGAACATGTTTCTATAACAATTAATCATACAATTTATTAATTTTTTGCAATATTATTAACAGGGACTCGATGAAAAACTCCAGCCCAAGATCAAGGAAATCAAAGAAGCTCTTGACAAAGCTTTAGAAAAGGCCAAAGGTACCGCTGAGGTATGATGTAAAACATTTATTTTTCTAAATTTTACCTAATTTAATACAATTATTGTCCCATTATTAATTATCCCATTAGAACTCGTATGTTAACTGGAATAGAGAGAGCAGTTTCCTGGATTTTAGTTAAAAGAGAGAAATGATTTATATAAAATAATTATGCTTCATTTAAATAACATAATTATTCATTATATTAGTAACACGAATATATTTATGTGTCCAGGTTACATATATAGGGACGTTATTTATAAGAATATTTATTATACGATTCTTAATCTGCTGAACATGTTTCCCTTGTAATCATTTTGATAATTATTTGATATATTATCAACAGGGAATCCAATCGAAACTCCAGCCCAAGCTCAATGAAATCAAGGAATCTCTCGACAAGGCTTTAGAAAAGGCCAAAGGTGCTGCTCAGGTATGTTGTAAAACTTCAATTATTTATAAATGGCTTTTATCAGGTATCTTTAGGAAGCATGTTACTAATTATAATTAATTATTTAAAACTCTAGCCTAAGATCAAGGAAATCAAAGAAGCTCTCGAAAAAGCGTTGGAAAAAGCTAAAGGTGCCGCCGTGAGACGTTGAAAAGGATTTATTCATTAAATGTTTATATGAATACAATTTTTTTTTGTACACTGTTTAATCTTGAATAAATGTTTTCACAGTAAATATTTTATTAATATTTAATATTTTTATAATAAGGGAATCCTTCCAAAACTCACTAAATTCCCATTGATCCAACACCAAAAACTCCAACTCCAATAATTGAGGCGTTGATTTCCAAAAGGTACTATATCCATTCTAGGAAATTTTACAGGAAGCGCGAAAATCTCTCATTACTATATTATTAAACTACCTAATTGGGTCTTTTTGCCTTAAAATTTAAAAACAATTTTTTCTATAATAATAACATCATATTAAAGTTATGAAATGAATTGTTTTAGAATGATTTTGAACAAAAACAAATCCGTAATTAGTACTTAAAGAAAATCACCGCATTTCTAAATCGCGTTTTTTAAGGACTTGAGAATTCATAAGATTACATCAATAGAAGATTTAGATAAAACTAAATGATAAGTATACAAATATGTAAAAATTCAATTTCGTAAAAATGTCCTTTAGTACCTTTTGGAAATCAAGTCTCAATTACTGAAGCACCTGCTTCAGTACTAGAAGCTCCAGTAGACGCATAAGCAAATACTCCTCAGGATTGACAACTACTGAAGGTTTTACTAAGAATAACTAGTTAAAAACTACAAGTTAGGTTAAAGGAAATTTTAAAATATGTACCCTTATACCTCTTTAAACTTTCTCATTGATTAAGCTGTTTTGGGACATTCGACAATCTCATTAAATATTTGTTTTCAGGTTAATCAACTTTGATCTAAATACTTAGTATTTTTTACTATTTCCGAAAACTCAAATAGCTTCAACCATATAACTTAAACATTTTTAGTTTTTCCTAAAGAAATAACTTCCGGTGCATTTTCTGAAAAAAAAATATCTTTAGTAATTTTAGTAGTTTCTGAAAATCTTGTACTTATTGAATATATTGAAATAATTGGAACAGCTTTTGAGTTCAAGGCAGCTAAAATCTGACTTAATGGCAAATTATTATGAAGAATGAGATGATTCGGGTGAAGGCCATTAAAGATTAACTTACCACAACTGAGGTATGTATGTAACAAATATTAAGAGAATAATTACAGCTACAGAAATAGACAAAAAACAGATAGAAATCGGTCATTAAAAGATAGTGGAGGAGAGAAGAAAATCTATTTGCAATGAATAATTTGTTTTATTATTTAATTGCCGCTCTAAATCTGTTTTTGGATGTATAATTACAACTTTTCTTTAAACAACTGTATCCGACTATTGAAGTGAATGAATATTTGCATTCCACTCAAACCATGAATGATTATTGGGTACAATCCATAGTTATGACATAATAAATAATTTAAACATTAATCAATAAATTTGTGGGTATTTTGAGAAATAATCTAATGAATTATGATTAACCTTAAATCAAAATTTCTGGAAAAAATCTATGGCCCACGATCTTTTGGACCATATTAGTAAGATGATAATTATTTCTAGAATTTTTGATCTAAAATACCCCAACTATCATTTACCCTCAAAGGACACGGTGGTTTTACATTTAGTGAATAATAAAATAGCCTTCAATATAAAGGTGAAAACAAAATCTGAATTAAAACGATATTTTTTAAATAATTTTATTGAAAAACATTACTATACTAACAACAATTAGAGCGCCGTTATAATACTATTTTATCAGTTCTGAAGAAAGGAACTGAAATAAGCATAAATTGACAAAGGACGACAAGAAAATCCACAACATAAAACCACTCCTTAAGTCTAGCTTGGAGAAGAGCGCACACTAATACTTGGTTGTTTGCAGGTTCTGGAACCCAAAAGTGGAAAGTTAGGGACATAATATAAAACTGTAGGAACTGCCCTACAACGTTTATATAACTTTTTTTTTTTTTTTATATTACTTCAATTCAAAACTTATGCATGTTTTAGGAAATTGTGGCGAATTATAAATTCAACGCTAAAATATTATATAACGTGTTTCAAAGCCTATGGATAAATAAGTAAAACGACTTTGTTTTTTACTATTGTACTCTTTTTACTATTTACTTAAGTACTGTTTTTATTTGGTAATCATATCAATTTTTTTTTAAAGTATCATTATAAAAAAGCAGCCATTTGTATTCAGTGCGGACTGGCCAAACATATAAGGTGTGGTCTGACTCCAAAACGTATAAATCGTGGAGGCTCACAAAATTCGCTGAATCACAATGGCCGGGAATTTTGTTACATAAGGAAATAAAAAATATTCAAATTTCTTTAAAAATACCATTTAATGAGGCCAAAAACGTTTACAAAAAGAGAAATCCAACCTTTTGTAACATATCTTTTGCAACACGCGTTGCCTAGCACATAGAGGACCAAATAATTACGAGTTCGAAACTCGGTGCTTGGAGGGCTTTTATCTCAGCATTTATTCCCGCCCTCACCCCCTGACCGAGAAACCCCGTATAGCCTAAAACATATCTTTTGCAGAAATCGCTAGGATGAATGTCAAACCAAAAGAAATATGAACACAGGATGATCTTTTATCTTCGTCCGGAGGTGAACATGAAATCTCAACTAAGAATAGTACCCAAAGGGATGAAATGCCTATTACGGAATCCGTCACAGTGGATAATGGCATTGCCTCTGCCCTGCCTTCACTAAATATTTCACTCTTCATACCCAAACCATCTTCCTTACTGTCCAACAGCGAATGGACGAGGCCGAATGATCGAAAGTTTCATAAACTCAACCAATCTTTTAACTTTCAACTCAGGAGAGTCAATCTTCCTGAGCTTCACTTATGACACCTTTTTTAGCTATACAACTTTCCCCATGCAGTCCATCTCTACACCACACCATAGACTAGACAGTACTACCGGAACTTTATGGCAGAGACCACTTCCCTACATAGTTGAAACTAATAAATAAATCAAATGCCTATAAAAGAAAGCCAAGACGGGTAACTGAAAAAGCGGATTATACAAGCTTCTTATATTTAACGAACCCTCCCCCTCCCCCCTTAGAATCAACAAATTATCTAGACTTTGTTAAAGAATGATAATCAATAACAGAAGTCATTCTCTTGGTCGCTGGATCTTCAATACCTAAAACCATAGGATTTTCAAATCGACCATCTGTACCTTGGTTCAATAAAGACAGCAAAGCAGTTTTAAAGAATCGAAGAAACACTTTACATTAAACTTGGAAAAATATGAATCTTGTAAACTTGAAAAAAAAAATTAAGATATATATACAGAAGAACACTAAACTGCAGTAAAAATGAATCTTGGAAATCCTTTGTAGATTCTATTGATTATTCAATACCAGCTAATCTAGTTTGGAATAAAATTAAAAAGATTAAAGAAATATGTTCTTCCACTGGATACACATTATTAATTGATGTGAAATTGCGGACATGCGGAGAATTTCGACTTCTCAACCTCCGATACGAATTTGGTCTACAATACGCCATTCACGATGTGGGAGCGAAAGACCCATAATATCCCCTACTCTATGATTCAACACCTCCCTAACAACACATTAACATGGCTATCAAATTATTATAATCACATTTGGGAGACTGGTGATTTTCCTGAAGTCTGAAGTAAATCATAGGTAATACCAATTTTGAAAAATGATCAAGATAAAAGATACTACCATACAAGCTACAATCAATTTTCTTGACCAGCTCCTGTACAAAGTTATTTAGCGGATTGTGAATAAACGACTAACCTGGATTCTGGTAACATCCAAAATTTACAGTGTTGATTCCGTAATAGTAAATCCACAGTTGATCATTTAGTTCTTTATTTAGTTTAGAACTTCAATACACTTTTATTCAAGATGAACAAGCTATCGCCATTTTCTTCGACATGTACAAGGCATTCAACAAAACCAATACTATAGTGTCCCGCAAGGTTAGTAAAACCCCTTTCATTCTCGCAATCAGTGACCTGGCCACTTATTTACGATGGGGAGTCAAACCGATGATGTTCGTGGAGGATCCGGTAATCTCTTGTCAATATGCTATCAATAAAATAGAAGCTGCAAATGTCATTAAATCTACATAACGAGTGGTCACAAAACACAAGCCTAAGGTTTTCAGCAGATAAAATCAAAGGTTTACCATATATTTCAGTAGAAGAAGAAATCTTCTGAACCTACCAGACCTCCTTCTCAACAACGTTCCTTTGCCGTAAAAAGTTGATTCTTAGGATTGGAATTTGATAGACGCCTAACTTGGGAAAATCAAATAAAATCTTTGAAAGAAAAATGTTTAAAAAACTTTATACTGGATTATAACTATACTGGAACAAGTTGGGATGCAGATCGCACCACTTTACTCAAGATATACCTATCAATAATATGTACAAAGATGGGGTATGACTGTTTTGTCTTAAGCTCGGCAAATAGGAAAAATCTGGCTAAACTCGGTGCAGTACACCATGACGGTTCCGCGTTGCTATAGGAGCTTTCAGGACCAGTCCTTCACTTTACGCAGTATCTTGCTTACCACTGGCGCGACAAACTGGCCCTCAACTGCATCTCCAGATTGTTCAAACAATCTACCCATCTTGCACACGGATATATCTTTAAATCCAAATACTCCGCCAGATTTCAACTAAAGGCTAACCAAACTTTACCACTAGTAGAAAGAATATCATCCCTAGTTAACGAGTTGAAATTAATACATAAATCGTATGTACCTATATCTTCGATCGGCTAAAAATGCTAAAGAAAATTTCAAATCACTGAATCTTAAAGACCGTCTTGAGAAGCTCGTAAGCACATTGCCTAGCCACAAATTAATTTTCACAGATGGTCCAAAGTCGGATTCATCCACTGGTTCAGCTTTCGTCGCATCAGATTCACCTACAAGATAAAACTTCATCAGTTTTTCTTTGTCTGCACAGCTGAAGTGAATGCGATCGTAATGGCTCTAGATTATTCTAGAACACTCCCGATAGAGAATGTCACCATAGCCGCAGACTCAAGGCTAAGCATTGTAGGGGAATCTTGACCATAGCTCATATTCTTGAAGAATGTCTACACCAGGTAGCTGAACAAAAAGGGAATATCAAGCAATGTAGCAGATGCGTTGGGAAACAATGGAAAAAAGATTTATGAATTTGTGCGTCTCCTCTCAGAAATAGATTTTTACTAGCAGATTTCGACTACTGTAGTTTTCCTCATTTTTTTTTTCCTTTAATGATTAATTTATTATACCACTCATTATAATTTCACTTTATTTATTCTTTTTTTTGTTTAATATTTTTTATTTATAACTATTATTGTTTTTAATTTATTATATTTTATATATGTATTTAAAACAAAATATGAATCTATTATTTTTCTATTTTTTTTTATATTTTATTATTATTTATTTTATTTACTATTTTTTTCTCTTTAATATTAACCAACATTCATTTATCTCAAATAAACCTATACTTATACTATTCTATTTGGCTAATAGTGTTTAATTTATTTTTAATATTAATAACATAACTTTGTTTCAAAATAACTATTTTAACTAATGATATTTATTTTAAATTATTCTCCAAAATGAATATATCTGGCATTGATGACCGTGATTTCCGTGCCATTAAAATTTAAAAACCAACCAACAGACTAAAAATCTAACGTAGGATCTTCGTTCGACCTTATCCATTCATCAATATTAAATAAAACATCAAGTGCAAATACATTTGTCCAAATATTTATTGTATAATTAATGAATCTATTATGAGTATATATACTGGATGTGTTTTAGCTGATAAGTAATTCGAACTAGAAGAAGCCGAAATGAAGATTGCTCTAGCTCTGTTGGTTTGCGTGGCCCTAGCCCAGGGGTTCAGCCTCCCCAAGTTGGACGGTGCTTTAGGCAAAGCCCTTGAAAAGGCCAAAGGAGCAGCTGAGGTATGTTGTGAAACTTTAACTTGATAAATGCTAGTTGATCAGTCTACCTGCTTATAATAGTTACCTTTCGAATTTTTTTATACTTTACAAAATGGTTTACAATACATTTAAAAGTTATAAAATTAAATGGTATACCATGAAGGACAAATTTATATAAATTTCATAGAGTAATGTGTTACATGTATTAATCACTGTATAATATACATATTCTAAAACAACTGATCACTACTCCGTCAAACACACATTTAATAACTAATTGCTGTTATCCGCAACTCGAATACATATATTTATTTATGTGTTTATGTATATACATATATATATGATTTTACTTTTTATTATGCTTTACTTTTATTATCTATAGTAAAATATTTATCGATAATTTTTAACAACAGGATCTCAAATCGAAACTCCAGCCCAAGGTCACTGAAATCAAAGAAGCTCTTGACAAGGCTTTAGAAAAGGCCAAAGGTACTGCTGAGGTATGTTGTAAAACTTTTATTTACTAAATGTTAGTAGATTAAATACAATGTTTAAATAATTATCCCATTCGAACTCCTATATTGACTGGAATAGATAGAGCAGTTTGTGAGATTTTAGTTAAAAGAGAGAAATCCTTTAAATAAAATATTTATGCTTTATTTAAATACCATCATTATTCATTATATTAGTAACTGGAGTATATTTATGTTTTGAGGTTACATATATAAAGACTTGATATAAAATAATATTTTTTATACAATTCTTAATCTGCTGAACACATTCCTATAGTAAACATTTTAATTATTATTTGATATTTTATCAACAGGGACTCGATGCAAAACTCCAGCCCAAGATCAAGGAAATCAAAGAAGCTCTTGACAAGGCTTTAGAAAAGGCCAAAGGTACTGCTCAGGTATGTTGTAAATCGTTTATTTATTTAATGTTTGCTGATTAAATACAACTTGTATGCCGGCTGGAATAGAGAAAGTAGTTGATTGGATTTTAGTTGAAAGAGAGAAATGATTTAAATAAAATAATTATGTTTCTTTTAAATAAAATCATTATTCATTATATTATTATACCGAGTATATTTATGTGTAGAGATTACATATAGAGGAACTTTATTAATAAGAATATTATTAAATATTTATTATACCATTCTTAATCTGCTAAACATGTTTCTTTATTTAACATTTTAATAACTATTTGATATATTGCCAACAGGGACTCCAGCCCAAGCTTACTGAAATCAAAGAAGCTCTTGACCAAGCTTTAGAAAAGGCTAAAGGTGCTGCTCAGGTATGTTTTAAAACTTTTATTTATTAAACGTTAGCTGCTTAAGTACAATGTTAAAATAACTATCCCATTCGAATCATTAAATCTCTCGAAATTCAATATATCTTGATATTCCAATATTAAATAAAATCTGGAAAACTGTTACAATACTTAATTGTCCCAAATAATTTGTATACCAAGAAATACAAATTTATAAATATATACATAGAATAGAAGAAATATAAAACACCCATTATTCAATAACTAATGTATGATGCATATATGTGTGTGTGAATGGATTTTATCACGTATCCTGAGTAAGCATATCACTAATTATTCAAATATTCCAGCCCAAGATCCAGGAAATCAAAGAAGCTCTCGAAAAAGCTTTGGAAAAGGCCAAAGGTGCCGCCGCGGTAAGTTGAAAAACATATATTCATTAAAAGTTTTATGAACACAATTTTTTTGTGCACTGTTTAATCTTCAATGCATGTTTCCACATTAATAATTTTATTAATTATTTAATTTTTTTATATTCAGGGAATTCTTCCAAAACTCCCATTGATCCCACCGACCCACCGCCCAACTCCAAAAACTACTGAAGCTGCAGCTCCAGAACCCGAGACTGAAGCTCCAGCTGCAGCACCAGAAGCTCCAGTAGAGGCATAAGTAAATACTCCTCAGGATTGACTACTATTGAATTTTTTTACCAAGAATAACTAGTTCGAAAATTGTAAAACCAAATATATTTAATTACAAGTGAGGTTAAAGGAAATTTTGAAATATGTACCCTTATATCTCTTTAAACTTTCTCATTTATCAAGCTGTTTCACGATTTTCGACAATCTCATATTAATAAACCACAGTTCTTTTAAACTTAAATTTTTTTAAAAATTATTTTATTGGTATTTACAACTGTATTAACAAAAATACATCAAGTAAATTTGATGTTTTATATAATACAATTACTTGATACACATGTAGAAAAGCTTCCCATTGGAAGCACTCTAAAAATATTCTAAACTGGAAGGTCCCGGGGCTATTTCCTTTTCGGGCGCCTCGGAGGATTATCCGGAATCGATGAAGAAAAAGGATTGAAACTAGTGGGTTAGAGTGCGAATGGAGTTTGTCATGAAAGGATTGATACCTGGTCCGGGCCAAATCAGTAACAAAGGGAACATTAAGGTCTTTATGAATAAGTTTATTCTTGACAAAGTAAGGAGCGTTGAGGATTTTACGAAGGATTTTGGATTGTAAGGATTGGATGCAGGAAGAATTTGATGGTTTAGTAGAGCCCCAAAGCTCTACTCCGTAAGTTCAGATTGGTCTTATAATAGTCATGTAGATGAGCCTTTTGTAGTTCAGTGGAAGGTTTGACCGTTTGTCTAGTAAGTGTTGAAGCAGCCTAAAGCGGCGAAAAATTAAATTTAATAACCAAAAATCATTATGGCATTTAGCCGAGTAGAATAACACAAAAAAGGAGGTTGGGTGGAAAAAGGTGGGGTAATTTTGATTTTTAAGAATAATTGTATTTACTGATCCCTTTTTAGAAACCTATGTTTTCACATTCGCAGAGCTTGTTCGTTTTTCGCCATCTTGAAAAAAACCGTTAAACAAGCTCTTTTTTTTTTTTTCAATTTTTCCTGAATAACTCATTTCCAGTGCATTTTATGAAAATTATTGTCGCAAGCAAAATTTTGTTCTTAACATATTGAAGTAATTAGAACAGCTTCTGCCAAACTCTGACTTAATGGCAAAAAACTGTAAAAAGTTAGTTATCTCTGCAATCTTCTCCCTAGTGACTTTTATTTATTGCTTTTTTTTTTTTTTTTTTTTTTTTACAGAGAAATGCATGATAGCCAATCTTTTAGAAGATTATATAAGAAATATACAAATTATTTGTAAATAACGACAAAAATCACAAAATGTGCTCAATAATGGCGGTAGAGTATTCTGTTTTCATAAATACTCGAGGTGCGCGCCTTCGATGTCCTTTTCCTAGCACCCATTAACCATATATTTTTCCCATTATTTTTACCTAAAATGAAAAAAAAAAAAAATTCTTCGTGTGATATGATACTGCAAAACCACCTCATTTTCTTTTTGTTACAAGCCAATATTGATCATTCTTATAGTAAAAATATTACCATTCCAATCATTCAATAGGAGACAATTTAAATCGTATTTCTATAGTCATTATTTTCATAGCTCTTTATGCAACTCCTATCTTTGTCACTAGTTTTAAGGATTCTGATGGCTTTGACTATCTTCAGTGGATGAGACTGAAGCTCCCCAGTAGGTGCATATTTTCGCCTATTCAAACCATCCAACATATAACCGCAACCGCAACCTGAAGCACTTGAGACTAAAGCACCTGCTCAGCTTTCAACCATCAAAATTCAAATTCAATCAAACAAACAAATTTGAAACGTTTCTCCCAATTAAATAGCATAAAAAATAATGCAGAGTAAGAAGGAAAAAAATCATCATGTGGGGACCTCCCGACAGTGCTTGAGGACAGGCTAAAGCGAATTATCAACATATTTTTAAGATTTGTCCTCAACACTACGAAGCGGTCTCATGTGACCCATTTATACGGCGAGTTAAAGTGGCTCCTCCCTCCAATTCGTAGACAATATTTCCTAAACTCATTCCTTTACTAGACCATTAACACCCAGCTCCCTCCCTATATCCACAGTCTTCTACAATTTAAATCGTCAATCCACTCCCTCGAAACAAGGTCTCGCCATTCTGACCTTTACATTCCTACCCATAGAACAACAACTTTTGATCATTCCTGTCTTGTCCGCTCTGCAAATCTCTGGAATTCCCTACCTACTCATATCCGTCATTCATCTTTATCATCATTCAAGTTCCAACTGTTCCAATACCTCCTGTATTCCCAAACAGACGCTCAACAGCAATGACGTTTTATATCAAACATCAGATTTTGAATGTAAAAAGGAAATATTATTTATTGATCATACCTTTATTAGTAATAACAATTTTTATTGAGAAAATTTTACAATCTGTCCCAATTTGGACATTAATAGTATTGCTGAATGATATCAAACATACTACATTCATACAATATTTACACAACATAAAATTACAATAAAATATATACACAATAATGAATCAATACAAAAGTCAATAATTCACTTATACCTATATACACATACACACACTCATACATACATCACATTGAGTGGAGAATCTAGCCAGTGCTAGAACTCCAATATATTTACAAAAGGTCGCGTGGCCACTGCCGTTTCAACCTTCTAGGTGGGTTGTATGGATGAGTGGAGCTGGATAGGGATTGAGCTAAAGGATTAGGATGATGAATGAGGTTCTGGTGGAATTTGGAAAATTTGGATGGAATTAGGTCTGAAATAAATGGAACATTAAGGTCGTGGTGCAAGGTATAATTGGAGACATAATAAGGAGCATTTACTATTGTACGGAGGACTTTGGATTGAATGCGTTTGATGTTAGAACGTTTAGCTGTCCCCCACAGTTCAAGTCCGTAGGTCCAGATGGGCTTCAGTATTGTCTTGTAAATTAATAATTTGTTTTCAACTGTAAGTTCAGATTTTCTGTTGAGTAGTCGGTATAACTGTCCGAATCGTCGGTTGAGTTCTTGTCTTTTAAGTCTTGTATGTGGGTTCCAAGTCAATCTTTTGTCTAACAGTAAGCCAAGATACCGGACTGTATCTGAGAGAGGAATCGGTAATGAGTTGAAATAAACTGGCGGACAGGATTTTCGTCTAAGAGTAAAGGTTATGTGTTTACATTTGGCTTCGTTCACCTTTACACGCCAGTTATTACACCAGTGTTCGATAAGGAAAAGGTGTCTCTGAAGGTTTAAGGATGCTGTTTCAGGATTGGAACTGGATGATAGGATGGCGGTGTCGTCTGCAAAAGTTGCCAGAAAGGTATCAGGATGTGTAGGAATATCAGCAGTGTAAAGGATGTAGAGGATGGGTCCCAAGACGCTGCCTTGAGGAACACCGGCCTCAACGGGATAAAGGTTAGAAAATTCTTCACCACAGCGAACTCGGAAGGAACGGTTCGAGAGATAGGATCGGAGAATGAGGTATAGGGACTGGGGTAAATGGGTTTTCAGCTTGAAGAGTAATCCAGTGTGCCATACCCGGTCAAAAGCTTGCGCAATGTCCAGAAACGCACCAGAACAATACTCTTTGCATTCAAGAGCTGAGGAAATATGGTCTACAACTCGGAGCCCCTGTTGAACTGTGGAATGCTGAGGACGGAATCCAAACTGATGGGAAGGAAGATTTTGAGATTCTAATATGGGTAGGATACGTTTAAGAAGAAGCCATTCGAAGATTTTTGAGAGGATGGGGAGTAGACTAATAGGCCTGTAGGATGAAGTGTTGTTGGAAGGTTTACCTGGTTTTAAAAAAAGGATGATGGTGGAATGTTTCCATAACAGAGGAAAACAGGTGGTGCGGAGGATGCAGTTATAAATATAAGTAAGGAATATAATAGCTTTCTGCGGAAGTTGTCGGAGGATCTGGGGAGTAAGGAGATCGTGTCCAGGAGATTTACGGAGAGTCAGTTTTTGGAGAAGATATTTGACCTCAGAGGGATTAATAGCTTTAGGAGGTAGGGAAAGTGGAATCGGTGACATAAGAAAGTCTTGCACTTTTGCGGTGTGATTGATGTGGGATTCCGGGTGAGGAGTGAATACTTTGGAGAGGTGTGTGGCGAATTCCTCGGCTTTATCTTCATCAGACGCAGCCCAGGAGTCATCACCACGTCGGAGAGGATGGGAAACATGATGGTATTTTAGGATCTTTTTCGTGACATTCCACAGGGAATTATCACGAGCTGATAGAGAGGAGAGGTAGGAATTAAAGGACTGGGAACGGAAGTTCGCCAACTCCCTCTTCAATTGTCTACAATAGAAGTTATAGGAGCGGCGATCTGTTGGGTGTCGGGTGCGCTGCCATAATGATCTTGCTCGGCGTTTGGTGTGGATAAGGTCTATAATAGGTTGTGGAAAATGATTTTGGTCTGGATTTATATTGGAGTGTTTAGGAGAGGAAGCAGTCCAGACAGCTTGTTGGATGGCGGTGGTAAAGGAATAGACGGAATTATCTAGGTCATCTTGGGTTTTGAGGGTTACTCTGAGGTCAATATTATCGGTCAGGATTTGGCGGAAAAGGTTCCAGTTGACAGGGCCTCGGACGAATGATGGTGGAATGGGTTTTGGAATTGGAGTGAGAGATACTTTTAGGATCAGTGGACTATGGTCTGAGGATAGTTCATCAAGGCGAGTTAAAGACAAGTTGAGAGAGCCTAATCCGCTGTGGATAAAGAAGTCGAGGATGTCAGGATTGCGGTTAGGATCGGTTGGCCAGTAGGTAGGGGAGTCAGGAGGCAGGATATTAAAATTCCGGGAGTTGAGTGCAGACAGCAAATTTCGTCCCCGAGAATTCGTGGTTCTGGAACCCCACTGGTGATGCTTGGCGTTTAAGTCTGCACCAGAATGAAACGATTTCCTAAGGAATCCAGGAAGGATACAAATTCAGAATTGGAAATGGAATGTTTAGGAGGGCAATATGCAGATGTGAGGGTTACCGGAAAGGAAAAAGTCTTGATTACTATGGATGTGGCTTGTAGGAAATCATAGGTGGGATGTGGGAGTAAATGATGAGAGAGGGATTGGTGGACAATGATAGCAGAACCGGCATGGCCTTTACCGTCTGGGTGGTCAGTACGGTATGTCATGTATTGCGGTATTTTGAAGTACTGTTTAGTCGTTAGTCTTGTTTCAGTTATAAGTGCAACATCGATTGTTTTGTCTTGCAACAACGCTGTCAGTTCGTCAGTATGATTTCTAACACCATTCGCATTCCAAAGGAGAATGGATAAGGCGTTAGGTGAAGTCATTTAAGGATTTTTCAAGGCAGGGATTAGATTCGATACTAGATTTGTAAGGAGTGATATAAGCGGCATAACAAGAGATTTGATTTCGGAGATGAACGATGTCATTAGACTGGTAAGATCTGTGACGTTTGATGGTGGAGGGATATGAGAAATTTGATGTTGAGGAGTTTTTTGAAGATTAGGTAAACTTTGAGGGATAGATTCTTGTACAATAGATTGAGAATGTTGAGGAAAATGTTGTTCCGGCAGTGCCTCGACTTCATGATTCTGGTTACCACCTCCAAGCAAGTGGGCGAATGACACGTTAGAATTTACAAGTTTTGATGGTTCTCTTCTGCTTCTGGTTGGTACAGCTGTTTCATTCGGATCCTGAGGTTTTTGGTATCTGGTTCTGAGTTTCTTGTAGATTTCACATCCCTTGTAGTTAGCCGGGTGGTCCTTGAGGCACAGAGCACATACAGCGGGTGCTGATCTTGATCTTGTACATTCTTCTGTTTTATGCTGTTCACCGCATTTCACACAGCGTGGTATGTGATGGCAATAACTTTTGGTATGACCATATGCCTGACAGTTATGGCACTGGACTATTTCTTTCTTTGTGTAAGGTTTTTCAACTTTTACACGGGTATAGTACAGTCTGCTGAGGTCATAGATTTTTTCGACTCCTGCTGATGGTTCCAAGTCCACGAAGAATAGAGGCAGTGGACTTTTATCTTTTAGAACGTTGGTGACTTGCCTCACTTGGAATCCTAATTCATTCAGTTCTTCTTTGATTGCTTCAACGGGTGTTGAGGAATGTAGGTTTCTGATTACGACCCTTAATGCTCTCTCTTGGCGCAGCTGATAAGTATGAAAGTCAGCTTTGGTCTCAGTCAGATATTTTACAATCTTTCTGTAGGTTTCAGCAGTAGTCGGAGATATTTTAGTATCATTGGTTCTACTTATACAATAATAACTATTAGGATCTGTTACTTTGTTTAAATGCGCACACATCAGTTTAAAATTTTTAATATTTTTAACAAATATTGGTGGAGGTAGTGGTTCTCTGGGTATAGGAGAAGATTCCATGGTTTCTTTTTCATTTTGGAGGATCTGAAATGGATTCGGTGTAAAAAACGGAGATTCATCAGTTATTCCTTGTGATGATGTGCTGGGCTGTGGTTCAGAACCTAATGAGGTAGCTGACGCGGTCGCAGGTGGAATCATTTTTTTATTTTGTTCACGGCGGGGTCTCTGTTTTGTGGGAGACGAGTTAGAACCTGCAGATCTAGATCTTTTACTTGCAGACTTTGAGGACATGACTTGATGAAAATATCTCATTGATTAAGAAAATAATAATAATAAATAAATAATGAGATAAGAATTAAAGATAAAAGAAAGATAATTAAAAGAAAAGCAAGCCCGAGCTTGCCGAGCTAGCGGCAATCAGCTGATCAGTGACCCTTCTTTCACTTTTTCGTGATTGTACAAAGTAAATTATAACTTTGCTTACCGAAACTTCTCCAATATTCACTGCCGTAATATTCCTGAGGTCTAGTGATGTTCTCCAGACTGAATTCTAGCGAATTCCTACTGAAAAAAGCAAAAATCTGAGAGACGATGTAACGTATGACTGTTATCATCGAGCGCATCAGCTGATTCCATATTATTATCTCTTGATCATACCTAACTTAATTTATTAATCTTTTTAAATTTAGTTTTGTTCAGCAAATTTATGCATCTGAAGAAGTTTATTTATTTTACTCTTTTGTTTTATTGTATCGATATATTCCTTTTTTTTTATTTTATTACTTCTTACACCATTGTAAATAAGAAGTAATTTGGACTTTTGGCCAGATACACTGTATAATTTAATTGTACATATTTGTTGTTCTTAAGGGACTATGTCCCAGAATAAAGATTATTTTATATTTATATTTATATTTCTATAAACCCACTTATCGAATATCGGCAACGCTAAGAGGAGAATTTTTAGGTGATTTAATACAACTACCTCTAACTACCGCCATTAGGATAAAAGAACTTCTCTATCTTCCCTAATGTGGATCCAACACCCAAGAATTCCGAACTATTTTTCTTTAATAGGCTGATACATTCGTGTATTCAATTTTAAGAACTAATTAATATAGCTAAGATGAATTAAATAACTTGGTCGCACGACAGCATGCTGCCACGATCAAGTTAGATCCGGGCAGAAAGTATGTAATACTGTTTAGATGACTCAAGATGTAAGTGTCTATTACCTATCTCTCTTACCAAGAACTTTCACTCACTCTGGATTATATTTTTCTAAACATCCTTATCAAGTCGATTCTTTAAAAGGAGTTTCATCAAATGTGGAGCATACACAGAAATGAAAGAATCAGCTCCCAGCTTGGCGGATTAATCTTCCAACTCAAGCATCTCGCTAGATCTCCAGTCCAATTCAAAATCCATTCTGTATTTCATTAACCTTTTCATCCTTCAAATCTTTCAAAATAAGATCAAACGTCTCTACACATTTTTCACCAACTTTATGAATGAAACTACTCCCAACATCAACCGATGAGCAAAAACAAACGCATTTAGATCTAGCTATGGTTTTTAGGAATGCTTTTTTCTTACTAAACCAAAAATATTGCCTAAAATTCATGAAAAGTTAATACATTCTCATGAATCTATTTAGTGACTAATTCGCAATTTTACATTTGAAAATAAAACACGTAGAAACCACACACTCAACAAGTCCTTTTTCCTTTTAAGATTTTTTTTTCTTATTTGTTAATCATTTAAAAAACATCAGGTGATACTCATTACAAATTCTTTTGTTCAAATACTTTTGACTAATTGATTAAGCAAATATTAGTATGTAACCTTATGCATTCTATTAGAACTTGCTTAAATTTGGATTATACTGGCTCAAATAGTTTACGAGGCGGTAGCCCAGGGGTTTCGCGTCCCCATCTCCTACAAAGTCAATAAAATCTCTGAATCCTTCGACAAAGCCTTCGATAAGTCCAAAGAAGCAGCTGAGGTACTTTGTGAAGCTCCTTTTCAACTTCATTTATAACAAACAGGACTAGATATCCTACTAGTTTCTTGATTATTCGAACAAATGTGGTTAGGACAAAATCTTTTGAATCTATGACCTTTAAAAGCCGACGGCGCCATGAGCCGTTAGGTTTCAAAATGGCGGCATTTAAATTCAGATAATTTTAAAATCGTTAACTTCGTTCTTTAAGAAGCAATTTTGTTCTATCAGTCAGGAAAATTTTTTCTACCAAAATAGAATCAAGGATAACATATGTTTCATACTCTATTTCAATGCGATACTTCAATTTTTTTTTACTCCCTAATATTTTATTCTAAATATCAAAAATAAAATTAACCCTGCTTCCTTAAGCTCGTTTTCACCTTTATCTCTTGTTTTGTTCTGATATTGGTATAAGAAATATTACACGATTTTTGGTTATGACGTGTCTCACACGCACAACTCCAATATCAACAGTTTCTCCCCGAGGAAAATAAAAGCGGAAAAAGA
Source organism: Piezodorus guildinii (assembly GCA_023052935.1). Classification (NCBI taxonomy): domain Eukaryota; kingdom Metazoa; phylum Arthropoda; class Insecta; order Hemiptera; family Pentatomidae; genus Piezodorus; species Piezodorus guildinii. The sequence continues at coordinate 174,142,381 of CM041292.1, read as the reverse complement.
GAGAAACTTTATTTTTCGTTATTTTCGTATATATGTTAAATATGGAGGGAGCAGTGTGACAGTTTAGTTTTAGTAACTGGAAGAGAACTAGTGCCTCAGAGGCAAATGTTTCTGTTTTATAGGATTAGGCAAATCCTACCTTACACAAATTGAAATCTTACAAAAATTATTTTTTTTTCTTTTGCCCACATATGAAATATATACACGTAGTAAGGAAATATAACGCGTTTTGGTGTCCTTGTATCCCAAAAAACTTATTCTCGCAACATTTTTAATGTGTGTAATTTCGTGTGCTGAATCTTGCGTAAAGAAAAATCATTTATAAAAAGTATGATATGAAGTAAATATGATAAAGTATAACTGAAATGACTACGACGATCACTTAATAAAACCTTCCTATTTGCCTTTACCACCAGCCAAAACAGCTTTTTACAGTATTGTAGTTTTCTTGTCTTTCAATTCCTTTAGTATTATGTTTCTCATTCTAAGATACGAATAGTTGCTTTACTGCTCATTCCGTTTTTCCTTCTTTTATTAAAAGAAAAAGATTGTTTAATAATTATAATCTTGCAATGAGGACGCCTTTATTACATTACTGACATAAGCTGTCGCGTAGAGCAGAAAGATCGCTATGGCTTTTTGGTAGTGATTTTTTTTTACAATATCTTTTGTCTGTTGTTTTAATTTAGGTTCATAACAGGGAAAAAACACGTCAATTTTTTGTTTATACGATAAAAGGCAGGGCATATTAATTAAATCCAACAAAGTTATAAAAACTATTTTCTTTACAATTTGTTTTCCATCGCCGTGTTCTGATCCTTTAAAGCTTTACACAAATTTTTCTCTATACGTATTAATTACTTGGCTGATTAAAAACTTTAATTTAACGGAAGCACAAAAAAGGTCCAAAAATGATGGCACTAAAGTATAATACGGGTGAGAATGTGGCCTATGGAGCGTGCCGCAACCGTTTTCGAAGCAATAAAAGAATATTAGAGATTCTTAGGGTGGGTGACAGGTAGGAAGAGAGGGGATAAAGCTTAGATTAACTAATATATGTGATTAACATTACATCAAGACACTTTGAAATCTTCAAAACCGAGACAGGAACTAAAAACTCAATGCGCTGAAAGGTTAAGATGTGTACTATTTCAGCGAATCATTTTTTTTATTTCTTTTAATTCCATTAAAAATTCCTCCAGGTATGTGTATTGGAAAATGAAATAAATGGAACCAAGCGAGCTTATAGGATATCTAAAACAAATCAACAAATTGCAAAAATATATTTTTTTTTTATCCAATTCCAGACAATTGAGTCTTTTGCATAACGGAGTTATGGGGGAACCGAAAATATCTACTCAGGCGACAACTTGGTTGTTCATCAGAAAAAAGGCAGAGGCTTATAAATAGCTCCTTTATATTTCGGTGTGGGAATATATTCTGAATAACGGGTGCTAAAATATTTTCCTCTGGAGGCGAATATACAAAACGAAAATGAAGAAAAAAAATCTTCCTAATGGAAGCGATGATTTTAATTAACTCAGCTAATTGCGATGAAAGAATTTATATCCATTATTAAATTTTTTATCAGTATTTAATATGTATCTAATATTTATCTTAAAATGAAGACGCGGTAAAAATATTTATTGGTTGAATTACAGTGATTTTTGTACGTAATGAAGCAAAGCATGTTATTTTTTTTTTTTTTTTTATATATTTATTTATTGGAATTTACAACTGTATAACAAGTAATACAACAAGTAAATTTGAATGAAACATAAAAAAGGCATGAAACACATGTAGAGAAGCTTCCCAATGGAAGAACTCTAAAAATATTCTAAACTAGAAGGTCCCGGGGCCATCTCCTTTTCAGACGCCTCGGAGGATTGTCAGGAATTGAAGAGGAAGAAAGGATTGAAACGAAAGGATTAGGGTGGGAATGGAGTTTGTCATGGAAGGATTGATACCTCGTACGGGCCAAATCAGCAACATATGGGACATTAAGGTCTTTATGGATGAGTTTGTTGGTGACAAAGTAAGGAGCATTTAGGATTTTACGAAGGATTTTGGACTGAAGGGATTGGATACAAGAAGAATTCGATGGTTTAGTAGAGCCCCTGTGTTATTTTTTAAACATAATAAATGTTATCAGTTATAAAATCGAAAATTAAATGTTTTTGAACAACTAATGTTAAAAAATAATTTGTACGAATTAACTTATTTTATATAAAAATACAAAAGGTTAATATACATATCTGTTCTTATGAGTGGAAAATTAAATATTTTTCCGAAGAGTATTTACCAATCGATCTACGAATATTACCATACTTCGATAGAAAATAATAAAAATAATAATAATAAAATATTGATTAGAATAAGTTTTTAAGCCGTGAGAAAACTCTTCTATAATGTAAACCCTTTATTTCTTTTATTATTAATAATAATAATAAATTCTTTATTTATTCTGGGACGAGTCCTTTTAGAATAATATTACAAAATGTAAAAAAAGAAACTTTAGTGTCTTAAGAGTACAATAAAAGAAACAAAAAATAATAAATTATGATAGATTATAGATTATGGGTAGAGCGTCCATGACGACTAAATAGGAAGAGTTTTTTCACGGGTTAACAACTTATTTTAATCAATTTGGGTTGGATACATTAACCATTGGACCATTAGGAAATAATTTTTGACCTGCTTAGACCATACTAGAAGGGTATTAGCTGGCTCTAAATACGTCGATAACCTCAGACAATACGATTCCTTAGATACATTTTTTTTTCTTATGATTATAACTTCGATACTTATATATTAAAAAATCAGACACGCGTATTGAAGTATGGTAAAAATCGTAGATCGATTGGTAATCACAAAAATACTCTTCGGAAATGATATTTAATTTTCCACTTGTAAGAATAGATATATTAAGCGTTTGTAATTGTATATAAAATTAGTTAATTAATTCAAATTATTTTTTTAATAAATTGCTCAAAAACTTCTAATTTTCGATTTCTTAACTGATAAAATTTATTTTATTTAAAAAAATAATCACTGGAATTTTAACAAATAAATACTTTTACCGTGTCTTTATTTAAAGATGAATATTAGATACATATTAAATTCTAGTAAAAAGATTAATAATGCACATAAATACTTTCATTATAAATATCTAATTTTATAATTAAGTATAATATTGGATTTGATGGTGATATGACGGTGTCCGCCACACGAAACTTCTCAGCAGTGTTGATTTGTTATCTTTATTTTTTTTTCTGATCACCTTTTTTGTACAGCAGATCAGAATAAAATAAAACAATTTCATAAAGAAATAATGCAACAGTTCAGGCCTTTCAAAACTTACACTACCTCTTGAGGTATCATTCATTACATTGTCTTCTTTTTTTTTCTCTCTCATTCTCTATTTATTTTTCAAACAAAACATACACAATAAAATATGTACATACATACATTTTAAATTGTGAATAAATTTATACTTATTCCTGGATATTCTCCATTCACTGTTGGTTTTGTTTGGCTTTGTTATTGTTCATTTTAACTTTTCGCACAAACGAGTAATTCGAGCATACCACGTATTGACTATGACTATATAGTAAAAATTTGCCATTGCCGTTGATAAAGAATAAAACCAGTTAATCAAAGTTAAAAAAAAAAAAATAATAAAAGTTTAGGTATTACGTTTCAAGATGCGTATAACCTAAATTTCGAATTGAAAAAAAAAAATATTTGTCCCCAAATAATTAAATTAAATAATAAACAACTAAATTCATCAAGAAACAAAAATAGAATCATTGAAACCAGTTAAGAAATAGCAGAGATGTTCCGTTTTGATCTTGGTAGCATCAGTCGTGATTTGAATCCATTTTCCTGGAATAAAAGTTGTTATACTTTTGTCTTTTTTAAGTTCTTTGATTAATTAACCGCTAAAAATATCAATTAATTGCCTGAAAAGCTACATTAATTGAGAAAGGACAAAAAAGAGTCGTATTCCAGCCACAGGATTTTTAGTGAAGGGAGGGTGTAGCAGCTAATCCTTAATTTAATAATAATAATAATTCATTATTTATTCTGGGACGAGTCCCTTGAGAATAATACAGCAGGAAATAAAAAGGGGACTTAAGGCTGTAGTCTTAGAGTATAATAATTAAAAACAATAAAATTAAACTAGCAACAAGATAAGATAAACAACAATAAGATAAACAAAAAGATAGATTAGAATACAAATGCATTTATTAAGAAAAATAAATGTATGTTAACATAAGAACTTAAAAGAATAATGAAAAAAATTAATAAGATTAAAAAAGAGAGAAAAACATATACAGTTTTAAAATAAAATATAAAAAGAAAAGAAATTACAATTCTTCAATATATGTCAACATGAAAAAAATATATAATTAAAAAAATAAAATAAGATTTAAAAAGAAAAAAAAAAGATATATATATATATATATATATATATATATATATATATATATATATATACACATACACACAAACACACACACAACGCATATACACATGTATATATTTTTAAAATAAACTATTAAAAGAAAATAAATTACAATTCTTCAATGTATGTATAAATATACATAGGAACAAAAAAGATATATACAATTTTAAAATAAAGAAAAGAAATTACAATTCTTCTGAGTATTTGTAAAATAATAAATAATTTATTCATACATCTTTGAAAAGATTAAAAGAAAAATTTTAAATAATATTTGCTGTTATTGTACCCGAGAAAATGAAAATTGAATGAATAAATAAACTTATCTGTCTACTTTGTCGATTTTTCCTGAAATTAGCACCTACTTGGGATTATTTGGGAATTGTATTGAAAGGAAATGGCTGAATAGACGGGATTTAAATGTTGAGGGAGTTTGGGAGTACCGGATATTAGAAGGAATGGAGTTCCATAAGGATGCGGATCGGATTGAGAATGATATACCGAAAGCTGTAGATCGATCGGTGTTACGGGAACGAACGGAGGATTTGAATTTAAGAAGATCAGAGATATAAAACGGACGCTGGGATTGGATAACTTGGTAGAGGAAGGATTTTAGGAAGTACTTACGGCGGTAGGAAGGGTAAAGCCCTTCAACTCTTCGTAAAATTGGGTGATAAAGGTGTCTTTGAATATCCAAAGATGAAATGTATAATGTATGTACCATTTCATCTAATAATAAATGTAAAACGGTAATAAACCCTCACTATTCTAAATAATGGTCAATCTCAGGTATAAATATGCCTAATGCAAATATTTATGATAATTTAAATATATTTGTAAATTAATATCATTAATCCTATTTTTTTTATTCCCATTTATGCCACTTGACCGAGTAGTGAACATGATACCTTTGAAAAGGAACTCCAATAATATAATATAATACAGTATGTACACAAATAAATATATTAATATATGCATATTTCTGAGTCCCCGCTCCTCGGGAAATTTAGTGGCCGTAATCATGGGGTGTCTCAAAAATGTTTAACCTGTTCAAGAGATAATCACACTGCCCAAAAAAAAAAAAAACTCATATTCAATTTTATTTTTTAAACATAGATAACTATTACGTATCGATTATTTAAAATCTTCTTATAAATATTTGATTCATACCTTAACTTACTAAGGTAGGGAAAAAAACTTTAGCTGTTTATTTATTTAAATTATAGTCTAATTTAATGAAAATAGTCTATTTTTATTTTGACAGGTGTTTCATCTTTATTTTTATTGGTTATCCAAAAACAGAATATATACGGACAGCATTATAGAGGTTCGAACGAAAACGAGAGGCAATAGATTTGGAAATAATTTATTTCTTTCCAGGCTGAAAGAACCTGGAAATAAGATCCCTCTTTTGCAGACACCTCAATGAGACAGAACTGTATGGATGGCTTCTTCCCAACTCTCTGAAGGCTGGAGTCTATCACCCTACTTCATTGCCAATCCTTCGGATTTCTCGCCGAGGGTAATCACGAAAGGATCATATATAGATAATAAGCATACTTTTTTTTTTGTATTTGTTGGATCAGAGAAACAATTAATTAAGAAAAAAAATTCTTAGCACTCGTTTAAAAAAAAAAAAAATTATATTCTATAAATTCAATATATTTTGTTATGAATCTCTAGGACTAATACCATTTATGTTGAGATTCCTAACTATATATATATATATATATAGTTAGGAATAGCAACATTAGTGATATTACTCTCACAGATTTATATAAAAATATATTGAACTAGCTGTTGACTTCGTCTGCGCCAATTTCAGTTATTATGATCGCTATTAAGAAGTTTTAAGAAAATATATTTTAAATTACTTTTGCGTAAATGACATTTTTAGTTTTATTTTCTTGTGACAGAAGAACATACTGATTTTCTCTGCAACCCGGTCTTGAAGTAAATCGATTCCTACGTGTTTAAGTATTTTCCACTGTGATTTATTAATTGTTTCTGCAAAAATAACGTGAAATTGAATTATTTTAAAATTAAATGGTGAATCATTTGGAATGATTGGGATGCGAGGTTAATTTTCCCCGGTTTTTTTTTTCCAGATTTTTTACCTATTCTTCACCTCTATTGGTCGCAGCGTGATGTTGTGCATCCAAAGCTTTCCTATATTTAAATGAATAAATTCAAGCCATCACAAAGAGAAGATTAAAATATTTCGGGCACGTTTTGAGGATGGAATAAAACAGGATGGTTAAGAAATTAGCGCAGAAACTGTTTGAAATAAAAACGGCTATAACCTGTATTAATGAAGGAAAAGATCTTTAACGTGCTGGAACTAAAATTAAAGAAATAACGAACTGAGAAATATTTGGTTACGAAGAGGTTTCCAAGTCAAAAACAAGAGCGTTAGAAGGGGAATCATTTGCACAGAATGAAAAACACCGTTTTTGGAATGGCTTTTTTTGGAAAAGAAGAAGAACAAATGAGAAATTGAAATGTGCTTCAAACTAATCTACAATCATGATCTCCAATGGTCGAAGCAGGAAAAAAATGAATAAATATGTGTATAATCTTCGATCTGGTAGATAATTTATGGAACTATTAAGAAATTATTTACTATTTTCTATTATTTTCTGAATTTGGGATAGATACTGACCCCCTATGTCCTAGCTGTAAAGTCCTGGAATCTGTTGACCATGTTTTGTAAACTTGAACCGCCTTTAAAGGTGGACAAACCAGCCTGCTGAGAGACACCGGACTGTTAAGTTCTCATAAAGGACGATTTTCCTCAGCTGATGAGGAATATCAACTATCCATACTTAAAAGATTTTGTGTACGGATGGAAAACAGCTGTGGATCTAGCTCATTTTAACATTAGAATCATGTTAGAAGACTAGGTGGTTAGCAGACATGGGAGAAGCTTCATAAATAGATAACGATCTAATCAAAAGAAGGTGACTGCCAACTAGCCCAGCAAGTTAATTTTGCCATGACAAGTATTCCATATACAAGATAGGGAGAAATTCAAAATTTCGTGAGTTGTTCGGTGAAAGGGAATTTAAAGTCGTGGGACTTTGGTTCGGAAGCAGGGGGACTGTATCCAGTAGCCACTGGATTATTTTTAGAGAACTATGGACTCGGAAAAAATGAGATGCAAAACATGGCGGAGACCATAATCTTGGACTCACTAGGAATCCTGCATCACCATATATATTGAGGCTGGTCTGGATTTTCAGATGTCCATGATTGATTTCAAAATTAGTAAAATATATGTATTTCCTATTTGGCAGAAAATCTCTCTATTTTTTTTCTTTAAGATTGTCTTCGGGATTGATGCGGTATGCTGTGTACTGATAGCAACTCAGCGAAGTTGAGCAGCAGATCCAAATTGGAATTTCCTCCTTCCTCCTCCTATTCCTATGTATATATATTTCTTTCTTTTTTTTTCTTTGTAGGACATGCTCCATTTCATTATTTTTACTAATGATTTTTTTTTACTCAGGTTTTTTCCGCAATTGCATATTAATCAACAACTCAGCAGCAAAAGTTAACTTATTTGCGTTCGATTTTCATCAGGAACACCTAACTTACTTGTATATAGTGAGTGCATGTTCATAGTTTCCATATCCCACAAAATAATCCTTTACTTTATGATTTTATTGATGTGTGAGATACATTACAAATAATATGGGTAATAAACTAAACAATCATCGATTGATTAGCGTGATCAACTATCATCATAAAAAATAAAGACTGTCATAAAATGCACAAAAAAAAAACAACACATTAATTGGTATTATAATTATTTACGGTTACTTTAATGATGTTCCAAAGATTTCGAATCGTTCTAGATTCGTGGGGGCGTTTAGCATCAAAAAAAGAGACTAAAAGTAAAAAAAACATTTAAAAGCACTGCTGCATGTTTATTTTTTCTTGACAAGAGCTTTCAAGAGTTTTAGGTCTGTCACATTCCACCCATCACAAGGGAGATCTCTCATGCTTAAAAACGCCCACAATCCTTTAGCCACTGAAGTAACGAAAACAAATGTTTTATCAATATTGTTGACTAAAAAAATGTTAGTGTTTAAAAACACCGTTTGTTTCACCGCTGGTTTAAAACAATTAGCATTTACAAGATCGATTAACTCTAAAAATAAACATATCTCTTATCAAAGGAGTGGCCATTATTTTCTTTAGACATAAGATGTACTACATTGTTTTTTAGAAAAAACATAAAAGTATTCATCTAAAATACAATACATTGAATTAGTTTATAAAACAATAAATTTCAGAGATACGTGAATATGCTTTGCAATACAAGCATTAAGCTACACAATTGAGACGTTGATTTCCAAAAGGTACTAAAGGACATTTTGTACGAAATTGATATTTTTACATATTTATATTGCCCTCATTTAGTTTTATCTAAATCTTAAATTTGATTGAATCAAATGAACACTCATGTCCTTTAATAACGTGATTTAGAAATGCTATTAATTTCTTAAAATACTAATTACACATTTAGTTTCATTCCAAATCATACCAGAACATTTCATTTCATAGCTTTAATATGGTTTTATTAATATAGTAAAGAAATAATTCTAGATTTTAATGCGAAAATAATCAAATAAGTTGGTTTAATAATACAGTAATGAGAGATTTTCGCGCTTCCTGTGAAATTCCCCAGAATGGATATAGTACCTTTTGGAAATCAACGTCTCAATTGTCAAAGTATTAAGTTTTTATTACATAATCATTATTATTCTATATATTGCTTATTTATTTATTATGTTGTTTTACCAATTATATATCTATTGTTACTTTTGAATTCTCTTCATGTTGTTCGACGCTTTGTTACCTCTGACGCGTGAATTGGAGGATGTATTATTACAGGAGAATATCAGGCCCTTGTTTATCATAATCGCTAACAGATAAATAAATAAAATATTATAATCAAAATATACTGTAGCATATTATTTTGTGTATCATTTTTTTGTAATTTATAAGCAGACTGCCCCAACAAATGAATTTAGAAAAATATCGACGTTCTTCACGACACTCATGATAGTATGTAACAGATTTATATGTGAAATCGACACTTTGAAAAGCTAGTAAATTTAGTGAATTATTGGAAAGCATAAGATTTTACCAAATAATTATACCTAATATGTAGTCAGAAGAGCAACATTATCAGTACAATACTTCATTTGCTTACGGAATATTCTAATTGTCTCTGCTGATTTTTGTCACTTCTTCTTTTTTGTTTTGTAATTAAATTACCAACAAATAATATTCTGGGAAACTAATCAGTGTTTTTACTCTATTATTAAAAAAAAAAAAAAAAACTATTGTAATTAGTCACATCCATACTTTGAAAATAAACACACCGACTTCTGAAACAATGTTTACATTAATAAATTAATATATAATCATTTTAATATAGCATATAAAAGTTTAAATAATTCCAAAGCTACTCTACGAAAATATTTTTGGTTCAAGCTCAGAGAAAGAATTGTCTTAACAGTTTATCGACAATTTTTTTTATTAAAATATTTTTTATTCAAGAATATGAAACGCTTAGTTGAATCTATCAATAGGTGCCTCAATACCCATCTCCGAGTGTTAACAAAATTCAAATTTGTTTCTTTTGGATTGTTAATTATTAATTTTGTTCCTAGTTTATTTTTATTTAAGTTTTTGACCATTAAATATAAGTCGGAATTTAAAAAAAAAAAAAAATTAGGTCTATTTTAACACAATAGGTGAGGTATAAAATAGAAATACGTAAAGAATGGTATTTTTCATCATGTCAAGAAGAAAACGCATAAGAAGCGCAAAGAATGTGTGCCCTATATTACAAAAATCGTTAGTGCCGTTGTACGATACGTCCATCAAGATGATTAACGAGAATTTAATATTGCAAAATAGTCTTCTTTTTTTTTTTTACTTTTTCACATACTGTAGTATATAGAAATCAGTATTTTAATAAAATGTATTCAAACTTAGTTTGTTGGAATAACATATTCTAACTCACCATTTTAGGAACTCTAGATTTTCCATTTTAGGTTAGTCGTCCTTCAAAATAAAATATCACAGTTTCTCTAGTCTGCATAGCTGATAACTTACTGGTCTTTTACTATATATTTCATATCAAGCGAATGTAAAAACCATACTACAACTGATTCGAACTCTTTTTTATTAACGTTTGCATGATATTTCTCATATTTCTCTTAATTTACTTAATTCTCCACCCCAATTAAATAGAAATCAGATCATTAAATATTTATATTTTAAACAAACATTTGCAGCAGAAAATTAACATTTATATTTTACTAAAACTAAATTTTAGCCCAAGATAGTTGTATTATTAGTCTATTAAAAAGAATAAAACTGTGTTAAAATATTTTTGGAAGAAGAAAGATATTTCCTAATCAATCCACTGTTATAATGGGAAGAATGGAGCTTCCAGATAGCTATGTATTATGTTCCACTATTTCTCTTGTCGGGGTTAGCTTAACTGCTTTCTATGCCCAAGGTTGCGGGTTCAAATGTTTTAAAAATTGCATACAATAATACATTTTTATTTTATTGTAAATATCCTAAGATATTTTTATAAAGGCAGCGAAAAATAAAAATATAAAATAGTTATTAACCTAATTTGTGTTTTCTATATTTTTTTTAATACATACATAACAGTCAAGTTTTCTTTATATGGAAAATTAAGTTTTCCGTTATCTGTTCTTGGCTTTCAAATAAAAAAAAAAAAAGCTAAGATTTTTTTTTACCTAAATAGTTACTAAGATATTTGTTATATACCAAAAAAAGTCAACAAAGATCAGAGTTTTTAGGGCAAGGAAAATGTAACTGAAGAAAACTTTGTAGAAAACCTCATTCTTGCCGTCCTGGCTTCAATACGAACACGTCAGAAAAGGTAACACCTTTTTTCATGAACATTCACGGGGGCTATTGACTCAGTCCCTGGCAAAAGTATATATTAATCTTAATGTGTAAATATTTCCATTGTGCTTTCACATTTTTCTTGTATTTGCGTACGTTGAAACAAATTATTTCTTCAGCTATCGATAACTGGTGTATTGGGAAACAAAGGATCGGATAAACAAATAATGAACCAATAAGTCAAAATACTCGATTTTCATGAAAAAAATTTGTTTTGAAATATCAGTTTCACTTTAAATTTCGGATTTTATGAGGTAATATTTTCATATGTTTCCAGAAAATTTACTATTCGCTATATTGTTACCATATTTGTATATTGTTTAACAATAGTCCTGACTGGTAGCGTTCCTGGAAATTCCTCATCAACAGCGAAATTCACGGTAAAACAAACAACAACAGGATTTATCATAAATATAACAAAGCCAACTAAATATACATTTATGAATTTATGTAATATGCTAGTGGCTACATCCACTGGAAAAAAAAAAAAAAAATCAAAATACTAAGTTATTTCGCGGATTAATGTTATTGATAACTTTTCAAAGTTTAACACTCCTAACCATGAAAAACATTGCCATCATTTTTGATTCATCTAAAAGGAAACCACAAGGAAATAGCCTTTAACCTGGATTCCGACGATTTTGTCCACCCTTCTAATTACAAATAAAAGGGACGAGGCTCAGTATTTTTACTGTAATTTTGATACTTATTTACGCCTTTCTAAGCAACCCATATTAAATTTTAAAAAAAATCAAAATTAGTTTAGCACGATCACACTTATTAAGCATTAAAATAAACGTTTAGCTTCCGTTTACAGGTCATGATAATCACTAATTTTATTAAGAAATCTTCGATAATTACTTTTATTTATTTATATCACAAATGACCCTCAAGTTTTGGTAACAAATCCTATTTAGTGATAATTATTTTTACGACTTAAAATGTATTTTGCTTGTCGTATTCAACTATTGTTACTCTTACTAGTCTTTTTTTACTCTTACTAGACGATCAGACCTTCCTCTTAACTACAAACGCTTTTACGAACTTGTTTATAAGATAATATTTTTTCTAAAATGTTTAGCTTTCCAACAGTATATTATATAACATTAATGTTGTTATTTGTTATGTTCAAACACACATATTGCATTAAAAAATATTTTTTTACAGTTTTACCCTTTAGTTGGATATCAAATTCGTTCAACTTATGTATTTACTTGGTTTTATTGATGATAACAAGGTTGTATGGTTATTTTTATAGAATATACACAATTAAAAGTACTTTTTAATTAGACAATTTAAAATTTCGTTATTTAAGCCCTGTCAGACTATTTCAATCACAATGAAACCCACACGATATTAAAGCCCTTTAAATTTTTTATAGAACCTGCGAGGTTAATCCAAATCGTTAGAACGGTTTTTGAAAAAATCGTAAAAAGGTGCAAAATTCATGGTATAAAGTGGCTCTTATAGTTAGTTGATTTTGAAGAAAATGTTTTTGTAACGTCTCGGGCGTATACTTGTCTCAAATATGAAATTTAAATTTCATTGGACATATCGCTTTCGCTCTGGAGGTACCACAAACGGACACACACATTACTTTAATCAGCAATAAGAGGTATTCAAAGGGATTCTTAGTGGAATATTGGTGAATAGATATGAAGAAAAATGTCTTTATTGAGGGAGTACGAATAATGATTCGCTGATGGAAACAGTTAAACAGATGAGATATAAAGATCGATTGATTGAAGACCTTGTATTAAAAGATTGAATGGACGAACGTAGAGTGGAAAGATCAAGGATACAAGTAAGAACGTAGAAAAATGAAAAAAAAAAAAAAAACTTCAGAAATACAGTTGAAAAGAAGGAAAAACATCTTTAACACAGCATACTATGAAGATGGATTGACTGGCAGGAAAACCCTAAGATGGGTCTAATAATAAAATTCACCTCAAACAGATCTTGCTCGACCAGGAAAATACAAACAATGCGGTTATCGATAAGAGAAAATAATGAAATGTGACAGACTAGACAGAATGAGAGGTGTTGAAGCAAGGAATTTGATTAACTGTGTATGGATATCGAATGATGTTATTCGTTATTGATGGAAGACACGGTTATTGATGGAAAGACGATGATCAAAAAATATACCTTACTTACTAATGGAAGAACACTCGAATTGAAAATGAGGTTTAATAGTTTCTATAAATATTGACAGCGATTATTTAAGTTCGAATACACATAATCTGAAAGCTAAATAACCATTAAAATCTGAGTATTTTGAAAACAATGTTCTTTCTTTCAAAGGCCCATTTAAAGAAAAAAAAATCTTTATAAGCAACCAGGCCACTGCGAGTTGTTCGGGCTCAATTATTTAACTGAATATTTAAAGATAAAACAACTGAAATAAGAAAGATAAGATAAACCGCGTAGTTGCCGTATAGAGCCATGTAGCGACCGGATATAGCAGTGCAGCTGCCGTGTAACGGCCGTGTACGGCACATTTCTCTATATCGGCAACTAAACGAGCAAGTGGACGGCAGCCGTGTGAAAGAAGGATTTAACGACCGGCTCGGCAGCCGTCTATGTGTGAAAAGGCCCTTGTAAGTACTCCCTGGCTTCCTCCCTCTCCAAAGCTCTCCGTTCCCGCCGCCCATCGTACATCTCAGATATGTTTTCATACAAATCCTCCCTCCGTCCATTCCTGCAACACTCGTTCGCGGTCTCCAGACCTGTATATAACACCCCTTAGAACTGCAGCTTTCGACAGACCCTTCTTAATTCGCTCCTCGGCAGTATGGAATTCCATTTACTCAAATATTCGTCATTCCAATAATCTCCCGACCTTCAAATACCGTCTATTCAATCACTTCCTTTCTGTATAATTCTAAAAAAACTAAAAAGGATTTGTTAATTAAAAAAAAAATATTATAAAAAAATTAAAATTAAAATTTAAAAATAATATTTTATAATGTGTTGACTTAGCACATTTAACTATATTATTTAACGAAATACCACCAAAATTGTAAAGCTCTTATAATCAAAATTCGTTATTAAGATTTGTATATTCATATTCATTGTTAATAATATTCATATTTTTTTTAATATTATTTTTTTATTTTCTTTTTATACCATAAGACACAAACGTCAACAAATGAACAATTTTATTTATGGAACGTTTCTAGAATTTATTGTTCTCATATTCATGCCTTAATAGCGGACAAACAAAAAACAAAACTTTACTATTTTAATACAATAATTAATATATGTTATTGCTAGAGAGACAGAAAAGAGTACATTAAACTATGAATAGACATACAGTAGTTAAATAGATATTCAATTACATTAAAGATACTATTATAAATTTACTTAAAATTCGAGATAAAATAGTGTTTTACATAGAAATATGTGTATACTATACTACACTCTGAAGAAAATAGTAGGAATAGTTCAGGTATGAAGGATTTTCCAAATTTATGACATCAGGACTTTTCAGGTTTTCTCTTTTTGTTTATTTGTTTTTATTTTACTTTTTATTTATTATTATTCAGACGTTTTATTAAATTTGAGTAACATGCATTAAGGTTTTGGACATCAGATTCTTTATTTATGGCGCTATTTTTATAATTTTCTTTGGTAATCATTTCTTTAAAATTTCGTTTGAAGCTGTTTTTTTTGTTGTTTTTTTTCATAATGTATAATTTTGGGTGAGTGAAATTTGAATGTACGTCCGTTTTTCTAAAATTATTGGTGAGCGCAGTTTGATCTGGTTTATTAGGGTTTTATGTAATCGAAGTGCAACTACGTTTGTGTTAATACACTCACTTTTTTAAATATTGTTCAGATGTTCCAAAATAAGACTTACAACATTACTTTTAGTAAACAGTTTTGATAAAGTATTTATATTTTTGAAATTAATGGTAGAATCACTACCATTTTTGTTGATGTTAAGTAACTTAGCAAGTTTTTCGGAAAGTGTCGGTACGTATGGGATAGTGTAAAATGTTTTTGTTCTGTTCTCATTGTGCGATTGTTTTTGTAACGTTAATTTCTGGTCAGTAGTTTTCAAATAAGTTTATGTGTATAACCATTTGCTAAATGGAGGTCAACTATTTTTTTCCGCGGTTTTATGGTGTTTTTTACAGGTTAATTTTCTCGCTCGATTAATTAAATTGTTTGCAGTGTTGATTTTATAGCAGTTAGGACATTGACTTTTATATTGGATGTATCTTTCGGAATGAATTGGCTTTTGCCACCGCTTGGTTTTATTTCCCAGTTTGTTTTGCGAATTAAAAGTACATCTAAAAAAAAAAAAAAACAGTAGAGAACTAATCAAACAATATTATGTATATATATTAATAATAAAATAACTTTATAAAATTATATAATTTACTTTTTATAATTTACTATAATAATAATAAAATAACTTTATTCTGGGACTATGTCCCATTTATATTTATACCATTCATTATTATATATATATATATATATATATATATATATATATATATAATATATATATATATATGACTCAAATGGGCGAGTAAAGTTGTTGGGCTCGATGACGAGCGGATTCCGAGAAAGTTGGTATTTGCTGATCCGACTGGTAGGCGTCCGAAAGGTAGGCCGAAGCGTAGATGGGAGGATTGCGTTAAGGTTGATCTCGGGAGCTTGGGTTTGAATGGTGAACATTGGACGAGTCTGTGTAGGCGGAATTTGGTTTTATAGGCATCGAACCTTCGGGTTCGCTAAGCCTAATATTATTATTATTATTATTATTATTATTATTATTATATATATATATATATATATATATATATATATATATATATATATATATGTTATATATACACTTACTCAAAAAAGTTTCCATACACCCATAAATAAATTCTTAGTTTTGAAGTTGATTTTCTCTACACTTTTGACCTCCCATCGAGCCCAAAAATATTAAATTTGGATTCCTAAGAGAATATGACCTGTTCCTAGAAATATTTGGGTTTACTTATAAATCCCTAGAAAATTATCGCCGCTTCTTCTGGTTAAACTTACTGAAGAAGGGCTTTCTTCTTGCGACTCGACCACTGTATTCTTCCCTTCTTAGATTTTTTTTTTATGTTGGTGGACTTTAATCCTATAGTATCTATTTATTATGATGACCATTGAGGTGTCGGGGGTGTGAGGATTTGCATGGACTTCAGCAAGGATGGCTCGCCTCTGGCGATTCTCCAGGCTCCTGTCTTCAGCACGTGGTCTATCCTCCAAAGATTTTAACTATCTATGCCTATGTAGTCCATACTGTACAGTAGCATGTGACTTATTCAACATATATGCATTTTGTTTTATAGATAAGCCCTCTCAAACCATGAGCTATCACAAATCACGAAAAACGCGGATATTGAAAAGAAGAAGAAATCAGTTTTGCAGGGCAAGGTAAAGTTAATACTGTACTAAGATTTGATTATCGAGTTAAGATTTATGCATATAACACTAAAAAGACGGTCATAGTACACCAAATTGGATTAATATTGAAACTGTGTCGACCTATCATTTACAAATGATATTCTGCCTCGTTTCATATTAATGATAAAATGAAAATGAATAAATATATATTTTTATAGATATTAGTATTAATAATTTGTACATTAGGAAATTGTTAATTTAAAAATAAATAGCTATGCAAAATAAAAGCATGCTGTATGGAAACTTTTTTGAGTTAGTGTATGTAAATACTTTTTATTAAAATAATCGCCTATCTATTGATTAAAAAAATTAATTAAAACTTGATATATAATACATAAAATTTTAAATTTATATTAGCACCTATCGCATCTGAACTTAAAATCGGACGAGTTTTGCCGAAGAGATTTGAAAGCAAGTAAATATTAAGCTGGGGGAACGATTGTGCCCTTTAGCACTCCTTCATAGGCTTCAAATCAGCAGGAGATCTATCATCCAGCTCTTTTTTAGTCTTCAGGCAGACATTTCAACTGTGTCCATGTCGTTTATCAGTTTGATCTTATTTCCGTTATGTTTTCTATATAAGCGTGTGTAAAGACTACGTATTTTTCGCTTGTTTGTGTACTGTTGTAAGTCAGTGAGAGGGATTTTGTTGTTTACGTAACATGGAGGTATACAATAGCTATACAATATCATATCAAGCATTTACCTATCTCTCCTCCTTCTCTCAACTATTCCCATGATAAATATGGTATTCGATTTTAAATGTATTCAATACCAACAATAATTTCTATGGTTTACATTGTATAAAAGTTTTTACTTAAAGTATAAATTTTTGATCGAAATGTTGAAATGTTGGAAGAGAAGCTATTTCCATTGCGGTCTACGCTTTCTGTTTTTTTATCAATTTGTTTGTAATCAACTCTTCAATAGTAAATGACAAAAATATTTCCCTTTTGACCTTTTTTTTTTTTTCGACCTTTAACAATCAAACTTTGTTCTCTCTGCCTACTGTAATTTGCTTTGTCCTGGACGGAATTAAAAAAAAAGGGTCATAACATATTATTCTAAATTTCAAATATTAAAAAAAAATCAATTATATTAAATACTTAACTATGCATTAAAATTATTAATAAAACATTAAGTTTGGTTATTTTCATATACTATTTATAATTAAAAGTTTTAGGTACAAAATTTATACATATAAACATTTCATCGAGCAAAGTAAATATATTTTTACTTACAATCGTTTTTGTTCGAGCTTTAATGTTATTTGCTATCTGCAAAAAAAAAAATTGCAATAAGCAAATATGATGACTTCCGAAAGTTAAAGCAAGGCATCTCTAGGCCACCGCCTCAAAAGTCGTCGGGGTGGGTTGTACGGGTTCGTGTAGGATTTGAGTGTTTGGGCCGATGGGTCCATGTTGTAAGTCAGTCTGTCATGAAATCTTTTATAATTTTCTGTGGCTGTGTCTGAAACTGTGAGTATATCCAAGTCCTTGTGAAATAATTCGTTGGTTACATAAAACGGTGCATCCACGATTTTTCGCAATATTTTCGATTGAAGGGTCTGAATTATTTGGATGTTAGAATATTTGGCAGATCCCCATAGCTCTATCCCGTATGTCCATAATGGTTTGATCAGTACTTTGTAAATAGTAAGTTTGGTGTTCACGGATAATTTGGATCGTTTGTCAAGCAGACGGGATAGTAGTCCAAATCGTCTGTTCAGTTGTTGTCTTTTAAGTCTAATGTGGGTCCTCCATGTCAGTCTTTTGTCTAAGTACATTCCCAAATATCGTACTTCATCTGACGTCGGAATGGGTTTATCCTCAAATTTATAATTTAATATATAATTTAAATATATAATTTAATATATATTTACGTTACAGAATTAGGTCCCAATCCTAAACACTGTAATAAAATATTTTTTAATCAACAATCGAGTCATTTATTTCAAAAAGTTACTATATCCATTCTAAGAAATTTGACAGGAAATGCAATAATCTCTCATTACTATGGCATCAAACCGACTTATTTGATTGATTCTTTTTGCATTAATTTTTTTTTTTTTTTTTAATTTACTATAAAATTATAACAATATATTAAAGTTATGAAATGTAATGTTTTTCGCGAACGAGTTTTCATTAGGTTAAATCAAACAGAAGATTTAGATGAAACTAAATACTTAGAATACAAAATGTCAAATAATTTATTTTGAAAAATATATCCTTTAGTACCTTTATAGGCAATCAACGTCTCAATTGGATTTTTGCATAATATTAAAATATATGTATATAAATTAACATATTAATGAGTTTTTGTATATTAATATACTAATATAATATGCAAAATTCATAATATTTCCCAACACATTCAAGCTATTTTACATTCGAAGTTTAATCCCAATTTTTTTAAAATTATTAGCTTAAATATGGGAGAATATCATTTGAAAATAAAGGGACCAATAAGAAGACATAGATTAATAAGTCAACTAAGACTATGTCAACCTAATAAACTAAAAGAAACCTCTTATGGATTCCAAAATAGTTATTCAGATAGCAGCGTTCAATGCCCTATTTGCAATTCAAGCGAATCCGAAGATATATATCTTTTTTGTTGCAATGCCCCGTTTACTCCGCATCCAGAAATAAATACTTAAAAATGTATATTGAAAATATTTCAGACAATCCCCTCGTAATAGAACATTTGTTACAAATAGACAAAAAGAAATTTGATGATTTGTATTATAATATCGTAGAATGTTTAAAACTAAGAAATTTTCATCTCTCTATTGAAGAATAATTTTAATTTAAGCACAATATCAAATAACAATAATGTATTTATGATTTTTCTTTTGTTCTATATGATATATTAGAGCTCAGCTTCCGAGAGCTCAGTGCTCAGAGGCCAACGCCATTAAGGGAGCCGAGTTGCACATCAGAACATAGTAAAAAATCTGCTACTACAACCGACTCAATGAGTTTTTTTTTTTAAACAATTAATAAAACCAACTGTGAACACTATTAATTCATCATCTGGTAATGGTAGAAATTTATAATTTACATCATGAATTCTTGATCGAGAAGAAGGAGAAGAAGTCATTCTAATTTGGGTCCCAATATTTATCGGCACATATGTCATTGAAAAAGCCGATGCTGCTGCCAAGTAAGACTGAGCCACAAGTTCGATAACATAAAGATCGCAATAGTCGATAATATCTCTGATGTTTTGTCCTATGTAGAATATGAATTCCTCAAAATTAAATTATATAAAAAAAAAAGTACCCTTCGGAAAAACAATGCAGGAATTAGGTTAAGGACAGAAGTGGTCTATGCCAGCTACTAATAGAACACTGTGAATTCTCTCATTCATCTCCTGCGAGGTCTGGAAGCCCTAACCTGCATCCTATTTAATACAGTGAGTTCATTAAAGCATCTACTATTAGACTGTGCAATCTTCACTAAATTAAGACAAGATCTGCAAATGGATATCATACTAGAGAATTTTCTCAAAGATGACAGACCAAAGGTTGCTGACCACTTCAAATATTCAGAACGAAACCTATAGCATAATCGAATATAAAACGTCACAAAATACCAAAACGAATGAATAAAAAACAGCGCTAGCATTGTCATTCAATCCACAATCCAACTTTAGCAATAAGAAAACTGTTAAATGATATATTTGACCCTTAAGCTACAAAGATAAAAAGATAAGGAATAAATGTAATACAGGACATCGAATAGTAAATTATTTGTAACACCATGAGATTCTCCGAATACTTTTCAGCACTGTAATTCTCCCATAAAATATTTTTAAACTCTCAATTCTGGCTGCTTTTTAGTAATTCACCGAGCTTTAAAGCTAATTTAATCCACTTCGAATTTAAGCTATTTTTGTCTTTCATATGAGGGCGCGGCGTGGTCTAGAGGGTAGAGCGCTAGTCTACTGTGCTCCAGGTCCTGGGTTCGAATCCCGGCTGCGGCGGAATATTATTTATTCTATTATTTCAGCCGGGGGGCGATCCTAGGGCATGGAGACCCTCCTGGGGCACACCCACCCTCTATAAAGTGGCTACCCAAAAAGAGGAAAAAAGCTGGCGACTGAGCGTGATCTTGGCCGAATCACGTCATTGCATGGCCGTTGGCCTAGAAACAGTACGAATCTCTACGCGTACTGAGCCTAAAACTCTTCATGGGTTGTAGTGGTACAGGTTTTTTGTCTTTCATATGAGGCTTTTACTAAATAGGTCCAGCCGTTCACGCGCGGACGCGCGATACTTGATCACGAGAAATATGGATTCATTTTTATAAAGAGAAATTTCTATTGCTTTTAATACACTGTGGGTCTCTTACAACTTTTATGCATTATTAATTTAAATCGACCTGTTTCAGAATAAATAAAAAATGTATTATTATTATTATTGGATAGTAAATAAATGTTTTGGTGTCAATTAATAAATCTCTACGTTCTGCTCTTAATAATTTATATACAAGAGAATATATAGAAACCAATAGGAGTGTTATAAATGTGAGATAAAGGGTATTTGCCTATAGCGGAGGAGGGGATATATGAAGATGAGAGGGGCCGTGCGTTG